>JANAVB010029620.1:6198131-6541486 GCA_029216955.1 Iris pallida
AACTGTGATAACATGAAAACGTTGGGGACCCCCACAAGTACAGGTGGCAAGTCTAGCCTGTATGTAACGTCACCGACTCTCCCGCTGATAACGAAAGGGCCGATGAAGCGCGGGCTAAGCTTTCCGCCTCCACCAAAACGTATCGTACCACGAGTCGGAGATATCCTCAAAAAAACTGGTCTTCGACCTAATCACAAGCAAGTCTCAATTAAATATGTCACGACCCGCACCCACCGTGAGGGTACGAGTACATAACAACGCCCAGCCTACGCCGCAGTGTCGGCGGTAGAACGCTGTTCTAGGTCATGAACTATAACTAGCATAATATGAATACTCTCCATAAGGAGGCCAACACAGAGGTACAACTCAATCATAATCTAAGATAGAATGATAAAGATAGATAAACATGAAATCCAAAAGAGATACAGGAGATAGAAGTCTAAGTGTCTAAGATACATAATCCTAGAAATACATCTCAAAACTCAAATACAGTAATCCACAAGTAAATACAACTCAAGACAACTAAAATAACTATCTATATAATCTCTATTGTGTCTCCTCTAGGCTAGCAGGCAACCTCCAAGCTATCTGTAAAATTTATCAACAGGTCCAGTCAGGACAGGAACGAGCACATCTCATCTAGAAAACCCAAGTAAATGACAGAGAACTATAAAGCAGTTATAGACAGTTGTATTGATGAATATGGCAGTTTATATTCAGGTGATGGTATGGAGAGACAGATAAAGTACAAAGAAGTAAGTAACTAAATAAGAAAAGAAATCATAGCAATAAAGACTGTAAAATAAAATCTAGCTGAACTAGAGTAACATAATGAGTTCAGATGGTACAATATAAGTCGAGTGTAATCCCAATGTGAGTCTAATATAAGATGAGTCGAATGTAATTCTAATCATTATTCTAATAAGGTGAATCGAATAAGGTGATACGAATAAGGTATAATAGTGATTCACATGATGTTCTAATAATGATTCGAATAAATTCTCCAAGTGTGTTTTAAAATACTTAGTTAGACATGTAAACGGCTATGGGTAAATCCGGCACATCACACACCTGGCCGGGTGTGGAATGGCTATCGTTCGAATATATTCACAGGGGGTGGTTCGAATAGTGGGAATGTTCACATGTCTAATCAAGTATTTTCCCGCCCATCTAATACAAATGAATCCAAAATCCGACACATCAATCGAATAAAAGTCCAACCAACATATGAAGATACGAATAGGGTGATTCGAATAGTGATTTGTATGGTGATTCGTATGGTGATTCGAATAATAGAGGTAAGACAAGTAAGTATGTGTGTCGCATACATGAATTCAGAAATAAAAATATATGTTTGTAACAGAGAATCACATACAGCTAACTAGAACTGAAGTACAGTAATTGACAAATAAATGAGAGAACTATCAGAGAATGTACTCGCCTGATGTCTGAATGTCCAAAGTAAATATGCTATCCGATGAGAGGTGTCTGGCTCCTAATTAGACAGCACAAGTCACAACATGTCCAGAAGGGTAATATAAAGCACTACAATGCATTCTATATGAATCTAGGTCAAACTAGGCCAAAGTCAACCCTTGGTCAACTCTGGTCAACTGTACTAGTCAAACTAGGTCAAACTAGGTCATGTCCTAACCCAGTAAGTCTTACTAGGCCTAACCAAGACTATCCTAGCAAGCACCATCAATACAAGGCTATACAAGCCAACATACACCCAACTCTATATAGCATGCAATTATTCAATACTCAAATAGGCAAGAATTCACATTGGATATACACTAGGTAATCTATTACTTTAAGCTATATATGTCTACACATATATAAACATGCATATATTAAATTCAACATTAGATCTATAATCATGGCATTTCAAATGGTTATATAAACTTATATATTACAACACAATATGCTAACATATATAATATACATACATAGCTAAGTTAACTATATTCATAAATACTTATTTAAGAGGCTATGTGTGTATGTGAACATGGCAAAGGGGCAAGTAAGGGTTAAATGGGCATACATAGTGTATACATATCAAAGAGTGTCAAAGTGTAAGTGAACAATGTGTCAAGTGTGATAGTGTCAACATAGTGTAAGGGGTACATGAGGTAATATAGGATTTGTGTTAACATAGAACATTACATCTCATTAACTTGTATATTGCATACATTACATCTATTATTACATTACATTCATGTTTGCATTCATTCATCATTCATTTATTCTCTTGCACTACTATATGCACCATACATTACATACTATGGAACCTACATATTCATTACAAGCCATACTTATACATGCTTACATTAGATAGGATACTTACACCTCATACATCATTTATTTAAACATTTACTTATGCTTGCATTCTCTATTAGTTATATAATGTATATACATTAACATGGGTTAAAATCAAATAGAACATTATATTACACACAAGGGTGCACAAAATGCATATGCCGAATAGTAACTCCTACTAATAATCAATACTGTACCATCTCAGCATGAATTAAAATCTAGGATTAAAGTATGTTATAGATCTATGTGTTAGCTTTCCGAAACTTCAAACGGATCGCGTTTTCGTTTCCGAAAACTCCCGGAATCGCGAAAACACCGAGAACGCGTTTGTCTTTCGTACAGCTGACACTCAAATAATTCTCCAGAAAGTTATAGAAAGATTAGGCCTATTAGTATATGTTTTTGGAAAGCTAACTTCAATACGCTTCTTTTAAAAAAAATAGGAGATTAAACCGAGCTTTGAGCTAGAAGTTATGACATTTCGAAGTTAGGGCTGAAATTAAAACGTGGATAAAAATCATGACGGATTTAGATAGTTTGAGCCAAAAGAATACACAATATATCCTAATTATCCACAACAATAATAGCAATAATAATATGAGGAACCACACTCACAAACTTGATTAATAATCATCATGAACCATTTATTACTATATAAATATAGATACACTCTCATTATAATATATATATATATATATATATATATATATATATATATATATATATATATATATATATATATATATATATATATATATATAAATCTATATATGTAAAAAAAAAAAAATATAAATCTATATATGTAACATGAACACATCCACAACACAAAGGACACTCCTATGACCTCCAAATGGACACCAAAATGGACACAAATGGCGATACAACCATGGGGGTCATTCCTATGGGTTCAAAATAGACCTATATGCATGAGGAAATGAAAAGGAGAAGGGATTTATACCTCCCGGTAGATCGAATCGAAGAAAAACCTTCCCGGAGCGACACCGACACGTAGAGATTCCAAAAGGACACGAACGAGCTCCGAATCCTCCCAAACTGGGGTAGCTTCCTCCTTGGCTAGAATGGAGAAGGAAAGAAGAAGATTTGGTGGTGAAATGGAAGGATTTGGTGGAGAAATTGCTAGGGATTGCTCTCTAGGAATTTGGAGAAGAACAAGAGAGAGAAAAATAGATAGATAATGACAAATGGGAGGCTCAACCCTATCCTTATTGTGGCTGGCCATAAAGGTGGTTTTGTCCTATTCGGAAAAGTCCAAAAGCCCCTACTAACCTATTCTATGAGTATTAGGAAAGGGCTAATTGGTTGGGGCTAAATTAGTCATTCTAAAGTCTCTAATCACACTAACCTTATCCATAATAATTAGTCTAACCTCTAACTAAAATATTTCTATCATGTGGACTAAAATTAATATCATGTGGGCCATGCCTAACTAGTGTGTGGGTCCCACTAGAGTCAAACTATCCCCGGGTCCCCGTTTCAAGTCGGATTGAGTTGAAATTCGAACCTGACTCAAATAACCCCAAAACAATATCATAAATAATAAAATAATATCAAAATAATTCAAAGAGGTCAAATGCAAAAATATCCTTAGGCCAAAAATGATATTAAAATATCATAATCACATGGTTAGGCTCTAGGTCAAACAGTCTCTAGGGTTTCACTAGCAAAACGTCAAAACCACAAGTCATTGATTTAAATAATTTTAAAATGATTTAAAATCACCTAAAATTATATCATGAATTAAATATTATTATTAAAATAATTATAAACACGAAATTTCAAAATTACCCTCAATCAGAAAATTAAAATAAAATGAAAAAAAATCAACTCAAAATTTAGGGTGCTCACATCCTACCCACCTTATAAAAATTTTGTCCTCGAAATTAAAATGTTCGTAATCCTTCTAGGTCAAACCCCCACAATCAAATCCCAGAACTTAAATAAATCATACCATCAAAAGGACGACATACAGGGTCATGGCATACGGTGGTAGTGAAAGTCTCATATAGGTATTCTAGTCATGCTAAACCAAAACGATCATAGGGTATCAAAACACACAAGCAATCTAGGGTGCTAAACAAAAGTTACAAAACAACAAACCATCAAAACTGTAAGGCAGTCTACCATCCTATATGAAAACTGATACTTATCATAAAAATAAAGAAAAGTATCTTTAAAGGGTTCAGAAAAAAAAGAAAATCAAAATCAAAGTTAAGAAATGAAAGTCAATTCCATGGAAAATTTCCAATCACAATACGTATTAAGAATATTTAGTCTTGATACGATCTAAGTTGATCAAATTGGGGAAAATCAAGATTTAGGCAATATGGAGGACAGGTTCAACAAAGTCTGAGATCGAGCATACAAGGATAGAGATTCAGGTCACAATCAAATTTAATTCAATTAAGTATAACCCAAGATATAAATATGATAAGAAAAGATAATCGAAGTCGATTTGGTCGATTTAGGAAACTAGGATTCAATGATATTGAAAAAACCCCTTTTAGAGAAAACAGGAAAAGATTTCATACGAAGTCAGCAAATCATCCCTCTCTAATACTATCAGTTTATCATTTGCTAAACCATATTCTTTTTTTCTCACAAGTCCCAATATGAAAATCAACCTCTATATAACTATCATCGAAATTTTATAACCTTCAGTCATCTAAACTTTACCACAATCACCATAGACAAAATCTTTAAGTTCCAAACATTTTCCACGAAACATACCCCTCTCTTAGGAGTCAACACTTATTCATTTAATCAAAATTTCAAATTGTTTCACCTCGTTTTAAATTAGATCCAAAACCTCTAAATCCAGTTTATGGAATCCTTGGACTTGTTTAAATCGAGTCTCGTATTCACTAAACTCCAATACCACTATGTCACACAAAATTTATTCTTTTTTATAAATCAACCTTCATATTTTCTTCAACGTTCACCTTCAAATATTTTTTTTTGAATTCTACAATTTTCTTCCAATCATCTAAAATAATTTCTATAACGTAAAATCCTTGTGTTCTCTCTGTCTCTAGTCACCATCTTACAATATCTAGTTCAATTTCGCATAATCATTTTATTCGATTAAATTCTCCTTTCCATCTCTAAATTTCTACATAGCCTTGTAATAGTTCCCAAGAATCAATAACAAAGATTTTTAAGTTCTCAAAACTAGGTTGACCTTAAACATCCTCATTAGTTTTGAAATACATCCATAAATTATTCATAACCCACTTTCTGTGATTGTTTCTAAATTGATAACATTTATCCCTCGATTTCATTTTAAACCTTTACCACATCTCCATTTCAAATTTTTCATATTTGACATCCAACACTCTGATTCCTACAAAATCATCATATGATAACCAATTACATCATTTCCGAACTAGATGATTTATATCACTTCCTCAACATTTCTCAGATAAAAAATGATATAAAGATTCAAGAGTTTTTAAGGTATAGCTGACAGAATTATATATGAGACATGGAATTGATATAATCAGGACAGGTATATAAGACAAGGAATGATGGTAGTAAAAATATTGGCAGGAAAAGAATGATAATAGAATCTATTCTGCTTATCTATTTAAAAGAGGGACCCATTTTTTTTTGAAACAAGAATTATAATACAAAATCCAAAATAAGGCCTAGCAAAATCATTGGTTTATTGTATTAAGAAGAAATAAATTTTTGTAAGAAGTTACACAAGGTTTATAAAAATAGCTAAAGCTACATCCTAAGCAAACAATGAGAAATAAAACAAACAATAATTCCTTCTTTTTTTTTTGAATGACTGAAACAAAAGTAGCAAAAATATGTTCGAAAACATTTAAGGTACAATCTGATAATCATATGCGTCTATCCAAAATCATGGTACTCTAAATCCTCGTCATACTAGTGAGCAAGGCTACGATAATCACAGAGTCCTTGACTTATGCACATACCTCTAGAATCATGGTATTTAATATTTTTGCGATGCCGCTAGCTTGGCCGCAAAAACCTTAAATTTCTACACCCGAGAAATATATCCAAAATCAGACTATATGTCCTCACCATGCTGGCTAATGTGACTATAGAAGACAAGATTTCTATAACTTAGATGACCTAGCCCATATAATTTCATCTTGCCAAAAATTAAATTAAATCAATAATGAATAACAAAAAAAAAATCAAATTTATCAAGAGCATCAAAATTCAGAAATGAATAAAATCCTTCAAATCATATAACTACAAACTCGGATGCTATAGCTAACATCAAGATTCAAATTTCAACAATCTTCATCAAAATCAATAAATACAAACTCAAATTCAATAATAATCCATCAAAATCAAATTCAATAGCAGAAAGTAAAGATAAATCAAATCAAGAAAAAAAAGAAAAGAGTTTTCAAATCGGAGTTAAACAAGATTCTCAAGGGTCGTCCCAGGAATCTCTCAAGGGTTCCTATTTGTGATTGAGTACCTTCAAAATATATCCTAATCCTACTGCAGGCTGTAGTGGTACTCTAGTTCGAATACCACTACACAAACTCGACCTGCATGGGCCACCACTAAAAACGTGTCACGACCCGCACCCACCGTAAGGGTACGAGTACATAACAACGCCCAGCCTACGCCGCAGTGTCGGCGGTAGAACGCTGTTCTAGGTCATGAACTATAACTAGCATAATATGAATACTCTCCATAAGGAGGCCAACACAGAGGTACAACTCAATCATAATCTAAGATAGAATGATAAAGATAGATAAACATGAAATCCAAAAGAGATACAGGAGATAGAAGTCTAAGTGTCTAAGATACATAATCCTAGAAATACATCTCAAAACTCAAATACAGTAATCCACAAGTAAATACAACTCAAGACAACTAAAATAACTATCTATACAATCTCTATTGTGTCTCCTCTAGGCTAGCAGGCAACCTCCAAGCTATCTGTAAAATTTATCAACAGGTCCAGTCAGGACAGGAACGAGCACATCTCATCTAGAAAACCCAAGTAAATGACAGAGAACTATAAAGCAGTTATAGACAGTTGTATTGATGAATATGGCAGTTTATATTCAGGTGATGGTATGGAGAGACAGATAAAGTACAAAGAAAGTAAGTAACTAAACAAGAGAAGAAATCATAGCAATAAAGACTGTAAAATAAAATCTAGCTGAACTAGAGTAACATAATGAGTTCAGATGGTACAATATAAGTCGAGTGTAATCCCAATGTGAGTCTAATATAAGATGAGTCGAATGTAATTCTAATTATTATTCTAATAAGGTGAATCGAATAAGGTGATACGAATAAGGTGATACGAATAGTGATTCACATGATGTTCTAATAATGATTCGAATAAATTCTCTAAGTGTGTTTTAAAATACTTAGTTCGACATGTAAACGGCTATGGGTAAATCCGGCACATCACACACCTGGCCGGGTGTGGAATGGCTATCGTTCGAATATATTCACAGGGGGTGGTTCGAATAGTGGGAATGTTCACATGTCTAATCAAGTATTTCCCCGCCCATCTAATACAAATGAATCCAAAATCTGACACATCAATCGAATAAAAGTCCAACCAACATATGAAGATACGAATAGGGTGATTCGAATAGTGATTTGTACGGTGATTCGAATAATAGAGGTAAGACAAGTAAGTATGTGTGTCGCATACATGGATTCAGAAATAAAAATATGTGTTTGTAACAGAGAATCACATACAGCTAACTATAACTGAAGTACAGTAATTGACAAATAAATGAGAGAACTATCAGAGAATGTACTCGCCTGATGTCTGAATGTCCAAAGTAAATATGCTGTCCGATGAGAGGTGTCTGGTTCCTAATTAGAACAGCACAAGTCACAACATGTCCAGAAGGGTAATATAAAGCACTACAATGTATTCTACATGAATCTAGGTCAAACTAGGCCAAAGTCAACCCTTGGTCAACTCTGGTCAACTGTACTAGTCAAACTAGGTCAAACTAGGTCATGTCCTAACCCAGTAAGTCTTACTAGGCCTAACCAAGACTATCCTAGCAAGCACACATCAATACAAGGCTATACAAGCCAACATACACCCAACTCTATATAGCATGCAATTATTCAATACTCAAATAGGCAAGAATTCACATTGGATATACACTAGGTAATCTATTACTTTAAGCTATATATGTCTACACATATATAAACATGCATATATTAGTATTCAACATTAGGTCTATAATCATGGCATTTTAAATGGTTATATAAACTTATATATTACAACACAATATGCTAACATATATATAATATACATATATAGCTAAGTTAACTATATTCATAAATACTTATTTAAGAGGCTATGTGTGTGTATGTGAAAATGATAAAGGGGCAAGTGAGGGTTAAATGGGCATACATAGTGTATACATATCAAAGAGTGTCAAAGTGTAAGTGAACAATGTGTCAAGTGTGATAGTGTCAACATAGTGTAAGGGGGTACATGAGGTAATATAGGATTTGTGTTAACATAGAACATTACATCTCATTAACTTGTATATTACATACATTACATCTATTATTACATTACATTCATGCTTGCATTCATTCATCATTCATTTATTCTCTTGCACTACTATATGCACCATACATTACATACTATGGAACCTACATATTCATTACAAGCCATACTTATACATGCTTATATTAGATAGGATACTTACACCTCATACATCATTTATTTAAACATTTACTCATGCTTGCATTCTCTATTTAGTTACATAATGTATATACATTAACATGGGTTAAAATCAAATAGAACATTATATTACACACAAGGGTGCACAAAATGCATATGCCGAATAGTAACTCCTACTAATAATCAATACTGTACCATCTCAGTATGAATTAAAATCTAGGATTAAAGTATGTTATAGATCTACGTGTTAGCTTTCCGAAACTTCAAACGGATCGCATTTTCGTTTCCGGAAACTCCCGGAATCGCGAAAACACCGAGAACGCGTTTGTCTTTCGTACAGCTGACACTCAAATAATTCTCCAGAAAGTTATAAAAGAATTAGGCCTATTAGTATATGTTTTTGGAAAGCTAACTTCAATACGCTTCTTTTAAAAAAAAAAGGGAGATTAAACCGAGCTTTGAGCTAGAAGTTATGACATTTCGAAGTTAGGGCTGAAATTAAAAACGTGGATAAAAATCATGACGGATTTAGATAGTTTGAGCCAAAAGAATACACAATATATATCCTAATTATCCACAACAATAATAGCAATAATAATATGAGGAACCACACTCACAAACTTGATTATATAATCATCATGAACCATTTATTACATATATAAATATAGATACACTCTCATTACAATATATATATATATATATATATATATATATATATATATATATATATAAATATATATATGTAACATGAACACATCCACAACACAAAGGACACTCCTATGACCTCCAAATGGACACCAAAATGTACACAAATGGCGATACAACCATGGAGGTCATTCCTATGGGTTCAAAATAGACCTATATGCATGAGGAAATGAAAAGGAGAAGGGATTTATACCTTCCGGTAGATCGAATCGAAGAAAAACCTTCCCGGAGCGACACCGACACGTAGAGATTCCAAAAGGACACGAACGAGCTCCGAATCCTCCCAAACTTGGGTAGCTTCCTCCTTGGCTAGAATAGAGAAGGAAAGAAGAAGATTTTGTGGTGAAATGGAAGGATTTGGTGGAGAAATTGCTAGGGATTGCTCTCTAGGAATTTGGGGAAGAACAAGAGAGAGAAAAATAGATAGATAATGACAAATGGGAGGCTCAACCCTATCCTTATTGTGGCTGGCCATAAAGGTGGTTTTGTCCTATTAGGAAAAGTCCAAAATCCTCTACTAACCTATTCTATGAGTATTAGGAAAGGGCTAATTGGTTGGGGCTAAATTAGTCATTCTAAAGTCTCTAATCACACTAACCTTATCCATAATAATTAGTCTAACCTCTAACTAAAATATTTTTATCATGTGGACTAAAATTAATATCATGTGGGCCATGCCTAACTAGTGTGTGGGTCCCACTAGAGTCAAACTACCACCGGGTCCCCGTTTCAAGTCGGATTGAGTTGAAATTCGAACCCGACTCAAATAACCCCAAAACAATATCATAAATAATAAAATAATATCAAAATAATTCAAAGAGGTCAAATGCAAAAATATCCTTAGGCCAAAATTGACATTAAAATATCATAATCACATGGTTAGGCTCTAGGTCAAGCAGTCTCTAGGGTTTCACTAGCAAAACGTCAAAACCACAAGTCATTGATTTAAATAATTTTAAAATGATTTAAAATCACCTAAAATCATATCATGAATTAAATATCATTATTAAAATAATTATAAACACAAAATTTTAAAATTACCCTCAATCAGAAAATTAAAATAAATGAAAAAAATCAAATCAAAATTTAGGGTGCTCACATCCTACCCACCTTATAAAAATTTCGTCCTCGAAATTAAAATATTCGTAATCCTTCTAGTTCAAACCCCCACAATCAAATCCCAGAACTTAAATAAATCATACCATCAAAAGGACGACATACAGGGTCATGGCATACGGTGGTAGTGAAAGTCTCATCTAGGTATTCTAGTCATGCTAAACCAAAACGATCATAGGGTATCAAAACACACAAGCAATCTAGGGTGCTAAACAAAAGTTACAAAAACAACAAACCATCAAAACTGTAAGGCAGTCTACCATCCTATATGAAAACTGATACTTATCATAAAAATAAAGAAAAGTAACTACCCATTATCTTTAAAGGGTTCAGAAAAAAAAAAGAAAATCAAAATCAAAGTTAAGAAATGAAAGCCAATTCCATGGAAAATTTCCAATCACAATACGTATTAAGAATATTTAGTCTTGATACGATCTAAGTCGATCAAATTGGGGGAAATCAAGATTTAGGCAATATGGAGGACAGGTTCAACAAAGTCTGAGATCGAGCATACAAGGATAGAGATTCAGGTCACAATCAAATTTAATTCAATTAAGTACAACCCAAGATATAAATATGATAAGAAAAGATAATCGAAGTCGATTTGGTCGGATTTAGGAAACTAGGATTCAAGGATATTGAAAAACCCCTTTTAGAGAAAACAGGAAAAGATTTCATACGAAATCAGCAAATCATCCCTCTAATACTATCAGTTTATCATTTGCTAAACCATATTCTTTTTTTTTCTCACAAGTCCCAATATGAAAATCAACCTCTATATAACTATCATCGAAATTTTATAACCTTCAGTCATCTAAACTTTACCACAATCACCATAGACAAAATCTTTAAGTTCCAAAACATTTTCCACGAAACATACCCCTCCCTTTAGGAGTCAACACTTATTCATTTAATCAAAATTTCAAATTCCTTCACCTCGTTTTAAATTAGATCCAAAACCTCTAAATCCAGTTTATGGAATCCTTGGACTTGTTTAAATCGAGTCTCGTATTCACTAAACTCCAATACCACTATGTCACACAAAATTTATTCTTTTTTTATAAATCAACCTTCATATTTTCTTCAACGTTCACCTTCAAATATTTTTTTTGAATTCTACAATTTTTTTCCAATCATCTAAAATAATTTCTATAACGTAAAATCCTTGTGTTCTCTCTGTCTCTAGTCACCATCTTACAATATCTAGTTCAATTTCGCATAATCATTTTATTCGATTAAATTCTCCTTTCAATCTCTAAATTTCTACATAGCCTTGTAATAGTTCCCAAGAATCAATAACAAAGATTTTTAAGTTCTCAAAACTAGGTTGACCTTAAACATCCTCATTAGTTTTGAAATACATCCATGAATTATTCATAACCCACTTTCTGTGATTGTTTCTAAATTGATAACATTTATCCCTCGATTTCATTTTAAACCTTTACCACATCTCCATTTCAAATTTTTCATATTTGACATCCAACACTCTGATTCCTACAAAATCATCATATGATAACCAATTACATCATTTCCGAACTAGATGATTTATATCACTTCCTCAACATTTCTCAGATAAAAAATGATATAAAGATTCAAGAGTTTTCAAGGTATAGCTGACAGAATTATATATGAAACAGGGAATTGATATAATCAGGACATGTATATAAGACAAGGAATAATGGTAGTAAAAATATTGGCAGGAAAAGAATGATAATAGAATCTATGCTGCTTATCTATTTAAAAGAGGGACCCATTTTTTTTGAAACAAGAATTATAATACCAAATCCAAAATAAGGCCTAGCAAAATCATTGGTTTATTGTATTAAAAAGAAATAAATTTTTGTAAGAAGTTACACAAGGTTTATAAAAATAGCTAAAGCTACATCCTAAGTAAACAATGAGAAACAAAACAAACAAAACAACAATAATTCCTTTTTTTTTTGAATGACTGAAACAAAAGTAGCAAAAACATGTTCGAAAATATTTAAGGTACAATCTGATAATCATTTGCGTCTATCCAAAATTATGGTACTCTAAATCCTCATCATACTAGTGAGCAAGGCTACGATAATCACAGAGTCCTTTACTTATGCACATACCTCTAGAATCATGGTATTTAACATTTTTGCGATACCGCTAGCTTGGCTGCAAAAACCTTAAATTTCTACACCCGAGAAATATATCCAAAATCAGACTATATATCCTCACCATGCTGGCTAATGTGACTATAGAAGACAAGATTTCCATAACTTAGATGACCTAGCCCATATAATTTCATCTTGCCAAAAATTAAATTAAATCAACAATGAATAACAAAAAAAAATCAAATTTATCAAGAACATCAAAATTCAGAAATGAACAAAATCCTTCAAATCATATAACTACAAACTCGGATGCTATAGCTTACATCAAGATTCAAATTTCAACAATCTTCATCAAAATCAATAAATACAAACTCAAATTCAATAATAATCCATCAAAATCAAATTCAATAGCAGAAAGTAAAGATAAATCAAATCAAGAAGAAAAAAAAGAGTTTTCAAATCGGAGTTAAACAAGATTCTCAAGGGTCGTCCCAGGAATCTCTCAAGGGTTCCTATTTGTGATTGAGTACCTTCAAAATATATCCTAATCCTACTGCAGGCTGTAGTGGTACTCTAGTTCGAATACCACTACACAAACTCGACCTGCATGGGCCACCACTAAAAACGTGTCACGACCCGCACCCACCGTGAGGGTACGAGTACATAACAACGCCCAGCCTACACCGCAGTGTCGGCGGTAGAACGTTGTTCTAGGTCATGAACTATAACTAGCATAATATGAATACTCTCCATAAGGAGGCCAACACAGAGGTACAACTCAATCACAATCTAAGATAGAATGATAAAGATAGATAAACATGAAATCCAAAAGAGATACAGGAGATAGAAGTCTAAGTGTCTAAGATACATAATCCTAGAAATACATCTCAAAACTCAAATACAGTAATCCACAAGTAAATACAACTCAAGACAACTAAAATAACTATCTATACAATCTCTATTGTGTCTCCTCTAGGCTAGCAGGCAACCTCCAAGCTATCTGTAAAATTTATCAACAGGTCCAGTCAGGACAGGAACGAGCATATCTCATCTAGAAAACCCAAGTAAATGACAGAGAACTATAAAGCAGTTATAGACAGTTGTATTGATGAATATGGCAGTTTATATTCAGGTGATGGTATGGAGAGACAGATAAAGTACAAAGAAAGTAAGTAACTAAACAAGAGAAAAAATCATAGCAATAAAGACTGTAAAATAAAATCTAGCTGAACTAGAGTAACATAATGAGTTCAGATGGTACAATATAAGTCGAGTGTAATCCCAATGTGAGTCTAATATAAGATGAGTCGAATGTAATTCTAATCATTATTCTAATAAGGTGAATCGAATAAGGTGATACGAATAAGGTGATACGAATAGTGATTCACATGATGTTCTAATAATGATTCGAATAAATTCTCCAAGTGTGTTTTAAAATACTTAGTTAGACATGTAAACGGCTATAGGTAAATCCGGCACATCACACACCTGGCCGGGTGTGGAATGGCTATCGTTCGAATATATTCACAGGGGGTGGTTCGAATAGTAGGAATGTTCACATGTCTAATCAAGTATTTTCCCGCCCATCTAATACAAATGAATCCAAAATCCGACACATCAATCGAATAAAAGTCCAACCAACATATGAAGATACGAATAGGGTGATTCGAATAGTGATTCGTATAGTGATTCGTATGGTGATTCGAATAATAGAGATATGACAAGTAAGTATGTGTGTCGCATACATGGATTCAGAAATAAAAATATGTGTTTGTAACAGAGAATCACATACAGCTAACTAGAACTGAAGTGCAGTAATTGACAAATAAATGAGAGAACTATCAGAGAATGTACTCGCCTGATGTCTGAATGTCCAAAGTAAATATGCTGTCCGATGAGAGGTGTCTGACTCCTAATTAGAACAGCACAAGTCACAACATATCCAGAAGGGTAATATAAAGCACTACAATGCATTCTACATGAATCTAAGTCAAACTAGGCCAAAGTCAACCCTTGGTCAACTCTGGTCAACTGCACTAGTCAAACTAGGTCAAACTAGGTCATGTCCTAATCTAATAAGTCTTACTAGGCCTAACCAAGACTATCCTAGCAAGCACACATCAATACAAGGCTATACAAGCCAACATACACCCAACTCTATATAGCATGCAATTATTCAATACTCAAATAGGTAAGAATTCACATTAGATATACACTAGGTAATCTATTACTTTAAGCTATATATGTCTACACATATATAAACATGCATATATTAGTATTCAATATTAGGTCTATAATCATGGCATTTCAAATAGTTATATAAACTTATATATTACAACACAATATGCTAACATATATATAATATACATATATAGCTAAGTTAACTATATTCATAAATACTTATTTAAGAGGCTATGTGTGTGTATGTGAACATGACAAAGGGGCAAGTGAGGGTTAAATGGGCATACATAGTGTATACATATCAAAGAGTGTCAAAGTGTAAGTGAACAATGTGTCAAGTGTGATAGTGTCAACATAGTGTAAGGGGGTACATGAGGTAATATAGGATTTGTGTTAACATAGAACATTACATCTCATTAACTTGTATATTGCATACATTACATCTATTATTACATTACATTCATGCTTGCATTCATTCATCATTCATTTATTCTTTTGCACTACTATATGCACCATACATTACATACTATGGAACCTACATATTCATTACAAGCCATACTTATACATGCTTACATTAGATAGGATACTTATACCTCATACATCATTTATTTAAACATTTACTCATGCTTGCATTCTCTATTTAGTTACATAATGTATATACATTAACATGGGTTAAAATCAAATAGAACATTATATTACACACAAGGGTGCACAAAATGCATATGCCGAATAGTAACTCCTACTAATAATCAATACTGTACCATCTCAGCATGAATTAAAATCTAGGATTAAAGTATGTTATAGATCTATGTGTTAGCTTTTCGAAACTTCAAACGGATCGCGTTTTCGTTTCCGAAAACTCCCGGAATCGCGAAAATACCGAGAACGCGTTTGTCTTTCGTACAGCTGACACTCAAATAATTCTCCAGAAAGTTATAAAAGAATTAGGCCTATTAGTATATGTTTTTGGAAAGCTAACTTCAATACGCTTCTTTTAAAAAAAATGGGAGATTAAACTGAGCTTTGAGCTAGAAGTTATGACATTTCGAAGTTAGGGCTGAAATTAAAAACGTGGATAAAAATCATGACGGATTTAGATAGTTTGAGCCAAAAGAATACACAATATATATCCTAATTATCCACAACAATAATAGCAATAATAATATGAGGAACCACACTCACAAACTTGATTATATAATCATCATGAACCATTTATTACATATATAAATATAGATACACTCTCATTACAATATATATATATATATATATATATATATATATATATATATATATATATATATATATATATATATATATATATATATATATATATATGTAACATGAACACATCCACAACACAAAGGACACTCCTATGACCTCCAAATGGACACCAAAATGGACACAAATGGCGATACAACCATATGGGTCATTCCTATGGGTTCAAAATAGACCTATATGCATGAGGAAATGAAACGGAGAAAGGATTTATACCTCCCGGTAGATCGAATCGAAGAAAAACCTTTCCGGAGCGACACCGACACGTAGAGATTCCAAAAGGACACGAACGAGCTCCGAATCCTCCCAAACTTGGGTAGCTTCCTCCTTGGCTAGAATGGAGAAGGAAAGAAGAAGATTTGGTGGTAAAATAGAAGGATTTGGTGGAGAAATTGCTAGGAATTGCTCTCTAGGAATTTGGGGAAGAACAAGAGAGAGAAAAATTGATAGATAATGACAAATAGGAGGCTCAACCCTATCCTTATTGTGGCTGGCCATAAAGGTGGTTTTGTCCTATTAGGAAAAGTCGAAAAGCCCCTACTAACCTATTCTATGAGTATTAGGAAAGGGCTAATTGGTTGGGGCTAAATTAGTCATTCTAAAGTCTCTAATCACACTAACCTTATCCATAATAATTAGTCTAACCTCTAACTAAAATATTTCTATCATGTGGACTAAAATTAATATCATGTGGGCCATGCCTAACTAGTGTGTGGGTCCCACTAGAGTCAAACTACCCCCAGGTCCCCGTTTCAAGTCGGATTGAGTTGAAATTCGAACCCGACTCAAATAACCCCAAAACAATATCATAAATAATAAAATAATATCAAAATAATTCAAAGAGGTCAAATGCAAAAATATTCTTAGGCCAAAAATGACATTAAAATATCATAATCACATGGTTAGGCTCTAGGTCAAACAGTCTCTAGGGTTTCACTAGCAAAACGTCAAAACCACAAGTCATTGATTTAAATAATTTTAAAATGATTTAAAATCACCTAAAATCATATCATGAATTAAATATCATTATTAAAATAATTATAAACACGAAATTTCAAAATTACCCTCAATCAGAAAATTAAAATAAAATGAAAAAAAATCAACTCAAAATTTAGGGTGCTCACAAAATATAATAAACAAACATGATCAAAAAATTCACAAACAAACAACCTAAATCTAATCCTACTCTAATCTGTACCTCAAATTCCAAGGGCCTCCGGTGGCTATCGGCCCAGTGCCGATGTCTGTCCTGTGCCACGCGAAGTCTGTCCCTGATGAGCTTCACTTTCTCGGCCGCATCAACAACCATCTCTGGCCCCAGTAAAGCTCGCTCACCAATATGATCCCAGGATAAGGGTGTACGGCACCTACGCCCGTACAGAGCCTCGAAAGGTGACATCTCAATGCTGGCCTGGTAACTATTGTTGTAAGCAAACTCCACCAAATGAAGATGATCCTCCCAGGAACCTCCAAAGTCCAGGACGCACGTCCGCAACATATCCTCAAGGGTCTGAATAGTCCGCTCTGACTGTCCGTCCGTCTGGGGGTGGTATGCAGTACTAAACTTGAGCTGAGTGCCCAAGCAGGTCTGCAGACTCCTCCAGAAATGGGAAGTAAAACGGCTATCCCGATCTGAGACGATGTTGACCGAAACTCCGTGGATCCTGACTATCTGTCGCATATACATCTCCGCCAGCCTCTCTGTAGACGTACCCACCTTAAATGGCAAGAAGTGGGCCAATTTGGTCAACCTATCAACGATGACCCAAATCGTGTCTTTTTCTCCTGGAGTACGCGGTAATCCTGAAACGAAGTCCATAGTGATATGCTCTCATTTCCACTCGGGAATGGGCAGCGACTGCAACAATCTACCGGGCCTCTATCTCTCTGCCTTGACCTGCTGACAGACCAAACACCTAGCCACGAAGCGAGCCACCTCCCGCTTCATCCCTGACCACCATACATGCTCTCGCAGATCTTGATACATCTTGTTGGCACCCGGGTGTATAGAGTACTGAGATCTGTGGGCCTCCTGCATAACCTGCTCCCTGAGCTCTCCACTGGGCACACATAATCTGGAACCGTGCCTCAAGGTACCATCCTCTGCAAGAGAAAACTCGCCCTCCAGCAAACCTACTCGAACCTGCTCCTGGAGACACCGTAGAGCAACGTCCTCAAACTGTGCCGACTTGATCCTCTCCACCAAGTCTGACTGAATCTGCATCCCCCATAGCTGCATCTGCACTCCCGGCATGATCACCTCAATCCCAAGGCTCTCCAAATCGACAAGCAAATGCCGATCCATGGTCAAACACATGGCTGTCAGATACCTACTCAAGGCATCGGCAACCACGTTGGCCTTCCCTAGATGATACTCCAGTGCAATGTCGAAGTCCTTCATCAACTCCAACCATCTGTGCTGCCTCATGTTCAACTCCTTCTGAGTTAACACATACTTTAAACTCTTGTGATCTGTGAAGATCTCCACCCTCTCACCATACAGATAATGCTTCCACAGCTTCAGAGCAAATATCACTGCTGCCAGTTCCAGGTCGTGAGTAGGGTAGTTCTTCTCATGGGGACGCAATTGCCTGGAAGCATAGGCAATCACCTTTCCGTGCTGCTGCAACACACAACCCAGCCCCTTTCCTGAAACATCACTATAAATAGTGAAACCACCTGATCCTGAAGGCAACGTCAGAATCGGAGCTGTCGTAAGCCGCTTCTTCAACTCATCAAAAGCTGCCTGACACTCCTCTGACCAAATATACTCAGCATCCTTCCGGATCAATCGTGTCAACGGCTCTGCAACCCGGGAGAAATCCTGCACGAATCTCCGATAGTATCCTGCTAGCCCCAGGAAACTTCTGATCTCTGCAACTAAAGTCGGCGCTGTCCATGCCTCAACTGCTACAATCTTCTTGGAGTCAACTGAGATACCATCTCCAGTCACCACATGCCCCAAGAAGTCCATCCGATCCAAGAAGAACTCACACTTGGAGAGCTTCCCGTAAAGCTGCTCCTTCCTGAGAGTCTCCAGCACGATCCTCAAATGCTCCTCATGCTCCTCCTCAGTCTTGGAATATACCAAGATGTCGTCACTAAACACCACCACAAATTGATCCAGATACTGGTGGAACACCTTGTTCATAAGGTTCATAAACACCGCTGGTGCATTGGTTAGCCCAAACGGCATAACCAAAAACTCGAACTGCCCGTACCGAGTCCTGAAAGCGGTCTTGGGAATATCCTCCCTCTTCACCTTCACCTGGTGATATCCCGACCTCAGATCAATCTTGGAAAATACCCGAGCTCCGCTCAACTGGTCAAATAGATCGTCGATCCGCGACAGTGGATATTTGTTCTTGATCGTGAGGTTGTTGAGTGCCCTATAGTCAATACACATGCGTACTGACCCATCCTTCTTTGGCACGAACAACACTGGTACACCCCATGGTGATGAACTCGAGCGGATGAAGCCCTTGTCCTGTAGCTCATCCACCTGCTTCTTCAGCTCCACCAGCTCGCTGTTGTTCACCCGATAGACATGCTGAGAGATGGGTTCCGCTCCTGGAACCAAGTCTATCGAGAACTCTATGTCCCTGTCTGGTGGCAGTCCCGGCAACTCCTCTGGGAAAACATCCATATAATCTGCTATCAAGGGGTGTGGAAGCGTCTGCTCCTCGACCGAGACTCCACAGAAGACTCTGCTGCTCTGCTCTGCCTGACGTCTGGAGTACTCGAACTCTGGCTCCCCCGGCGCTCTGAAAAGAACTCTACCCCCTCTGCAATCAATGCTGGCGTGGTGCCTGCTCAACCAATCTATGCCTAGTACTATATCGTAGTTCGGCAATGGCATTACGAGCAGACTCACCTCCAACTCACGGCCTCCCAAAACTACTCTCCGACCCTTACAAACATCACTCACGAGGATAATACCACCCCCGGTCGTGATCTTGTAAGTCCTAGGCAACGATTCAGCTATGATACCGTGTCTAATCGCAAAAGATACTGATATGAAGCTATGCGAAGCACCGAAATCGAATAATACAAATACTGGACTGGAGTCGAAAAGAATCGAACCTGCAATCAGCTCTCCCGTCACCTCCGCATCTCCAGCTGCCATGGCGAATGCTCATCCCTGCTGGCCTCCCCTGGCCTGCTGCTGGTGCTGGACAAACCTCTGCTGCTGTGTCGGCAGGGCTGGTCCCCTCTGCTGGCCTGCTGGAGCTCTGGCTTCTCCTTCCTGGACTGCTCGTCCCATGTGGCACTCCCTCATCTGGTGGTCTGCTGAACCACACACCATGCACAGGCCCAGCCTCTTTCGGTACTCATTGAAGACGTGCCCAGGCTTCTTGCAGTAGACACAAGTGACTCCCTGTCTCTGACCCTGCTGGTGCTGTCTCGGCTGCTGCTGCTGAACTGGCCTCTGCTGGATCGGCTGCGGCTGAAACTGCCTCAGCTGCTGATGCTGAAAGTGGGGCCTCTTGGCCTGGCCCCCGTTGCTGCTGCCTCCAACTGGGTCTCTCCCCCTCTTGAGCCTAAGCTCAAGATCATCCTCTGCCAACAGGGCTCCTGTCAAGATCTCCTCGAATGTAGCATCTCTGCTGCCCTTGGTCAGGGACTTGACCTCCTTGACCAGACCCTTCCGGAACCTCTAGGCCTTCGCCGTCTCACTCAAGCCCTCCCCGAACCTGCCGAGACGACCAAACTCTCCAGCATACTCCTCTACTGAGAGGCTCCTTTGGACCAAGCTCTCAAACTGCGACTCTAAGGCTCTGACTGCTGAATCTGGGAAGAACTTCTTCTTGAAGAAGCCCCTGAACTGCTCCCAAGTCTGCCCCGGTACCCCCACCCTAGGGTCTGACTGATACCAGGTGCGAGCAAGATCTCGCATCCGGCTAGCTGCGGCCTCGATCTGAAGGTTTGCTGGAATCCTGGCCAAGCGGAAGATCTCCTCTATATGCTCGATCCACTCATCGGCATATAGGATCCCCTCTGTTCCCAGAAAGACTCTGGGGTTCATCTTCTGAAACTGCTCGATCCTCGGTGTCCTCGGCTGCTGCACCACTGGTCGAGCTGTGGCTGTCGTGGCGGCCAACTCCATGCCTCTGTCCTGCCGAGCCTGCTGTCGGTCCATGAACTGCTGGAAATACGCGAACATCTGAGCTGCGTCCACATGTCCTGGAGGCGGTGGTGGCTGGAAGGGATCCTCTGGAATGACCGGGTCCTGCCTCCCAGTCGGTGGATGCATACCCCCTGCTGCGGCTGCCGAGGTCTCAATACGAGCTGAGGTGGCAGGAGCTGCAGTCCCCTGGCCTTGCCGTGCTGGCTGAGAGGTAGCAGTCCCCTCTATAGCATCCTCATGAATGGCACGCTGCGATCTAGTCTCTACCATCCTGAAGATAGACAAACAAGAGTATCAATTTCTGAGAAAGAAGCGAAATAACAAAGGCGGACAATTATAATTCAAAGGATCAGCTGACAAAAGGATTTAGATGGCAATAAAAGAATTTTTCTAAAGTGATTGAGTATCTTAAAATTAATTTCCTATATCCTATTGCAGGCTGTAGTGATACTCTAATTTGAATACCACTACACTTCTAGTCTAGACCTGCATGGGCCACCACTAAAAATGTGTCACGACCCGCTCCCTAGAGTAAGGACACGAGACGTGGGTACGTCCAGCCTACGCCGCAGTGTCGGCGGTAGAACGCTGTCCTAGGTCACAACATCTAACAATATATATCTCTAAACAGTTTATACTCCCCGAATGGGGGTGACATAGCAATAATAAACTCAATCACAACTAAGGAAGAGATAGCACGATATAAAATAGAACTCAAGGAAATAAATAGATGAAAAGTAGTCTAAGATAATCCCAGCAATATCCAGAAGTACAAGGTCTCAGATACATAATGAAAGAATATATACAACTCTGAACTCCAAATAAAGTCTAGCTAAACATGCCTCAAGACTGCATAAAGTAAGATAATCAGCCTAACTAATCTAGTCTAGGCAATCGGGGTGATATCCTCAGCTAGAGCTGGGTCCTCCTGAGGGTCCAGCTCGCAGGTGTCATCTAAGGCTGCCCCGTAGTAAGTGTCCAGGCAAGCCTCCTCCTCGTCCTCTATAATATTTTCAACAGGTCCATTCAGGACAGGAGCGAGTACAGTACATCTCAACAGTTCATAGCAGGTTAGAAGATATAATCATGCAGTAAAGTAAGATACAAGTACTGAAAGAAGTACAGTATGTAAACACATAGAGAAAGCTGTAAGAGAAATATCTACTATAAATAGAGAACTATCATGTGACTAGTGAGTCAGAGTACAATATAGACATGTAAATGGCATAGGAGATTCTGATGCTACACTATGGAAGAGATTCTGATACTACACTACTTGGATATTATTCACATGTCCATTTCTACTCCCCCGTACCCCCAATCAATACACAAGGATCCAGCCAGGTTATGTTATGATTCCATGCAAGGCCCCAAAGGGTGATACATGGATGCCCATAAATGGGTGATTCTAGGAGATTCTAGGATACCCAGTGAATGGGATAAGAGATTCTAGGAGACTCTACGATTATAAGAGTATATGTCGCAAGTGATCAAAGAACCAGTGAAGCATAGTGATACGCCATGTAAGTGAAACGCACAGAACATGAAGTACCCGATGCTCCCTAAGGATAACATCTCAAGAAGGGATCCATATAGTACCAATCCGTGTGACCATCGTGACAGTACAAGTAAAGTAATCTACTGCAGGAAATAATTCTAAGCAGGATATGAAATGATCAGAGAATGTACTCGCCTGTATCTGAGTGTCCAATATGAAAAGTACCGTCCGAGGAGTGGTGTCTGGCTCCTAATCAGAACAGCACAAGTCACAACAAGTCCAAAATAGTAAAATGGAGTCCTACTATGCATTCTACATGATTCTAGGTCAATCTAGGCCAAAGTCAACTCTTGGTCAACTCTGGTCAACCCTAGAAGTCAAACTAGGTCAACCAAGTCTAAATTAGGCCAAACTAATCTACCTTAGTCTAATCAAGCCTAGTTTAGCACTCCTACACATTCACTAGGTCAATTGACATCACACTTACACAA
Organism: Iris pallida; assembly: GCA_029216955.1. NCBI lineage: Eukaryota > Viridiplantae > Streptophyta > Magnoliopsida > Asparagales > Iridaceae > Iris > Iris pallida. The sequence goes on from JANAVB010029620.1 coordinate 6,221,614, forward strand.
TTATCTAGCACAAGGATCTATGTATCCTATATATACATTATCTACCTATATGATATCCATACACAAATAGATATTCACAATCTATAACCCACAATACATTAATAAATTATATATACACCAAAACTTTACATTATATATATAGATACCTATATTAGAGTTAGCATTACATATACACTCTACAATAGAAAATAGAATAGGCATGTAGGAAAACATATGTGACTGTGTGTGTGTGTGTGTAATATAAGATAGTGTGCAGGAAATTACAGTAAGGAGAGAGGAACATGTGTGTGTGTGTGAGCAGTGAAAGAGTGCAAAACAGTGTGGAAACAGTGTCAAAACAGTGTCATGTGTGTGTGTGTGTGTGTGTGTATGGGAGTTGCAACTGTGACAGGAACTGCAACAGTGAAGAGAGGAGAAAAGTGTGTGTGTGTGTATACATTGTGGCATTCATGAAGCAATGTGCACATAACTAGGGGCAAAACTGGAAACAGTACAAGCATTCAATCAATGTGCAGGAATTTTAAAATCAGTGAACAGTAAAGGGAAGAGCACAGAACAGTGTGTGAGTGCACTGGACTGAAATAGGAATGTAAATGTGAAAGGAAATCAACCATGGTTCATGATAAAACACAAAATCAATCACAACAGTTTATAATTCAGTTATCATTAATAACAAGGCTAACATGTAAACCTATGTTACTAAAACATGTTCTCAGGTTTAACTAAACAAAACAGTCCACTCTCATTAGTTAATTCAATATGGAAACACCCAATCATCAAACTCAGAATTCCATCTCAATACAAATCAGTTTTATGCAAATCTCAGGTTTAACATGGTTTCCAACAGGATATGCAACATTACATTTCACGAAAGTAAATACTTAGACAGTCCCCAATGAATTTCCCAGTTTTGAGCCCCAAAACCCCATCATTTCAACTCCAACTCGACACACAGGCAGATGGCAAATAGAAGCATGGGTTAGAGTTTATAAAACCTACATTAATCAGTGATTAACAGGTTAATCCCTCAAACAAAACTCAACCTTGCAAACTGGAGAAGTAACAGAATTTCAATATCAGTTAACATTGGTTAAATGAGAATCAATTAGGAAAAGTTAAACAATTCATGAATCTAATGGTTGGTAAATAAAAACAACCCATGTGCACAATCCCTCACATCCATTTCGTGTCACCCAAGGCCTGACACGGCGTGTCCAAATGCACAGAACATAAAAACACATACACAGTGCACTGTCAGTGCACTGTCAGTGCACTGTCTCGTGCACACGTGCACTTGTGTCGTGTGCACGACACAAGACACGAGGGAGTCTCGTGGTCAGCCTCATAGGTAGCCCACCTATAGGGCTACCTCATAGGCCCATTGGCCAGTGTCCACGACGTGTCAGTGTCGGACACGAGGCCCGTATCAGTGGCCAAAAACTCGTGTGCACAGACACTGCAAAAACACGTGCACAGCTGATTTCTCTCTCGACACGACACGGGGACACGTGGGATTTGACACGTGGCGTGTCAGCCAGTGCCCTATGGCTCGTGTCGAGTTTAGAGTCAAACAAATGTGTGTCGTGTCCGCTACAGACCCCGATAGGCAGGAGAGCACTGTAGCGGTGCGCGCGGTCGTGTGCGGCATGTGTCCAAGCCAAGATCCCGACACAAAACAACACTGACACTAACACACAAGAACAGAAATCAATAAGCAAGATCTAAACTAACATTCCTGTTCAAAAACAAATTGAAAATATCACCAACAGCCCCTTTGTGGCATTTACACAAACACCTGCGTATGAACACAGACACGTGTCTAAAATGGACACAAAACCCTAGACACCCGACACGAATCCTATCCAGAATCTTAGGGGACCCTTAGGGCTTCCTATTGGTGAAGACAAAATGAAAATCCATGGAGAAATGGGAAAGTTACCTATTGATGAACAATGGGTGAAAAATCCCCAAATAGAATGATTTTCTCAACCACCCAAATCTCACAAATTGTTTCCTTCCTGCAAACAATCAATACCAACAGCAAGAATATTGATATTAGGATCTAATACAACTAGTTTAAGGGAAAAAGGACCTAAAATGGATTTATTATGAATTTCTAAAGATAGGAGCTCACCTCTTTCTTCTTGAAATAGATTTCCTAAGGAAAGGAGGCTAGCCCTAGAAATTAGAAGAGGTTTTATAGTGGGGGATTCCTAAGACATTAGGTGGCCGGCCACTATACTTAGGGTTAGGGTTTGGTAGTTGGGCTTGGGCCAAGTTACATGAGCTATGGTTTATTTGATTAATAAAGACTCTAAGTCATAAGTCATGGCTTATGGCTTTCTAATTTCTATAGCTAAATAGGTTCTAATGACCTAACCATAGATTAGGCTAGGTTAGACTAGAGTCACAAATTCTAACCAAGCTCAAACTAACTAGGGTTAGCTCCTAGGTTGATCTACATGGGTCCAAACTAGCCAAAATCAATCTAGTCCAAACAATTCCAAATAATTCCTAAAAATTCCCATAAATTCTAATTAATTGTAATAAATTTAAAATACCTCAAAAATGACAAAAATACCCTCATACTAGAAATGTGGTAGTGACACATGTTATTAGTGGTGGCCCATGCCAGTCAGAAACAACAACTTAGGTAAACATATCTAGAAACAATTAGAACACTAGAACATTGATTTATCACAACATAGGTCCGAATTATATATATAAATATTTTTGTTTGATTATAGACTGGTAGGTTACCTTGCTTATTTATTGCATCCTAAACCTTCCAGAGTATGGCCAAAGGAAAGACCACCCGCTCCGGCCCTGCTGACGATGAGGTGTCATCTACCAATCACACCCCACCTCCTCAAGCATGCTCGGACCCTCCTCCTTTGCAGCTGACGGACCGTCCCCACGCTGCACCAGCACCCCGCCCCGTTTACGCTACTACAGCACAAACGGCAGAACATGCACCTCCCCGAACTGAGCCGCAGTCCCCTACGATAGTGCCCGTACCAGCTGCCCCACCAGTACCGGTAGACCCTACCGAGCTCGTAGGCCTGCTACGAGGAGTACTGGAGGCCCAGAGAGCCCAAGCTGAAGCCCATCGCAAATAGACCGTAGCCCAAGCTGAAGCCCATTGCGAACAGACCGCGATCATGAGAGAAGGCATGGAGAATGCCCACAACGTGGCTATGGCTGCCCTCGAGAGAGGAGGAACAGCTCAATCGAAACCAAGGCCTGCTAAGGTAAACATAAATCTAAGAGTTAATTTATGTATCATTAAGGCCATTCATTTTGATATGAGACATACTATTATGTGAAGGTCGGCACTATCGAGAACTTTAAGAAGCAGGACCCTCGACCCTTCAAGAGAACCGGAGGAATCATCTATGCCGACGAATGGTTCGACAGCATGGAGCGTCTTATCAGCGTCACTCGACTACCCGACGACCTCCATGTCGAAGCAGTAGGACTCTAGCTGTGAGATATAGCAAGCACATGGTATCGGAATAAACCCCGACTCCAGGACAAACAGCTTGACTGGGACACCTTCAAGAGGTTGTTTCGCAGGAAATTCTTTCCAACATCAGAGTTATGGGAGATGGAAAGACAGTTCCAGGATCTGAAGTAAGAAAACATGACGATTGGAGAGTATGCGGCAGATTTCGGCCGACTTAGCCGCTTTGCCAAGAACTTGGTTGCTGACCCCGCGGATCGTGCTGAGAGATTCAGGTATGGACTAAGGGAAGATATTCGCACCCCTATGATCGCAGGCGGCGCCAAAACATACGAGAAGATTCTGATACGAGCTCAGGATGTGGAGAAGAGCCAGCCTTCTCATTCAAAAAGGGAGTATCCTGGAACTAGCAACTTCCAGGGTAACCAGAAGAGGCCCAACCACAACAACAACAGGCCTTCTCACCACCAACAGTAGTACCATTAGGCAAGGACCAGTGACAGAGCGCCTCAGAAGTAGATCCCTGTCTGCAACTTCTGCAAGAGGCCAGGACATCAGGCGAACATCTGCAGGAAAAAACTGGGACAATGCCTAGTTTGTGGGTCTGCCACCCACCAAGTGAAGGACTGCCCCACAGCATTCACCCGGACCGGAGCAACTCAGCAAAGAGCTCCTCTACCCACCCAGCAACAACGGTTCGAGCAACATCAGCAGAAGGCCGGGAGAGCTTTTGCCCTAGCAGCAGATGAGCAAGAACCAGAGCAGGAACCCACCGCTGATATCATCATAAGTTCCATTTGTGTGTTTTCATATCCTGCTCTAGCATTATTTGATTCGGGTGCATCACACAGTTTTATATCATCAAAGTTCATTTCTGCACACCACCTAGTTACGGGATTTAGCAAGATGATAAGTAGAGTTATGACCGGTGGTGGACCCAGACCCATCACCGAGACATGTAACTACCCCATAACTTTCTCAGGCCACAAATTTTTAGCACCCTTACTTGTGATGCCCTTACCCAACTATGATGTAGTCCTAGGGATGGACTGGTTAAGTGAGCAGCATGTGCTGGTAGATTGTCACAAAGGATGTGTAATCTTCAGCCCACCAGGAGAATCGGAGTTTGAAATCTCTCGAGCTCCGGAAGACATGAAGAGTGTTACGTACTCCTCTATCACCGAAGAATCCGGGCCTCCTCACCTTATCATAGCAGAATTCATAGACGTCTTTCCAGATAGTCTACCGGGATTGCCGCCAGACTGAGGTATGGAATTCACCATCGACCTAGTTCCCGGCTCTTTCCCTATTTCTCGGGGATGCTACAGAGTCAACCCAAAGGAGGCAAAGGAGATGAAGGACCAGATTGACGAACGGAAGGCCCAGAGATTTATCAGAGATGGAGCTTCACCCTGGGTTGTTCGTGCCCAAGAAGGATGGAACCGTACGGATGTGCATTGATTACCAGGCGCTGAACAACATCACCATCAAGAACAAGTACCCTCTGTCCTGGATCGATGACCTGTTTGATCAACAGAGTGGAGCTAAGGTATTTTCGAAGATTGATCTCAGGTCTGGCTACCATCAAATCAAAGCCAGGAAGGAGGATATTCCAAAGACGGCGTTTAACACCAAATATGGGCAATATGAATTTCTGGTCATGTCGTTTGGACTGACGAATGCCCCGACGGTATTCATGTACCTTATGAACAAGGTCTTCCATGAATATCTAGATCAGTTTGTTGTTGTCTTCATCGATGACATTCTGATCTACTCGAAGACCGAAGAATAGCATGAAGAGCACCTGAGGAAAGTTCTAGGAACTTTAAGGAATGAGAAGCTCTATGGTAAGCTATCTAAATGTGAATTCTTCTTAGACAAAATGGATTTTCTAGGCCATGTTGTCACAGGAGAAGGAATTTCGGTAGATCCAATAAAGCTAGCTGCTATTGAGAAGTGGACTGCACCAAGTTCAGTTGCAGAAATCAGAAGCTTCTTGGGCTTAGCTGGCTACTACCGAAAATTTGTAAAGGATTTCTCCAGGATTGCTGAACCGATGATGAAGCTCACTAGAAAGAACGAAGAATTTATTTGGTCTGAAGCTTGCCAGTCAGCATTTGAGAAACTGCAGAAGAGACTTACAACGGCGCCGATACTTGCGCTACCCTCAGGTACCGACGGTTTCTCAATTTACAGTGATGCTTCCGGTAAAGGATTGGGCTGCGTTCTACAACAACACGGGAAAGTAATTGCTTACGCATCTAGGTAATTACGGACTCATGAAAAGAACTATCATACGCATTATTTGGAGCTTGCAGCGGTATATTTGCATTGAAGCTGTGGAAGCACTACCTCTATGGAGAGAGTAGAAATATTTACAGACCACAAAAGTCTTAAATATGTTTTCACTCAGAAGGAGCTGAACATGCGATAGAGACGATGGCTGGAGCTGATAAAGGATTTCAACATCAACCTGCAGTATTATCCGAGTAAGGCTAATGTTGTTGCAGATGCACTTAGTCGATACCCGATGGCAATGTTCTTGACCAAGGAGCGGCATTTGCTAGAGGACATGGAAAATCTTGGACTGGAGATTGTACTGCCCGAAGAGGAAATGAAGAAACTGGGAAGAGAAGCCATTGTACCAGGAGCTGATTCCTCAATAATGCAGTTGCAAGTGCGTTCAAGTCTAATGGACAGAGTTAAGGAGACACAATTCCAAGACGAGATACTTTGCAAACTCAGAGATCAAGTACTGGCAGGAACACTTGAAGGATTCTCAATCGCCAGCGACGGAGCACTGAAGTACGGTACGAGGCTTTGTGTACCAACTGGCGAACTGAGAAACGAGCTGATGCAAGAAGCGCATCAGTCGCAGTATTCCATACATCTAGGAGCTAACAAAATGTATCGGGATATGCGTACTATAGTGTGGTGGTACGGAATGAAGAAGGACGTATCCAGGTATGTAGCTAGATGCTTAATTTGTCAATAAGTGAAAGCTAGCAGACAGAGACCAGCAGGACTGTTGCAGCCGCTAGATATCCCGGAGTGGAAATGAGAACACATAACGATGGACTTTGTGTCAGGACTACCGTGATCCCAAGGAGGAAAGGATGCCATTTGGGTTATCGTGGACCGACTGACGAAGTCAGCCTACTTTATTCCCTTTAAGGTGGGCCTATCCACCGAAAAGTTGGTGGCACTGTACATGCGACACATCTACCGGATTCATGGAGTTTCGGTAAGTATCGTATCTGACAGGGATACCAGATTCACTGCTCACTTCTGGAAGAGCTTACACGACAGTTTAGGAACACAACTGAAGTTCAGCACCGCCTACCATCCCCAGACTGACGGACAATCGGAGAGAACAATCCAGACGCTAGAAGACATGCTGAGATCTTACATCTTAGAATTTGGAAGGTCTTGGGAAGACCATTTGCACTTGATAGAGTTCTCCTACAACAACAGCTACCAAGCTAGTATCGGTATGATTCCGTTCGAGGCACTTTATAGACGTCGTTGCCGCACTCCACTTGCTTGGGATGACACAGGAGAAAGGGTATTACTTGGACCTGAGCTGGTGATCGATACAGCAGAAAAGGTAAGGATGATCAGAGACAAGCTCAGGATTGCCTAGGACAGACAGAAGCATTGGGCCGATAGCAGCCGACGGCCGTTGGAGTTTGAAGAAGGAGACAGTGTGTTCGTGAAGATCTTCCCTACCAGAGGAACCATCCGTTTCGGCAGAGCGGGAAAGCTAAGCCCCAGGTATATCGGTCCTTTTGAAGTACTGAACAGGATTGGAGAAGTAGCTTATCGGGTGGCTCTACCCCCAAGTCTCAAAGGCGTCCACAACGTCTTCCATATTTCGCAGCTGAGACGCTACATCCCGGACTCGAGCCACATCTTGGACCATTTGGAGCTGGAAATTGGATCCAGCCTCACAGTGCCAGAGAAGCCAGTGGCAATATTAGACGGAGGAGAGAAGAGAACCAGGAATTCTGTGACGCTGATAGTCAGAATTATGTGGCGGCATAACTCTCCAGACGAGTCTACCAGGGAGCGAGAAGATAAGATGCGGGAGCAGTATCCGTATATGTTTGAAAATTGAGGTAATTTTCTAACCCTATCCTTTAATTTCGAGGACGAAATTTTCTAAGGAGGGAAGGTTGTGAAACCCGCAACTCGGAATTTCTGGAATTTATGGATAATTGAATTATTGCCTCTTGGTTTGATCATTAGTTTTTGTTGCTCATTAGTTTAGAATAAGTTATTAGTTATTAGTTATTAGTTATTATTATTATTATTATTATTATTATAGTCGGATCAGGAAAATATTATTTTAAAAATTAATTATTGGATTTTTGATTGCGGTCTGTCCCGATCCCGTGTTTGGGGTCCGACCCCGAACTCGAACCCAACTTCCGTTTCCTAAACCCAAATTTAATTTTTTTTTCCCTTTTTAAAAATCCTAATTTTTCTTTATACATACATATATATATATATATATATATATATATATATATATATATATATATATATATAATGGCAGAAAGGAAAAAAAACTAACTAATTACTCTTTCCCCACGTGGACCAGCTCCCCACGACACAACTCCCCTTCTCCTTCCTCTTATTCTTCATACACCCCTCAAAAACCCACCACCACCATCAACTTTCAGAAACTCCAGCTCTCTGTCTCTCTCTCACTCCCTTTACCCTTTCCAAGTTCCCCCAACTTTCCGACGCCCCGACAACCCCCTCGGCGCCGTCCGCCGTGCGCCTCCTGCGGCTGCCTTCCCCTACGACCCCCGAGCTCCCGTGCCCGCTGGCCAGATCCGCCCCCGGCGACCCCCGAGTCCCGTCGTGCCCGCCCGGCCAGCGCCTTCCGGGCGTGTCTCGAGCTTTCGACCGACCCCGAGCCCTGTCGGCTCCCCCCCAGCGCTGCTCCGAGTTCCGCAGCGCTCCGTCCCACATCGAAGCCGTACGCCGCCCCTATTCCAGACTCTCGGGCCCCGATCCGCGCATTCCAGCGCTGTCCCGTGGCCGCTGCCCTTGTGGCCGGGCTGTCCCGAGCCGATCTGCTGTCCGCGCCTCCTGTGCGCTATTCCGAGCCGATTTTTGCTGTCTGCGTGTTCTTGGACTGTTCTAAGTCGACACGGATTATTTTTTTTTCTATTTCTTGCATCTGAGAGCTCTAGCCGAGCAACTGAGGTATAATTTCGTGTCCCTGTGTCCCTCCCGTAGCTTAGTCAATGATGACACGGTCCCGACCCCGTTACGGGGGTCGACTTTAGTTAATTGTGTTAGGGATACATTGTGGTTACGTCACGACGTAGTTCTTTTGGTGAACATTAATCGATGCTGTGTGTTCATTATTTTAGTTGGATCCTTATTTAGTTTGTTAGTTGATCCTTTAGTTTGGATCATTCTTCATATCATGTGGTTTATTTTCCTTGGGTGAATTATTTTTCTTAGCTGATTTTTAGTTTGAATCTCTATTTAGTATGTTATGTTCATTCTCATAGATGGGACATTATTCAGTTTGCTGTGGCTTAGTTTTTGGTAGGTTATTCACTTCTTTGGCGCTGTGGTCGACTCCCTGGTTTGGGACGTTCTTTTGGGTATAGAACGGTACCGCCTATGTGGCTTGGTCGTCCTAGTTACAGAGTAGGTGCTGCTCAATTTTTCTTAAATGTTTTTAAAAATATTATTTTAGTAAGCAAAACCTATTTCCAAAACCTCGGCCTTTGCAAATGGTTTATAAAAATTATTTTATTATTTGGTTTTTAAGTGTTGGTTGGTTAGTTTTCTGTATCCCCGTCAGGTGACGACCGTATAGGTCGGATGAGCCTCGATGACACGCAAACGTTACAGAGAATTCATGTACGTTGAGGCGTTAGCCAGAAATGTAAGATTGCATGACCAAGTCTGAGACGCCCTATTTTTATAAGTTATATTTAATTATATTTATATTTTTAGAACTTGTTACTGGGTATTTTGTACCTTGGGTGAAGGGCTTCGGCCTCCTGACTGGACCGCTTCAGGGCATTCAGAGCTCGCCTCAGTTTTTTAAATTAAATTAATTAACTTGTTATAAGGGCATAAGCCCAGTTTTCCTTTATTTTTCTGTGGCCCTGTATTGTGTAGCTAGATTTTCTATTTCTTTTCTGGGTTGGTTATTTGCGTAGCTAGACGTATAAATTATAATTGGATATTAATTATTTTGTACAAAATTAATAAGATTTTCTTATATTAAGTTAATGAATAAAGATTCCTAATAATTTAAACAACTTCATGTTTTCTCACTTAAAAGACCACTTAGTTTTATATATATTATTAAAAAAATATTGAGTTTTTCCAATTAAAGTGTAATTGCTATTTTTTCCAATAAATCAGTAATCGGTTATTCCATAAATTGATAACCAATATAGTTTACGATGTTAGACAGATTTCGTTAGATTAATTAAATAACTTAAAACCTGACTAGGGTCTGTTTCTAGAAATTGCAACTAGCACACCTAGATTTGGCTCATCTATGATTCTAAGTCAGGATTCTCAACTGTAGGATTTCGAGGACGTACTTGACTTCCTTTACGACACTGACATCCCAATCCAGTCATACAAACAAAGGCAAGTTACGATTATGTTTTCTTGCATTTTATTTTATAATTGTCATGATTGCATGCTTAAACCACATTGTAACTCGGAACTCTCTCCTTGAGTTCAATTATTGATTATGGAGATATTAGGGGAGTAGTGTAGCATTTATGACCAATACCCTCATATTGCATTATTGCGCGAGCTTATCCCTCTTACACACGGGGATAAGCCGTATGGCATCGCTAGGATGCTATTGTACAGCCCAAGTCGGTCATAGACGTTACCTATTCAAATCATATTGTTTCAAATACTGAATTGCTGAAAATTGCTGGAAAATATTGTTCAAAGTATTTCAACTGTTTAAAATTGCATATTTCTATTATTATTTAGAATGTCGGATTATGTACTCGTACTTGCTCCTTTCCTGACTGGATCCCTCCATAGGTGATGTTGATGATGCTGAACTATTGTTCAATAGCTACTATGACCCGGTATTATATCCTGTGGTGTTGCTAGAGTCCCGCTTGGAGGATGCAGAACCTGAGGCCGATGAGCCGACCATTTAGCTAGTTGTTTTCTAGTTATCTAATTTTATTGTATTAGAATTTATTGATTTGAATTCAATACTTTATTTCAGTACTTTCATTTTCAGTTGTACTTCTCTTTGTTGAATATTAAAAGTTTCAAAAATTTTCGTATATTCGAGTTGTGACAAATGTATAAATGTTGTTGTGAATACCTGCATATAGAACAGCTTACTGCCGCCGTCTCACAATGGTGCAGGCTGGACATGATTCGGTTCGACCCAATAATTTGGGATTGGGTCGTGACAATTAGTTCATAAGAAATTTAGTATAAAATAATTCTAGTAGGTTAGGGTACCCTAGATTGGGATCCTTGAACCCCAGCTGGTCTAGTTTTGGGTAGGTAGAATTATTTGGATCGAAATGAGTCCAATAAGTCTATAGTTGAGTCTTGTGTGCCATTTAAAAATAAATAGCACGTGAAAACTCAATTGGGTGGCACACCATTGGCATATATGTATTAGGCTCAAAATAGATCAAAACCATATATTGGGTCGAAAAATTTGGATCGGGTTTGAGCCTCAAATCAGAATTAAAAAAATACATCGAAATTATGACAAAGGGTAAAATGGTTTTCATCTGAAAGTTGTGCAAGACATATGTAGTAAAAGAGAACATATTTGAGTGGAACATGATATACCAAAAATGAAGGTGGACTCGTTTAGAGCACGAATATGAAACTTGTTTCGAGGAATTGGTCAATGTTGTGCTTCGAAAATCAAAGCTACGACAAAGTGATTATATAGCCATAATTAAAAATATATGGCTTAATTTATAAAAATCATATAAAATAAATAAAATAAATCTCCAAAAATTAGGGTGCTTAGAGGACTGGGGCGTGACACCTTTCTCATCATAATGTACAATAATCATAATGTATAATAGTAGACTACAACAATGCCAATATTTTAAGAATGTATTTACGAAGTTTCTTATGTTCTTTATTTTCAAGAATATAAGGTTGATGTTAGTAAAAATAAGATATTTTTCGTCTTTATGATGAGATGTGAATAATAAAAATGAAAGATAAGAGAAAATAAGAGATTGCACACAAGATTTACCGAGGTTCAATTCAATTTGAGCATATGTCCTCACCTACCCTTTTTTGCCTTTTTTTAGTATAATCAAATAAAAGATTACAAAGGGCTCTTCTATCAAGTTGATACAACTTAACTTGAGGATCACCTTCTCTCACAAACTCACTTGAGGTGGATTACAAGTGTGAGGATTATAAGAGCTTTTGTTGTGTTTTGTTCTTCTTGTTGTGTGTTCAACCTTCATCATCTCCACACTATTTATAGGGAGGATGTGCCTCTTGGGTACACTACATTCTATGCATGAAGAACTCCAAAGGTTAGCCCTTCCATCTTCCAAGATCAGTCCTTCCATCTCCCAATGCATGAAGAAAGGCAACAGCATCAATGTTGCATGCATGTTGAATGCATGCAAAATATTAACTACTATGCTACTTCAAATAGTCATAACTTCTTCAATACACCTTCAAATGCCCTGATTCAAAGCCTGGATTAAAGAGAAAACTTTTCTCTACAACTTTCGTACTGAAGACCGAGCCTAATAATGACTACAACACATCAAACTCGGTCACCCAAAACTGAATCTTGTTATAGGAACTGCATCCAGAAAAATGGTTAAGTACATGGCCAAACCCAACCATGTGTGACCGATCTCCATGGATCAAATCCATATTAGTTCATTATGGGGATGGACCATGTTCCCATCAATCTCCTCATCTATCCTCATAAGGAGAAAGTTTTCAAACGATAGTCATACCTGCCATCCTTCGGCAGAAGTCATGCTTCTTTTTTGGTAGAGACTTCGTCATCATATCAGACAGATTGGCTTGTATCAATCTTCTTAAATGCATAAAATGATTCTCTAAATTATCTTGGATCCAATGGTGGCGTATATTGATATGTTTTGTCCTTGAATGATAGGTAGCATTTTTACTTAAGTCGATGGCGCTCTGACTCTCACAATATCGAGTGTACTTCTCTTGCTTGAGAGATAACTCATTTAAAAAATTCTTCATCCACAAGAGCTCTTTGCTAGCTTCTGTACCAGTAATATATTCAGCTTCTATGGTGGATAGAGCGATACACTTTGTCAGCTTTGATTGCCATGATAAGGCTCCCCTATAAAGGTAAATAAGTATTTATATGTGAACTTTTTTTGTCCAAGTCACCTGCCATGTCAGAATCAGTGTAACCTTCCAGATAGGTTTACCATCTACAAAATACAAAAAATATTTAGAGGTTCCTCTAAGATATCTTAGGATCTACTTTACTGCTTCACAATATTACTTTTACCTGAATTTGCAAGAAAATGACTTACCACTCCAACAGCATGTGCTATGTCGGATCTTGTACAAACTATAAAGTAAATCAAGCTTTCGACGGCCAAGGCAAATGGAATGCTCTTCATCTTATTCTTCCCACCTGAAGGACTTTCTTGTGTACTTAGCTTATAGTGAGTTGTTAGCGGTGTACTGGCTGGCTTGGTGTTCAACATATTGAACGTTTCCAAATCACATTCAATATCTCTCTCGTGATAGCCACAACTTTCTCGTATTTCTGTCTCGAGAAAACATCATCCCGAATAAATGTCGTGCTGCTCCTAAGCCCTCCATGTCAAAGGACTGACTCGATTCCTTCTTCAACCTGTCAATCTTAGATATATCTTTTCCAATAACAAGCACATCATCAACATATAAAGAAAGAATAATAAAATCATCATCAAAGAACTTCTGGACATAGACACAATGATATGCAGATGTTCTTTTATATCCATGGTCAAGCATAAAAGAATCAAGCCTTTTATATCACTATTGTGGTGCCTTCTTGAGCCCGTGCAAGCTTTTTTTTTTTTTTTGCAAATAAAATGTTCTTTGCCTTTTACCTTGAAACCCTCTGGTTGTTCCATATAAATTTTTTCTGCCAAATCACCATGGAGGAATGTTGTCTTCACATCTAACTGCTCAACTTCAAGATCTTGAGAAGCAACAAAACTAAGAATAACCTGAATAGAAGACATCTTCACAACTAAAGAAAATATTTCTTCATAATCAATACCTTGCTTCTGACTGAAGCCTTTCACCAAGAGGCGAGCTTTGTGTGTTACTTGGTTATTTCCTTTATTCTTGATTTTGAACACTCATTTGTTCTTCAAGACTTTTCTATTCTTAGGTAGCTCCACCAAGTCATAAGTATGGTTCTTATGCAAAGAATCTATCTCTTCTTGCATAACTTTCTTCCACTTGCCACGATCTTCATGAACTTGTGCTTCATGAAACTTTCTGGTTCACCTACATCTGTCACCATAGTATACTCTAAAGCAAGATATCTAGTTGAAGGTTGTCGATCTCTCTCTGACTGTCTCAAATGAGGTGCTTGTGGCTGATCCGTATGTAGTGGCTCTACATGTTCATGTTCTACCTGTCCAAAACCTGGGGAACCTATAATTTCTTTTTCTTTCTGCACATCTTGAAAATTATTATTTTCTAGCATAGGAGGGAAAAATAATATGTGTGGATATTGGATCTGGGACGATATGGATATTTTGTGGCTCCTCTTCTTTTTCAAAACTAGCAAGTGTTTTATCTTCACAAAATACAACTTTTATGCTTCTTGCAATTTTTTTATTTTAGGATTCCATAACCTATATTAAAATTCATCATTTTCATATCCCAAGAAGATGCATGGAATGGCTTTATCATCAAGTTTTGTTATGTTCTTCTTACGTACAAGTACAAATGCCTTGCACCCAAACACCCGCAAGTGGGAATAGGAAACACCCGCAAATATACTTACAAAGTTTCTCATGTTCATCATTTTCAAGAATGTAAGGTTCAAGAATATAAGGTTGATGTTAGAAAAAAATACATTTCTCGTCTTTGTGATGAGATGAGAATAATAAAAATGGAAGAAGAGAAATAAGATATTGTACACACATGATTTACCGAGGTTCAGCTTAATTTGAGCCTACGTCCTCACCCGCCCTTCTTCATCATTTTTACTATAATCAAATGAAACATTACAAAGGGCTCTTCTCTCAAGTTGATACAACTTAACTTGATAATTATTTTATCTCATAAACTCACTTGAGGTGGATTACAAGTGTGAGGATTACAAGAGCTTTTGTTGTGTATTATTCTTCTTGTTTCAACCTTCATCATATTTCTACTATTTATAGGAAGGATGTGCCTCTTTGGTACACCACATTCTGTGGGACTCATCTTACAGTATTTGTCATTGTATACGGATACGTATTTTATATTGTATTCTGTATTTTCTTGGACTCCAGAGAACCGGAAAAAAACTCAAGTTTTCAAACTTTTCTACAAAACTGGCATACTGGTCTGTACCGACGTATACCATCCGGACAGATTATTTTACTTTATAGATATTTTTTATTCGAGATATTTTCTTATAGATATTTTCATTAATAGTGTTTAGATATTTTCATGAATAGTGATGATACATTATATTATCCTTTGGTTTCTTGGTTTTCTTCTGAACGGTCGAGGTTGATCCTGATCGAGTCGCGAATCATGATCGGATGGTCACAATTAATTCACCTTCTCTATATAAATGATTATGTTTCTTTTTTATTTCTCTTTTACTTTCTCTCTCTACTCTTCATTCTTTCTCGTTTCCACTCTGTATTCCTTAGAAGCTTGGAGCTTGGTCTTGAGACCTCATAATGTAGTTTCTGAAGCCCTCTTGGTGGTAGATTTAAAGAGTTAGGCTTGGAACTTTATTAGGCAAGTACATCTTGTCGAACTACTAGATGTATTATGGTTTTTTATGGTTTTTGTTTTCTTACTGTCTGGATAGTCCAGTACTTTCTAGTACTTGCTTTACTAAATATGTTTCTCTTATGAATATTATCATTTTGTCCCTCAAAAATTTGGTCTGAGCTAGGTTTTGATCTCCTATGAAATCCTGATTTTTTTTAGTAGGAAAAATCCGTATCGGGAATTGCCAGAGTACTTGCCGTGAGACGTAGTATATATGTTGTACACGACCTTTCTCTAGTATTATTTTCATGGTTATACTAATTTTAGCAACTTTCGGGACGAGTTTTGGTTTCCGGAGCTTGTTTCTAGCCTTTAGTATTGTTTCTCGAACACAAACGGCATACCGCCGGTATACCAATGTATACCGACGGAATGCCGATTTGTGTGTCCTTTTTACTTTGCAAAACCTGCTGTTACACAAATCGGCATACCACTGGTAAACCAGTGTGTACCGACGAAATACCGGTTTGTAAGCCCACTTTTTGGTTAAAAAGCTGCTGTGATACTTTTCAGCATACCGACGATATACCGATACATACTGTCGATATACCGGTACGGCAGATAGAAGTTGACAGAAAATTTTGACAGTGTACCGGTGTGTATCGTCGGAATACCGATCCACTACCCAAATTGTTTATTTCTGGATTTTGACTGATTTTTCTGATTTCTTCTTGTTTACTGCTTTACCATCTTGTCTTGCCCAGTTTAGTGTCTTGTCTTCTCATACATGGTTGGACCCGGTACTTGATCTTGTCTTATTTTGATATAGTGGCTCGTCGTAGCGCACTCCTATCCCGATACTTGTCTTGTCTTGATAGTGGCCTGTCATGGTGCACTCTTGGTTCATGTACATGTCTAGCTTACCTGATAGTGGTCCATCATGGCACACTCTTTATTTTTGTCATGTCCAGTTTACGTTAGTGGCTCGTCGTAGCGTACCCCTGTCATGATATTATCATGTCTTGTTGTAGCTTGTTATAGTGCACTTTCTTGCTTGTCATATCCAGTCTCGCATGTCTCATGTCTAGGATGGATTATGCGGAATGCCACACCCGAAATCCTCAATGAAAATATTAAGAACTATACAGCTAGCTTGATCATTTAGATCATTGGGAGGGAAGACTTTCCCAATTACCTCCACCCCTTATTTTACGGTCTTACACACACACACACACATACACATGGAATTTGGAGCTATCTATCATGATGAGCACTCTTCCAACACACCGTCGAGTGGGACACCTTAGAACACACGTATCTTACTGCGGTGTGTCTGCTATACTTGTTTTCTTTTGGCCTGGATCAGTCGAGTAGTCTGCAGGACAGGTAACTGGATTAGATTTTTCAAATTTGTATTTGTTAGTAATTAGCATTGTGATAACCCTAGTTAGCTAATGTATCAAGCCGTACTCATTGTTTGTCCATGGTTGATGAATGGAGTCCATTCCTGTCCTGTCTAGTCCAGTCTTGCTCTAGTTTATCTTATTTCAGCACTTAGATTCATGTTATTCATGTACATGCTATTATTCCTGTTACATGCTTGGTTGTACTACTTGTCATGCATGCTCGGTTTTATTATATGCTCACATGTACAGTTTATCTTCTATATTTATGTGTTATTTTTCTTACATGTTTTAAATTTTCTTTCATATACATTGTGGTGCCACTTTACTCTTATTGTCTCATTTTACTGCTTAGAGTTAGTGTTGTTATGAATTGCATGCTAATTTTTAGTTCATAGTTTGGCTTCATTTGTGGTACTTGCTATTGGGGGTCTGATCCCACTGATTTTGTTTGACCAGATCTAGTTGAGGAGTCCGATGATCTTTCGGACCTTCCACTCGATGGTGACTAACCGAAGCACCAGGGTGCTTGAGTGGGTATTCTTTCTCTTACCCACTCTTTTTGGTACATATTCATTTGAGGCGTTTAGCCATCGAGCACGTAGTTAGCTCGTGTTTTGGACTTGACTTTTGGCCTACGGGCTTAGATATGATTGTATATTTTCTAAAATACAGCTAGAGCTGATCATGTATTACTTACACTTTTGCTAGGTCTTCATTTTGTATTACTAGCTTCATGATCATCTATATATTATAGTTTGGGACGCTTTATTGTCTTATATGTCTGATGATCATAACCTTGTATATTACTTGCTTGCCTGTGATTGAGATATTTAGGAATCACTTGACTTAGGATCGACTGTTAGTTTGTAGTAGTAACCCTCATCTATACAGCTTATACGTCATTTTGGAGTACTGGAGTACTTTGGTATACGTAGCTTGCGTGATCCATCCCTACTTGCTAGTATTCTGGTTTTGGGACGTGACACATTCTATGCATGGAGAAGTCCAAATAGCAGGCCTTCCATCTCCCCATGCATGGAGAAAGGTAAAGTATCAATGCTGCATGCATACTGAATGCATGCAGAATATGAATATGTATGCTACTTCAGATAGTCGTAATTTCTTCATTACACCTTCAAATGTCATGATGCAAAGCCTGGATTAAAGAGAGAACTTTTCTCTACAACTTTTGTGTTGAAGACCGAGCCTAATAATGATTGTAACACATCCAAACAGCCTCCCAAAACTGAATCTTGTTACAGAAACTGTACCCAGAAAAATGGCTAAGTATATGGCTGAATCCAACCATGGGTGACCAATCTCCATGGATCAAATCCATATTAATTCATCATGGGGATGGACCTGTTCCCATCACCCTATTCCCATAAGTTGAGACAGTGTTTTCGGTTTAAATTTTTGAATTTTAAAATGGGGTTTTAAGATGAAGCTCCAAAAAAAATGTACTTTTTATTTAAGCTCGAGTCTTTGGAAGTTTGAAGAAATGACTCGTGTTTCTTAAAAAAACTAAATAGAGAGGAAAAAACTAGGAATCTAAAAATAAAATCACATTGGAGTTCTCATATGCTCATGTTTGTTTGGTTTGGAAGAATAAGAAGACAGAAGCAAAAGTCCTATATTGCTATAGGTCCACTAAATTAAAAAAAAATTAATTTAATTTCAAATTCAAGGATCTCAATATTAATTATTTTACTAGTTAATTTTATATTTACTAGTTAATTTTATATTAATTAGTACCAAAAGTTGATGACTTAAAACAATTTTGGAGGTGGCTAGTTACCTATATCAATTATCTTAGATATTTAAATTATTTATTAAATTAATTAATAATAAGTAAATACCTATGACCAAATCCAAACCATTACCGTGAGATATGAAATAATGCCAACATTAAATCTATCTCTAGTTCCAATTTCCCTGTTGTTAGCCAAATGGCATAAGGACCCGTTTGGTAACATAGAAGAAGTTGGATGTGGAAATGCATGGGAAAGTGGATGGTGAATGTGTAAATACAGTGTTTGCTTAACATTCAAGGGGAAAAAAAAAAATGTGTTGTTGACACACTTCCAGTTCCTCTCCAAAATAGGGGTGGGCATTACTGGATTTTAGACCAAAAATCGAACCTAACCGAACCTTATATTGGTTTGAAAAAAACTCAGTTCGATTTCAGTTTTAAAAATACTAAAAAATATTTGGTTTCGATTTTGTGTTCCAATTTCAGTCCAAAACCGAAAATCGAATAAGACTTATGCAATTATATAAATACTTTCAATTTTATTCATATTTTGTGATTAGAAATTTGTATATTTTGAAAACAACAATTCTACATATATGTTTTGAAGCTCTACATTGATAATTTAATAACTAGTCCAACTTTGATTGCAATTTTGAAATAAATGTGTGTATAAAAATTATCATGTTTAATATAATATAGAGTTTGGTATCACATATACATTGATATTATGGTTTGGGTCTCGAAATTAGGGTATCACATATATATTGATATTAGGGTTTGGGTCTCGAAATTGACCGATGTTAGAGTTTGGTCTCAAAATCACTGTTCACGTAGGCTAGTGATTTCGAGACCCAAATCCTAACATTAGTCAATTTCGAGACCCAAACCCTATATGCATATATATGTGATGCCCTATAATTTAACAACAGAAATTTTCATACAGAGTAAAGAATTTTAACGAAATTGTGAAAAAAGTAATAAGTTTGGGGAAATTGCAATTGGGGTAAAGAAACGACATCACTGATGGCGCGTGGTGGCATTTCCTCTGGCCAGGGCATCACACGCCATAAGGCGTGGCCTATCCTGCTTCCATCCAAGCGTGGCCTGCCCCACACGCCATCAGGCATGGCTAACACATCACCACCGCAATCCCATCACCACACGCCATGGCTTATGGCCATTTCCCATGCCACCCCCACACCCCATCACCCCCTCACGCCAGCAGTGGCCCATCCCATCAAAAGACACGCCATGGCTCATGGCCATTCCCCATTCGCGCCCCCTCACACGCCATGAGGCGTGGCCCATCCTAAAACTTTCCCAGGCTCCTGTCCCAATCGCCTGTCCCACACGTCCCATCAAGCCATGGCCTATGGCCTTTTCCCGCCCCCTCACACGCCATGAGGCGTGGCCTATCCTAACACCACTTCCCCCCCACACGTCCCATCCTGCCATCCATGATGGCGTGTGGTAGATAGGCCATCCATGATGGCGTGTGGTGGTGGGGCCAAGGGGATAGGCCATCCGCATGATGGCGTGTGGTGGTGGGGCCAAGGGGATAGGCCATCCCCCATGGCGTGTGATGGTTAGGATTGGTGGGGCCAAGGGCATAGGCCATCCCCCATGGCTTGTGATGGTGGCTCGCGTGGAGGATTGGCCATCCCCCATGGCGTGTGAAGGGAATAGGCCATCTCCCATGGCGTGTGAGGGCCGCTCCTCTTCCATAGATCAGCACACGCCATCGACGATGTTGTTTCTTTACCCCAACTGCAATTTTTTTAAACTTGTTACTTTTTTCACAATTTCCTTAAATTTTTTTACTCTGTATGAAAATTTCTGATTTAACTATGAGTTCAATTTTGGACCCGTCACTTTAAAAAAATATAAATATTCCAACTGAATAAATCGAATTGTTTATTTGGTTCGTTTCGGTTTCGATTTTAGTTAATTTGGTTCGGTTCGATTTCAATTTTAGTTAATTTGGTTCGATTTTGATTTTGGTTTTGCATGATTTCACTTTATTTGATTTTTGACTATTTCGATTCGGTCAAAACTGTTTAAACCGAACACTCACCTCTACTCCAAATGCTCTCCTCTTCCAATATTTACACTATGATGTGGCTGAAAGTAAATTAAAAAAAATCTAGTATTAATTATCTGATAGTTTGTT
This sequence comes from Iris pallida, assembly GCA_029216955.1. Classification (NCBI taxonomy): domain Eukaryota; kingdom Viridiplantae; phylum Streptophyta; class Magnoliopsida; order Asparagales; family Iridaceae; genus Iris; species Iris pallida. Next base: position 6,242,352 of record JANAVB010029620.1, read on the forward strand.
TAGAAATAGAAGAAGGCTTCTTCAATTACATTTTTGGGTGCTAATTTCAGTTCCTATGCAAAAATGGTGGGTCCAGTTTTGTTTATTCTTTTCTATTATTCTATTTTTTTTTTTTTGAAATCACACGCACACACACAATTGGGGGGCTCGAACCTTGCCAGCCCCTCCGAAGGTCCGCTCTAATACCACTAGGCTAGAGAGCTCTGACTCTATTATTCTATTTAATATTTAGTTAAAGCTAATACACTAAACTAATAAATAAGTAACCAATGATTAATAAATATTAAGTTAATATTTTAAATATGAATTATTTTTTCTTAATTAGTTTTAGCTATTAGTATAAAATTTTATTAACATTAATTTTTGTATTTAGATTTGAACTTATGTTGCATGACAACAAATACGACACGACATAATAAAGATGACATGATGGACATAACATATATTTTTGTACGTACTTTTTTAATTTTTTGATACATATCCGACAAGATAGCGTCAAAAAATGATGTATCCGTACTTTTTAAATTTGGATTGAGTTTGTATAAATTATCTAATTATTAGAAATTAAGTAATAATTATATATTATTTGAGATAATTTATTTATTTTATTATATAATTAGGATAATTAATTAGTTGATCAAATATTTTAATTGATATTAATTAGCTGTAACTATTATTTATTTATTTACTTTTATTTGTTGAAATAATTATCATAAAGTTTATTATTATAATATATTTTCTCATTTTATACTTTTTCACTCTCTTGCCCTAACCAGACACGTCGTTTCCTACCAAGGGGACAAGGAAATGTATGAATTCTGGTACACTTTTCATCCTGAAAAAGTTGGTTGCTAAATTCCAATTTCAGTCCACTTCCTAGGAACTAATTGCTATTCAAATATCGGGTAAAGTGCATTTAAACCCTCCCTAGATTTGTCTCGTTCGCAAAATAAGACCTTTTAGAAAACTTAAGCAGTATGGACCTCCCTAGATTCTGCTTTTGCTCAGAATGGCCCTTTCTGTCAAGTGGCCGTTAAAAATGGTCGTTAGTCACATTTTTTTCAAAAAAAAAAATAATGACTAAACTACCCCCCCAGCCCCCCCCTCCCCCCCCCCCCCCCGACCCCCACCCCTCTCCTCCTCCGCCGGCGAGCGCCCCCCCTCCTCCCGTCGCCGGCGAGCGCCCGCCCCCCCGAACCCCCTCCTCCCTCTGCCGGCGCCCGCCCGCCCCCACCACCGGAGAGAGAGAGGGAGGCGCCCCCCTACTCCCGTCGCCGGCGAGCGCCCACCCCCCCTCCTCCCTCCGCCGGTGCCCGCCCGCCCCCACTACCGGAGAGAGAGAGAGAGAGAGGGGGGGCGCCCCCTCCTCCCGTCGCCGACGAGGAGGGGTGAATTGAGCAAAATCGTCTTTTTAGGCCATTTTAACGGTTATTAACAGCGGAAGGGTGAATTGAGCAAAATCGAAACGGAATGGGTTTTTTAAATCAGGGAGTCTTTAATTACGTTTTCGTAACATCTAAGGAGGGTTTAAATGCACTTTACCCTTCAAATATCCCTCCACTTTAGCTTGGATGGTTATGCACGTTTACCCACAACCTTTGTTTCGTGGAAATGAATGGAAAAAAAATTATTTGTTTGGTATTTTCTTTCCTTTGAAAAATTACAATTTGTTTGATTTTTCTTTCTTATGTTTGGATATGTTAAGAAAATTGAAAAGGAAAGTGAAGACTTCAAGGTATGAAAGTGATTCTTTACTTTGATAGATAAAATTATTTTCTCCCTAAATTTTCTTCCATTGAAAATCACTTTCCTTTTATCCTCAATTCCGTTGGCATCCACAGGGCCGGCCCCCAGCTGTTGGGGATCCGAGGTGAAACTTCCAAAATGGATCCCCCATACATAATGCTAAAAAAAGTATAAATAAAACAAAATTTTGTTATAGTTAAGATTTAAACTAAGGACTTCTTAAATATAATTCTAGCATTATAACCACTACACCACAAAGTTTTTTGTTAAAAAAAAAGGCACATGTTAATTACTAGTTTTATTATAAACAGTTCCATATTGGTGTCCCCTTTCGTCAGGGGTCCTAGGCCGTCGTCCGGTCTGCCCTAGGCTAGGACCGTCCTTGGACATCCAAACATAGAAAAGTAATATTTTTCTTTTTCAACTCCATGATTTTGACGAGACCTAAGAATATGTTTTGTAACTGGAATTTGTATGGAGTATTCCCATTTTAAATGAAAGTGGGGTAGAAATGGCTTATTACATTATTTGATTTAGCTTAAAGTGTGATGGAAGAAGACATTAAAGTGAAATGCTTCAGTTCCTGTCGGTGCACATTCGACCGACTGCCACATCCAGCTTTTCCCACTGGATGTGGGTGGTTTTAAAAGGTTCCTTATAAAGGCACTTCATATTTTAATCAGGGCTAGTCCGGATTGGGGCTAGCCCAATTATTTTTGGGTTTTACTCAGGACAACCCATTTATTTGATCTGAGGCTATCCCAAAGTAATCTCCCCCCCAAACACAAATTTTGTCTCATTCGGCAACATACTAAACCCTAACTTCTCTCTTCTTCTTCCTCCTAAGCCCTAAACACTAACTCCATTCTCCACCACTAGCCGAGCATCTTCATCATCTTCCTCTTCTTCTCCATGCCCTCTTCTCTCTTTTAAGGAGAACGATGGCCCCCAAACATTCCTCGCAAACAAGGTACGAAATCTTTGTTAATCTTTCTCCACTTCTTTCGAAAATCATAGAAATTCTCTGAAAAAATTGAAGGATGAATTACATTATTTATTTCAATTGCAATTAGTGTAATGTGAATGAAACTGTATTCGGAGGAGGGAAGTAAACCGTAGCATACGTGATTGCCAGAAATTGGCTTCGGCCAGGACTGCCCATTCTTCTGGCAGTCCTGACTGTATGTGGGACTGCCAGAAAATGAGCAGTCCATTGGCATAACATGTGTACCAAAGGACTGCCCATTCTTCTGGCAGTCCTGAATGTATGCTGGACTGCCAGAAAAATGAGCAGTCCATTGGCATAACATGTGTAACAATGGACTGCCCAAATTTCTGGCAATCCAACAGAAAGTTAGGACTGCCAGAAAAGTGGCCAGTCCTTTCTTACACATGATGTGAGTTAGGACTGCCCTCTTTTCTGGCAGTCCTAACTGTATGTTGAACTGCCAAAAATTTGGGCAGTCCATTGTTACACATGTCCTGAGCCAGGGCTGCCCATTCAAACTGGCAGTCCATTTTACAGTCAGGACTGGTAGAATATTGGGCAGTCCAATGTCTGCACTAGTGGAACAACAACATTTATGGGCATGCCATACATTTTAATATGTAATTAATATTGTATGATAGTCATGAAAAGAAGAGAAATGAGAAGGATGTTGAGGCCAGGCCCGAAAGAAAACGTCCTACCGCATCGGATCGCAAGGCGCGTGAAGCTGGTAGAGTTCTCGAGAAAGGGCTAGCAATCAGAGAACCCGAACCAGCCTCACAAATAAGAACCCGTGGAACGAAACATGTTGCACGGCGTTCGAAGAAAGCGGCGACTCGTCGTGATGATTCCTCCGATGATGATGATGTACCCATTGCTCGAATGAGAGATGACGTTGGATTGGGTCCTTCTCAAGTAGCCGAGGAAGAGGAAGAAGAAGAAGATGCGGGCCCAATTGGTTGCTCTATTTTGACGTCAATCGAGAACCACATTTCTTATGAAATATGGAAGGATCCGGTTAGTTACTTACCTTGAATATAGATTAACTATTCGAAATAATTGTTACATGTAATATTGAATCTTTGTTTTTTTTATTTGCAGAAAAGCTCGCACCTTTTGAGGGTAATAAACCATATGAAGATGTGTAGTACGTGGGGATTTGATGAGTTGAAAGAGAGTGTGAAAGAAAAAATCACCCCCACCGGATTGCAGTATTTGGCAAAATACTCGTATCAGATATTCGACCACGCACTGATTTCTGTATTTGTGGAGCGCTGGCATCCAGAAACTAACAGCTTCCATCTCGCAGACAGAGAGTTGACAATCACCCTTGATGATGTCCACCACATTTTAGGGCTTAGAGTTGATGGTCGTCAAATGTCGATGGATTATTCTGAGGGCGACTTCGACCTGTATGATGAGATGGTGGATTTGGTTGCCAATTGTCTCGGTGTTGAGTTCCAGACTTTTGTCACAATCCTGAAATTTAAGAAGTCTTATGGAGTTCCTTTAAGTTTTTTGAGGAATACATTCAATGATGACGACGCCGACGCCGACGACAACAATGCTAATGACGATCCCGTGGCCCGTGGATACATGCAGTTCATCCTAGGGGCCGTCGGCATTACAGACAAGTCCGGGACCGCGATACATGCAAAATATCTAAACAATTTTAGGGACTTGAACGGTGTGGATCAAATATCATTCGGAAGTGGTATACTAGCACACCTCTACCGCGAACTTGGTGTTGCATCTCGAGTCGAGTCGAAGACAATAGCTGGTTGTCAAACACTGCTCCATGTAAGCAAACCCTAGCATACTGTGTCTATAGAACCCGATAAAATTATGTCGATAACGATAACATTATTATATTTTTAAATTTCAGGCGTGGATATATGAGCATTTTTCGACGCTCAATAGGGCTACTCTTAATCGAAATTATGATGAGCAGATGCCCAGGATGTGTAGGTGGAGGCCGGCAAAGATAGATACCAGACATACACATACGTTGGCTACCCTACGTGTTGCTCTAGAAGATCTGAGGGCAAAAGAGGTGAAATAATAGTAACTTGAACTAGCATTTACTTACCACTCTAGTATTCCACACTAATTAGTAACTCCTTAAGTAATGAATGCATCATGTAGATTATTTGGCATCCATATCAGGATCTACGAAATAGCACTCGTCCTGTGCAACCAGTTGCACTATTTAGAGGTCCGATATTTTGTCATAAAACTGAGGAGCCTCACATCCCAGATAGAGTGCTTCGTCAGTTTGGTTATGTACAGACTATCCCGAGTATGTTGAAATTGAGGACCGCTGCAAAAGGGAAGAAACCGTCGACCTACGTCCCGCCGTACTACCCTTGGGGGTCGTATTTATTCACTGAGTGGCAACAACATGTTGTCGGTGCAACCATACGGACTCCGGCGGTGGAGATGTGGGATTGTAGTGAGGACTATATGGAATACTATGTGAATGTCGGACATGCTATGATGTTGAATCCGGATAAGAGAAGTACGAAAGTGCCGGTAGCAGCACCCTTACCATCCAAGTCAGCACTATATGATGCATTGCAGAAGATGTGTACAACCACATACTTTGATATCTAAACCGACAGAATTCGTACGACCAATCTCGTGAAGTAGTAATGTCAATGCGTCTTGGGACACCACATGGATTAAATCGGACAAGAGATGTTCTTTCTTATGTTGGTGCTTTACAATATTCAGGCTCATCTCAAATGAAGCCTTTATCTCATTCACGACCGAATTGGTCATTAGATTGATTGCTTGCCAAACGGACACAAAACCACCGACCGATGAGCGCAGATATTTGTTTAGTCTTGAATGTGAGCCTTCGGCACGATTGGTAGTGGTCAGGCCGTAGTGTTTCACCATATTCGTCCATGCCAAGGCAAAATTTTCTTTATGTTCATCGAGCCAGGTGTCTTTGATATAAGATATACACGTCGGGTTGCTCTTGTCTAGGGGAGAGCCAAAGGTCGGTTCGGTTCAGACCGAACCGTAATTTCCTAAACCGACCAAGGACCGAACCTAAATAGTTGAAAACCGACCCGAACCGTTTTAGTGGAAAACCGATCCGAACCGAACCATTATAAATCGGTTCGGTTTGTTCGATTAATTCGGTTCTTGGGCCCTGATTTTAATGGGCCGGTTTGTGGGCAAAAGTAGGCAAATTTAACCTAAAAAATTAATTTCCAGCAGATTTACAGATGCCAGCTCAAGCATGGACTTCCAGAGTTCATAAATATACAATGCCAGCTCAAGCATGGACTTATAGAGTTCACATTTCACAAATATACAATTTCTGGTGCCAACTTTAACAATTCAAACAAGTATACACTATACAATTCAAGCAAATATACAATTAAAGCAAGTATTCCAATACAATGCCAGTGAGGCCAATTCAAGCAAATATTACAATTCAAGCAGATTTCATTTGCATGTTTACATACGAAGGTCCATGCTACTGATGCCGCTTTCTTAACACGAAATCAACTATTCAAATGTCCTGCACCCAAAAAAAAGAGGAAGAAGAAAAAGAAAAAAAAAAGTGGCTCAGATGGCTTATTTATGCATCATAGTATGATGCCATGTAGTATCAATTGCACTTTCTCAAGCCCTAATCATCATTGCCACTTTCTAAGTAAATATGTTTGTAAAATTTTAAAGAATAAACAATAAATAAACTGGCATTAATAAATAAACAAGCCATCATCATCAATGGTTGTATGCAGACTTCTCGGCAATGGTTGCAACGAGTGCCTCGCCATTGCAAGCATTTATAATATATGCCTCGCCAGAGTCCTCATTCCTCAATGGCTGCAATAATTTACTCTACATACTGCATACATACTGTACAGGCTACAGAAAAGAAAGACAGCAAAAGTAATTTTTACTTGTAAAAAGCCCAAATCCTAGTGCTAACTTCTATGTGTTAATTAATTGCTAACAAAAAAACTAATTTTCTTAACCATAAAACATTTTATGCACATTAAACGAAGACAGAAACAACAAGCACATTTTATGGACATTACGAAAACAGAAACAACTCAAGCATTTTTTTTCCTGCAAGCAAGCAATTTTTTTCCTGCAAGCAATTTTTTCCTTGCAACCATTTTCTTTCATGCAAGCTATTTTTTTTCTGCAAGCAAGCAATTTTTTCCCTGCAAGCAATTTTTTCCCTGCAACCATTTTCTTTCATGCAAGCATTTTTTCCCAACCATTTCTTCCAGAAAATAACAAACATTTTTTCCAACCATTTTTTCCCAACCATTTTCTTTCATGCAAGCATTTTTGCCAAATAACAAACAACAACTCAACAGTCAACAAGAGTGTAGTATTCACAGAGTCTAAGTGTGTGGAGTAATTTTGTACCATAGTCTAAGAGTCTAAGTGTTCACAGAGTCTAAGTGTGTGGAGTAATTTTGTACCAGAGTCTAAGTGTGTGGAGTAATTTTGTACCAGAGTCTAAGAGTCTAAGTGTTCACAGAGTCTAAGTGTAGTGTTCAACAGTCAACAAGATTGCAATTTTTCCCTCCCAGCATGAATTTTTTTGCTAAACAAGAAAAAACAAGAAAGTTAAAGAGAGATAATAGTATTATACCAGTAATTTTGTAGTGTTCACTCCAATATGCAGAAATCTGAGAGATCGAGCCTCCTAAAGCAAGAATATGGTCCAAAAAAAATAGATCTGCACAACAAAAATTAATAAAAATTAAAAACAGAAATATAACTTAGATTCTTTGAGTAGATCTAAGTAAAAAAATTTACCTGTAGATGTAGCTCAGATCTGTCCACTCGGACCTGTAGAAACCCTAGTCTCCAGTGGAGAATCAGAGTCAGAGTCTCAGAGAGGAGGGGATCGTAGACGGGGAGAGCAAACCCTAATCTCTACTGGAGTCAGGAGATGGAAAGAGCAAACCCTAGTTTTTAGGAGCGGAAACAGAAGGGGGTCGCTCGGGGGGAGGGAGAGCAAACCCTAGCTTTTAAGGGGCGGCCGAAAATAATGTGAGGAGAGAGAAATAGCCGGGGTGGGTTGATATATATAATACCGAGGGCAAATTGGTAATTGCCCCATGTAATTCGGTTTTCGGATCGGTTCGGGTCAAAAAACCCAAAACCGCGAACCGATCCGAGACCCGAAATTTGAATTTTCCCAAACCGTAACCCGACCGTTCATTTTCAAAACCGATCCGTTTCGCCTAAACGGATCGGATCGGTTCCGTTTTTAGGTGAAACCCGTATTCTGCTCACCCCTACTCTTGTCCCATTGCTCTTTGAACATGTACCATGCTGCGTCAAAAGTTTTCTCAGTATTTGCTCGCCATACAAGGGTCCAACCGTTGTAGAAATCTTGGAAGCGGTCCATGTCGACTTTGCCGTCTACTTTCTCGAACTTCAGCTTGCATTGTGCTTGAATATTTCTGTTTATATGCCAAGTACATAGTAATCTACGAGCATGAGGAAATACTGTGTCAATAGCATTCATCAATACGTATTCCCGATCGGTGACAAAAACAGACGGTTCTTTATGTCCACTGTAAAGTGTCTTCAGCTTTTCCAAAGCCCATGTATAGTCCTCTAATGTTTCGTTCTTCAAAAAACAAAAGGCAACTGAAAATGTCATTCTGGTTGAAGTGAACCCAACAATGTGAAGAAGAGGCATCTTGAATTTATTAGTCTTGTACGTGCAATCAACAACCAAAACTTTGGCGAAGGACCGTGCCAATTGTGTACAATCCGGATGGGACCAAAACAGAGAAATGACTTCATTGCTCACCGGAAGTCTTCTATGGTATTTCACATAATGATTTTCAGCGAGTAACTTCATCACTTATTGCATCGCCATTCTTCCTTTTAGAATACTCGTTCTAGACCTCGCTAGTGCATTGTAAATTATCCTCATAGTGGACTTGTTCCTATCATTCTTCTGAAGCAGCGCAGAATAAATTTTTTTTGGACCAACTCCAGAAGCTGACAATTCTGTAACTAACTTTTTCTCATCATCTTTCAATCTTCCGGCGTAGGCATGACCAGTTAGCGTCTCCGGAAGAGTATGATTGTGCATCCCATTACGTACCACAACTGTCCACTTATCGCCAGTCTTGCACCCCAACACTAACTTGAATGGACAACCACATTTCCTTGAGCCTGACTCTTTCTTCCCAGATATTATTGGAAGAAGTTCACTTTTTTTACGATGCACCCTAAACGTCCCACCTTTTTCACAGCCAATCTCTGCAGTTTGACGCTTCGGCCGACACCGTAGCGACCTTGAAATTATAAGGCTTGTGTTGGTTTGCCTTCCAACTTCTCTGTACCATTCTAATGCTTCGGCGTAAGTTTTAAAGACAATATCTGTCGAGAATTTATTGCTCAAATCTGTGCACATATGTAAAACCCCTAAATTTCTACTATATTTTTTTTAACGATTTTGGTACTGATTTAAATTTTTTGTATTGTACGTCGCGTAGTCGTATTGTACGTCGTGCACGGAATTTTATTTTTCGTTTTTGCTCGACGAGTGCGAATATGTGCGAGCGTACATATTTTTAGAAAAATATTTTTTCTATTTTTATGATTTCAAAATAATATATGTAATAATTATTTCTAGCTATCATTTTCAAGTTTATGATTTTAATTATGAAAAGCCTTTCATTTATACAGCTATAATAATAAATTATTTTTCCTATAAAATGGTATATTAGAAAAGTATATTTATGTAAACATTATTTGTACATACATATATATTTAGTAATTATTTATTAGTTATTTTAAATAATAGTGTATTTTCGAAATTATTATTATAGCATTTTTAGAAAACATATTTTGAAATTATCGTACCAATTTAAATCTTGATTTAAATTATGGATATATTTTAAATAAATATCCATATTTGGAATTTGAGTTATCTTAATTAATTTTAAAATAAAGGATAGAATTTAATTTGATTATCCTATTCGATTTTAAAATAAATTTAATTAGATCTAAAATTTGATTTGTATTGGATTTGGATTTGATTTCATTGTTTTAAATTAAGTAGAGAATTATCTACTTTGGGTTTTAAATATTCCTAATTCCTATCCAATTAGGAATTCTCACATCCTATAAATAGGCAGGTACTCCTCCAATTTTTATCATCTACCAAATTGTCTCCACAAATTATTCCGCCACAAATAGGTGTGCCTCGTGTCGGTGTTCCATCCATCCTCGTGTCAGCCGTAACAGCCTCGGGTCCGACCCCGGGTACCTTCCACTATCCTTATTTTTACATGTACATCGTCTTCTCTGTGTCCGACATACCGGACACGTACACCAAATCTTTCCAACCTAATCTCCGTGTCCGACACTTGGACACGATTCCTAATCCTAACCCAAACCCTAACCCTAAATCCTAATTTGGCCAGTCAGCTACCAACCGCTGGGATTCCTCCAAGCTCTTCTCTGACCGCAACATCGTCTTCACCACCAGCGTCGTCCTCCGGCCACCACGACCGAAGCAACCGACTGTCTACCACGCCCTCCTCGTCCAAGCCCAGCCTAACCACAAATAATCGTCAACTACCATCACCGCCACCCATCACCGTCGCCCAACAGATCCATCGGACCTCCACCAACTACCGACATCATACGAAACTGCCACGCCAACCCAACCCAGTCCGGCCGTTACCACCATAGCCCCAAAAACACAAAGCTAGAGGACAAGGAGCCCAAATCCTAACCTGCCTTGCCGTCCCCGCAGTGCCCTGCCCTCGGCAAATGTGCCCCTCCGTTGTGGCCTCGCTGCGAGCATCACCCTCCGCGCAGGTGCACGCGCATCCGCTCCGCCCGCGCCAAGTTGTTGACCGGCCCGGCCTAGCTCTGAGCAGCGCCGCGCCCATCCTACCCTTCGCCCGAAACCCCCTCCGACTCCTTCACCGGAGTCGACGCCCAGCCCGAAACCCTAACCGCCGTGGCCGCGCACCACCGGGAGCTCCTCCGCGCGCTACCTAAACCTTCCGACCCGACCCGCCGTCCTCTTCCCGAGCCCTCCGCCGACCGAAACCCTAAACGCCGCCTCTACTTTCCTCCGTCGCGCCGACCGCCGTGACCTCCGCGCTTTGCCGCCCAGTCTCCCGTGCTCGCCGCCGAACGAGCCGTTCCTCGCTGCTCCGCCCTCCACTCCCGTCGAGCGCCGCCCGACTCCGGCGCCGCCCGCCTCCACCTCTTCGCGCGCGCGATGCCGCGCATCCCTCCGCCGGCGACTCCACCACTTTCGCCCCCTTTTTCCTTTTTCTTTTCTTCAGTAGTGTTATTTTGAGTCTTTTGTTTTAGATCCATCTGTTGTCTCTCTCCTGGAGAGAAGACAACAGAGGTACTTATATTTTTATATTTTATTTGTTATTTTGTTTAGTTGTTATTTAATATTAGTAGACATTATTTATTGTATTTTTTAGTTTTTATATTATATGGTAACCTAATTAGTATTACTTGTTGTAGTAATGTATTTCTAAATGTTGGAAGATTTATAAAACACTAATATTAATTTGTTCATGAAAAATATGTTAGTAGATTATTTTAGGGTACTTATATATTTTTGACCTACAAATTTATATTTGACAAAAGTTAGTTTGTTACCCTAAATCACTTGCTAGATTTTAACTACTTCCAAAAATAATTTATATACAATAAGTTTCTAGTCCTTTCCAAGTATTTATTTTTGACCCGTAAAAATATAGTTGCCAAATGATAAATTAGTTTCCTAATATTTACAATTTCTCTCTAAATTATTTTTACTAAAAGTTTTATATCTATAAATTTATTTTGACAACCTTAAAGTATTTTTTAGCCTAATGATTTTTATATTTTTCAAGTACTTGTCCAAAAATCCATTTTGACTAAACCAAAATATAGTTTTCAAGTATTGTAAATAGCCTTCTAAAAATGATTTTTTTTTACTTTAAGTATTTTTAAGTATTTTCATAAAAAAATATTTTGACTCATGAAAACTAGTTTTTAGGAATTATAAATATTTTCAAAAACTCGTATAATATTTATCCATTATTTCTTTGATTTTTCTCCTGTCCGTATCCAGTCCTATTATTTCTATTCCTTCGCCTATTTCGAGACTACCTTATGTCCACCCTAACAAATTTGACCCTTCTGGACCCAATGGAACTGTCCGTGCCACCACCCGAGGTCACCTTGCATAGTTATTGTACCGAAGTCGCAGTTCATGCCCCATTGATCATCGCAGCACACCAGGCGTCCTATCAGGCAAGACACCTTGTCATTTGCTGTTTATTTATTTTAGCTCATACTTCATGCATTATTTATTTTCTTTATGCAAAATAAACTGTGATACATGGCTTAACCTGTTAGAACTTACTGTTCATTTATATTTCCTGCTGTGTATTATTTTATTACAAATTAAACCTAGATTTAAGGGACCACCACGTGTGTTGCATTCATTGGCCTTGACACATGGTAACACGAAGTTGTGTGTCGTATATAGGATACGGAAGTGCGTGATTGGCTGGCCACCGGTACGTACAAGCCGTGCGATAGGAATAACCGCTAATAGAGGTTGCATGCTAGTTTGACTTAGCGGTTATAGAGGTTATTGTTGTGGATACAACATAGTAGGCATTGGACGGGGAGAACAATTCCTTAGCGTGTGGGCTTCGATGCACTTTCCTTTTTCTAACCCGTGAGCTCCGCCGGAGACGTGGGTCAGCTTACCCAAGATTACTGACGGCCACTGGCGATTCTGTGGAACGTCATGCTCTTATTGATTGGGCCTCTGGTGCCCAAGGGGGGACTATACCGATCCTATTCAGCCAGTGCCCATACGTAGGAAGGATTGTTCTTAACTACATTTCACTTAGAACGGTAGGCTACCTTTATCCGTTAGGTACGAGTACTTTTGGTTTGGGTACTTGTATCTGACCGTGGCTTAGAACAATAACTTGTCACGGATTAGTTCGTCACATCTTGTCCTTGTTTGGTTGTAGGTGTGACTTACTACTTCGATGAGAAGGTATTGAACCTTGTTGGGGTCCGGATACCATATTGGATTCATAGCATGGAAAGGTACGTCACCGTGAATTAGTTTACCATCTCCTGTCCTTGTTTGGTTGGGAGGATGGTACGCTCGTTCAGTAGGTGCGTATTGGACCATGTTATAATTTGATTTACTTATTTATTTGAGCAATATTTATTCAGTTTATATGGCATGATATTATGTGTCTTGTTACGTCCCTCTGAGGACCTGGTTATCTCTCTAGGTGTGTGCTATTGTTTTTTCGCAGGTACTTTAGCTCTAGCTGTGACCATCACCATTTCTTCGAAGATGATTGTACTTGGATCGTCTTCACTTCGCTCGCCAAATCATTTCTTTTCTCATGTACTTTTCTTTATTTGTTGGTAGTAGATTTGTCTCCGCCCAACATATTGTATCAAGACAAATTCATTCTCATTATATGATATCTTTTATTCATTTATTCTGTGTGGATGAGATTAGTTATGGTTCTACTGCATTTTACAGCTTATGTATTCGTACGAGATTTCCATATATTGGAGTATACTTCGTATGAATACAGTTGGCATGTCTACGTACCTAGTCCTACGTATTTTGGGACTGGGGTGTTACATGTTTTTGTGGTGGCCCATGCAGGTCAAGATAAATTGTTTAGTTACTTTACCGTACCAAGCAAACCTGCGAATAGGATTAGAAATCTAGGATCTCATCTACATACTTGACCTTTTCTTCGATTCCATATTCGACCGACTAAACGATTGCATCTTGCTTGATTCCTTCTATCATTATCTTCCCTTCGTACTTGCTAGAGAATGACCCTACTAGTTAGTTGTCCCAAAACACCCTTAGCTTAATTCTTTAAGTTGGGTAGAATATCCCACAAACCCTTGACCATTAAGGAAATACAAATGGTATTATCTATACCATAGAGACTAGAGGAAGTTAACCCATTTGGTCAACCAAGCCTTGGTAAATGAAACCATAGAATGATGGTATAGGAATAAACAAGACTTAGATCCTTATGACTCTTAGACTATTCATATTTGTTCTTTATTTCAATCTTAATCTCGTGCCTATATTTTTACTATCTAGACTAATGATGCTAATGTAGCCTAGTTTTTGCAAGCTCAAATCTTTATCAAGCTTGTTCATGACATATGTTATTGGAAGAATTTCCACTAACATATTGTCTAATCAGAACCGGTGCAGGATGGTCTGATCAACTGAGTGCACTTTGGTTCGCTTTATCTATCGTTCTGCGTGGATAGGGACATAGCTAAACTTGTCCTTTAGAGTCCCAACTGCGACTGCCTTGGCAATTCCTTTGAAATTTTCGGTCGTCCTTGAATCACGTACTCGTATTCGATAATATCGTCTTGAAACTCCTTATTGCTTCGCCCTCACCTATTTTCGAAGGACGAAGGCGTTATACTTGAAATTCCTCTAGCTGTCCTATCAATTATGACCATTACCACTCAAGGTTGCTATATCATCATCCCAAACTACTCGGCCCTATCAAGACCCTCTAATCGCTTAATTTAAGTGAATCTTTTTCGTTCTATTAATCGTGACCCTCATTCATTACCCGTGACCATACCGTATTATTTTTCTATGATCTAGATCGCGATTTCTTACGGCATAATTTTGTTATCGATTGTTCCTCATCGATACCCCCTTGTGTCTTCTCACACCCTCCTAATTCTTAATTTCGAGAACAAAATTCTTTTAAGTTGGGTAGGATGTAAAACCCCTAAATTTTTACTATATTTTTTTATCGATTTTGGTACTGATTTAAAATTTTTGTATTGTACGTCGCGTAGTCGTATTGTACGTCATGCACGAAATTTTATTTTTCGTTTTTGCTCGACGAGTGTGAATATGTGCGAGCGTACATATTTTTAGAAAAATATTTTTTCTATTTTTATGATTTCAAAATAATATATGTAATAATTATTTCTAGCTATTATTTTCAAGTTTATGATTTTAATTATGAAAAGCTTTTCATTTATACAGCTATAATAATAAATTATTTTTCCTATAAAATGGTATATTAGAAAAGTATATTTATGTAAACATTATTTGTACATACATATATATAATTAGTAATTATTTATTAGTTATTTTAAATAATAGTGTATTTTCGAAATTATTATTATAGCATTTTTAGAAAACATATTTTGAAATTATCGTACCAATTTAAATCTTGATTTAAATTATGGATATATTTTAAATAAATATCCATATTTGGAATTTGAGTTATCTTAATTAATTTTAAAATAAAGGATAGAATTTAATTTGATTTATACTATTCGATTTTAAACTAAAATTTAATTAGATCTAAAATTTGATTTGTATTGGATTTGGATTTGATTTCATTGTTTTAAATTAAGTAGAGAATTATCTACTTTGGGTTTTAAATATTCATAATTCCTATCCAATTGTGAATTCCCACATCCTATAAATAAGCAGGTACTCCTCCAATTTTTATCATCTACCAAATTGTCTCCATAAATTATTCCACCACAAATAGGTGTGCCTCGTGTCGGGGTTCCATCCATCCTCGTATCAGCCGTGACAGCCTCGGGTCCGACCCGGGGTACCTTCCACTATCCTTATTTTTACATGTACATCGTCTTCTATGTGTCCGACATACCGGACACGTACACCAAATCTTTCCAACCTAATCTCCGTGTCCGACACTTGGACACGATTCCTAATCCCTAATCCTAACCCAAACCCTAACCCTAAATCCTAATTTGGCCAGTCAGCTACCAACCGCCGGGATTCCTCCAAGCTCTTCCCTGACCGCAACATCGTCTTCACCACCAGCGTCGTCCTCCTGCCACCAAGATCGGAGCAACCGACTGTCTACCACGCCCTCCTCGTCCAAGCCCAGCCTAACCACAAACAATCGTCAACTACCATCACCGCCACCCGTCACCGTCGCCCAACAGATCCATCGGACCTCCACCAACTACCGACATCACACGAAACTGCCACGCCAACCCAACCCAGTCCGGCCGTTACCACCATAGCCCCAAAAACACAAAGCTAGAGGACAAGGAGCCCAAATCCTAACCTGCCTTGCCGTCCCCGCAGTGCCCCGCCCTCGACAAATGCTCCCCTCCGTTGTGGCCTCGCTGCGAGCATCACCCTCCGCGCAGGTGCAGACGCATCCGCTCCGCCCGTGCCAAGCTGTTGACCGGCCCAGCCTAGCTCTGAGCAGCGCCGCGCCCCTCCTACCCTTCGCCCGAAACCCCCTCCGTCTCCTTCACCAGAGTCGACGCCGGCCCAAGCCCAGCCCAAAACCCTAACCGTCGTGGCCGCGCACCACCGGGAGCTCCTCCGCGCGCTATCTAAACCTTCCGACCCGACCCGTCGCC
Organism: Iris pallida; assembly: GCA_029216955.1. NCBI lineage: Eukaryota > Viridiplantae > Streptophyta > Magnoliopsida > Asparagales > Iridaceae > Iris > Iris pallida. Next base: position 6,258,514 of record JANAVB010029620.1, read on the forward strand.
CTCTTCCCGAGCCCTCCGCCGACCGAAACCCTAAACGCCGCCTCTACTTTCCTCCGCCATGCCGGCCGCCGTGACCTCCGCGCTTTGCCGCCCAGTCTCCCGTGCTCGCCGCCGAACGAGCCGTTCCTCGCTGCTCCGCCCTCCACTCCCGTCGAGCGCCGCCCGACTCCGGCGCCGCCCGCCTCCACCTCTTCGTGCGCGCGACGCCGCGCATCCCTCCGCCGGCGACTCCACCACTTCCGCCCCCTTTTTCCTTTTTCTTTTCTTCAGTAGTGTTATTTTGAGTCTTTTGTTTTAGATCCATCTGTTGTCTCTCTCCTGGAGAGAAGACAACAGAGGTACTTGTATTTTTATATTTTATTTGTTATTTTGTTTAGTTGTTATTTAATATTAGTAGACATTATTTATTGTATTTTTTAGTTTTTATATTATATGGTAACCTAATTAGTATTACTTGTTGTAGTAATGTATTTCTAAATGTTGGGAGATTTATAAAACACTAATATTAATTTGTTCATGAAAAATATGTTAGTAGATTATTTTAGGGTACTTATATATTTTTGACCTACAAATTTATATTTGACAAAAGTTAGTTTGTTACCCTAAATCACTTGCTAGATTTTAACTACTTCTAAAAATAATTTATATACAATAAGTTTCTAGTCCTTTCCAAGTATTTATTTTTGACCCGTAAAAATATAGTTGCCAAATGATAAATTAGTTTCCTAATATTTACAATTTCTCTCTAAATTATTTTTACTAAAAGTTTTTTATCTATAAATTTATTTTGATAACCTTAAAGTATTTTTTAGCCTAATGATTTTTATATTTTTCAAGTACTTGTCCAAAAATCCATTTTGACTAAACCAAAATATAGTTTTCAAGTATTGTAAATAGCCTTCTAAAAATGATTTTTTTTTGACTTTAAGTATTTTTAAGTATTTTCATAAAAAAATTATTTTGACTCATGAAAACTAGTTTTTAGGAATTATAAATATTTTCAAAAACTCGTATAATATTTATCCATTATTTCTTTGATTTTTCTCCTGTCCGTATCCAGTCCTATTATTCCTATTCCTTCGCCTATTTCGAGACTACCTTATGCCCACCCTAACAAATTTGACCCTTCTGGACCCAATAGAACTGTCCGTGCCACCATCCGAGGTCACCTTGCATAGTTATTGTACCGAAGTCATAGTTTATGCCCCATTGATCATCGCAGCACACCAGGCGTCCTATCAGGCAAGACACCTTGTCATTTGCTGTTTATTTATTTTAGCTCATACTTTATGCATTATTTATTTTCTTTATGCAAAATAAACTGTGATACATGGCTTAACATATTAGAACTTACTGTTCATTTATATTTTCTGCTGTGTATTATTTTCTTACAAATTAAACCTAGATTTAAGGGACCACCACGTGTGTTGCATTCATTGGCCTTGACACGTGGTAACACGAAGTTGTGTGTCGCATGTAGGACACGAAAGTGCATGATTGGCTGGCCACCGGTACGTACAAGCCGTGCGATAGGAATAACCGCTAATAGAGGTTGCATGCTAGTTTGACTTAGCGGTTATAGAGGTTATTGTTGTGGATACAACATAGTAGGCATTGGGCGGGGAGAACAATTCCTTAGCGTGTGGGCTTCGATGCACTTTCCTTTTTGTAACCCGTGAGCTCCGTCGGAGACGCGGGTCAGCTTACCCAAGATTACTGACGGCCACTGGCGATTCTGCGGAACGTCATGCTCTTATTGATTGGGCCCCTGGTGCCCAAGGGGGGACTATGCCGATCCTATTCAGCCAGGGCCCATGCGTAGGAAGGATTGTTCTTAACTACATTTCACTTAGAACGGTAGGCTACCTTTATTCGTTAGGTACGAGTACTTTTGGTTTGGGTACTTATATCTGACCGTGGCTTGAAACAATAACTTGTCGCGGATTAGTTCGTCACATCTTGTCCTTGTTTGGTTGTAGGTGTGACTTACTACTTCGATGAGAAGGTATTGAACCTTGTTGGGGTCCGAATACCATATTGGATTCATAGCATGGAAAGGTACGTCACCGTGAATTAGTTTACCATCTCCTGTCCTTGTTTGGTTGGGGGGATGGTACACTCGTTCAGTAGGTATGTATTGGACCATGTTATAATTCGATTTACTTATTTATTTGAGTAATATTTATTCAGTTTATATGGCATGATATTATGTGTCTTGTTACGTCCCTCTGAGGACCTGGTTATCTCTCTAGGTGTATGCTATTATTTTTTTGCAGGTACTTTAGCTCTAGCTGTGACCATCACCATTTCTTCGAAGATGATTGCACTTGGATCGTCTTCGCTTCGCTCGCCAAATCATTTCTTTTCTCATGTACTTTTCTTTATTTGTTGGTAGTGGATTTATTTCCGCCCAACAATTGTATCAAGACAAATTCATTCTCACTATATGATATCTTTTATTCATTTATTCTGTGTGGATGAGATTAGTTATGGTTCTACTGCATTTTACAGCTTATGTATTCGTACGAGATTTTCATATATTAGAGTATACTTCGTATGAATACAGCTGGCATGTCTACGTACCTAGTCCTACGTATTTTGGGACTGGGGCGTTACAACATAGGAGATGGGGTGCCCTACAATAAATTTATAATTTTTTAAAAACCTAAATCAACGACAAAACCAAATACAATATCCAATTCAGCCTGTTAATCTAGACTGCCACAAAATCTGGCAGTCCTGAGTGCTTCATGGACTGCCAGAAAGTGTGGCAGTCCAGTTGAAACGACTATCAACTTCAGGACTGCGACTGTCACACTTCTGGGCAGTCCTTGAAGTATCTTGGACTGCCAGAAAGTTACGCAGTCCTTAAGTTCATACGCATTTTATTCGACTGCCATACTTTCTGGTAGTCCTAAGTACTTTGTGGACTGCCATGAGATATGGCAGTCCAGTTGAAAGTATATGAATTTGTAGACTGCCTTACTATAGGGTAGTCCATCAAGTACTTTGGACTGCCTGAGTGTGTTGCAGTCCTATTGTCGACTACAAAAAAAATGAAAGTACGCCGGGGACCAACCACGGGTTCTTCGAAGAGAATGTTGTGTTCTTCGGAAGGATCGGACTGATCGATTGCTACATTTGATGTCCTAATTTCTTCCATATTTTCTACATTATGACAAAACATTCAAAAATTAGGAATGAACCGATTATTTAACAAACTTTGCAATATAGTAGTCGAAAACATACCGACTACTACGAATATTCGTTGATAATTACTCGAGGGTTACAAAACAAGAAGATTTTCTTAGGTGTAGAGTGGGGGGACAAGAGGAATCTCCAACTAGGGTTTGGACAAAAATTGGAGAGGAAGAAGACAAAGGAAAAAAATAACAACTGACTTTTATACCACCTATTGGGATAGCCCTAATAAATTTTTTCAATGGCAAACTTGTAAATAATACAAACTTATAAATGGGCTAGCCCTGATAAAAATTTGAAGTGCCTTTATAACTAACCTTTTAAAATTAGTAAATTTACATGCGTTGCACATACAATAAATACTTTTTTTGATATTGTTAAAAAACAGTTTAAATATTTGAATAATGAATTGTGATATATATGTTTATATTTTAATTAGTATTTGTTATACATTTGTTTATATTTTAATTATAATTTGTTATAGATATATGTGAAAAAAGGAGGGGTTTGGGTTATGCAGAAGAAAAGAGAGAAAGTTAGTTTTAGAATCATTCTTTCATAATTTATTTTATTATTAATTGATGAAAGTTTTACAAACGACTTAGACAGCTCTATTTTGAGCTATTTCCAAGCCACATTATATTAGTAGACATTTGTAAGTATATGACTAATAATTGTATGAATATATGAGTAATAATTAGTTTCATTTAATTTAATCACGTATGATTTTTTTATTGCTTATTGATTAAACTATAATAACTAATAAAAATTTATTTATTATTTTAAGCATAAATTTTTATTCTTAATTAGTGTTATCGGTTAGTACATAAAATATATTTATATTAATTTATTACTTATTTTTTTGACTTATGTAGCATGTCCACGAATACGACATGATAAACAAAGACAAAATAAAAATTAGATATATTTTGGAGTGTCATATATGTATTTGTTCATTTCTGATACTGGTCCGACACGATGAATAATGTTGGATGTGTCTATATTATCTAGAATTGGACTTACTATATTTGGATGATATATTTATTAGTAATTAATAAATAAACAGGATAGTTAATTATTATCTAAGATAATTTACTTATTATATTTTCTAATTGGGATAGTTAATTATTATCTTAATTTATTAAACCAATTATTTGATTTATTAAATTTTTATGTGAATTAATTATAATTTACTACTATTATAATATACTCCTCAGCTTTCCACTTTTTACTTTTCTATCTCAACCAATCACATTTGTTCCCTATCATGAAGACAAGAAAGTGGATAAATTTTTATATGAATTATATTATTAAAAGTTCTAATTCAAATCTTTTAACATTTATGATTTACCAAACATGTCCTAAATTAAGGGCTAATTTCGTGTATATGCCCCATGGCAGATGGCAAATTGTAATTTCATGAGGGCTTTTGTCGTTTTTTAACATTTTTATATGGGGTAATGGCTAGGAAGGAAAATAGTTATTTTTTTGTCGTTTTTGCTAAGATGTCGACAACGGAAATCAAGCTAGTCCAAAGTCATGTGAAGTGTGAAAGTAAACTCTACAAAACCAGTTTTCTATTTCAAATTATGTTCCATCCATTAATAATGTCCATAAAAGATAAGATAGACTTTGTAATTGTTGTTTAATAAGTTTTTTAATTACAATCCACACACCTACACGTCTTTATTATTGAGGACTCGAATCCTGTCAGTTTCGTTTGGTGTCCATACTACTTTCCATATGTGCTACAAGCGTTGGACTAGACTGTTGAATAAGTAGTTTGGTTATATAATTTTGCATTTATATTTAAACATAAAATTTTCTCTACTTTGAGAAGAAGAAATTTCAAGTGAACGGTGGACACGAGGATATATTTGGTTATACAAAAACTCTTTCCAGATCGTGGAAAGAAGTTGCGGAAGAAACAACGGTGCCACGTGACAGCGTGCGATTGGCCGGAGCAAACCTAATGACGTTAGCCCCTCCCCTGCTAACGTAGGTCAAAAAAATCCGGCCAATTGCGCACTGCCATGTGGTCCGCAGTTCTTTCCACGATCTGTGTGGACGTGTTGAAGAATAACCTCCTTTTGACAGTATTGTGTATGTTTATGATTGTCAAATATTTTTTACAGTTATTGATATTTTAGTATTGTCAAAATTTTAACCGTCTTGATTTTATATAAACTGTCAAAAATTTAGCAGTTTTTGTCATGCACAAAACTGTTATGATTTTGGCATTTCTATTTTTGCAGGACTGTCAATTTTTTACAGCTATGGATATGTACAAGACTGTCAGAATTTTGACAGTCCTAGAATTGTCAAAAATGTCTTGTTCTGTTATAATTTTTATAGTACCCTTAACATTTATCTTTTGAAATTATGTTTCTAAAGTCTATTTATATTTGTAGTAAGCTCTAAATATATTTCTATATACGAAATTTTGGATGACTATTACCGAACTATAGATCATTATTGGATGGTCAAACGGACTTCGGACTGGTGGCAAGGTTTGAGTGCTGGCTTTACACATTTGGGACTCCATCAATGGTATAATTATAAAATTAATAATAGTTACTATTTAAAATCTTCTTTATATTTTAGATTTTTTAGATTTATTTATTTTCTATAAGATGGATATTCATTTGCAAGACTCACAGCACATGTGGGCTTGCCACACTGGTACGCATGCGAGACCAACTGGCATTGGTCCCAATACCAAGTCCGACCAAATCGGATCGATGGTAGACTAGACTATCACCGACGAGGTCCAAGTCCAACTTATTTTATAGTTTAAAAAAATAGGGTGCAATGTGCATCTCTGAGTTTGAAGCTCTGTTGGACGATCTTCAATGGAAGTTGTATCAAATACTTTTACAATAATTATAGGATTACAACTATTTTGCTTTACAACCTCTTTACAATCATCTATGTAGTCGTTGTCAATTGGGTCATATCCTTCACAACCCCTCCCCCCACCACATGGAAAGAGAAAATCCAATTGACAACTGTCACGCAAACGGTTGTAAGAAAATTGTAAGAGCATTTCCAACACTATTGTGAGTTTGAAAAAAAATGGTTGGAATGATAAGTTTTTATTTCAAAAATTCTTCTCCAATGCAAATTATGTGGAATATAATTCATGAAGTTAAATGGCAAGGAATGTTGGTTGTCTAGATCTAGATAATGCACTTCACAATGAGTTTATCTCCACATCATCAATTATGAATAAAACTATTTGTAAAAAAAGAAAAAAAAAGATGAGAAGTTGTCTTGGAAGTTGGAAAAGATTTTTTTTATTTTATTGTCTTCTCAATTTTTTTTGCACTGGAGAAGACTTTTTTAGCTCATTGGCTTTTGTAAATATAATCTTGCCATCTAAAAAAGACATTGTCTTGTCTCTCATGCCACCTAAGAATCACAACACATAACAAGACAATAGGATTGGAGATGCTCTAAAGGAAATGGTTGTAATTCTAGCATTGTCCATACTTATAAGACTTGTATTATGGTAAATAAGAGGCAGTGCAAGAAGAAAGACGATCTCAAGGAGAATGTATTTCGATGGCTCATGTGAAAGTTTTCTATCCGTCGAACCGAGACACATAAGTTGCATGCGTCCGGCCATCAGTTTTAACCTATTGAATTGAGACATTCGACCCGTCGAATATGGTGGTTGACCCGTCTATTCCAGTTATATTGATCATATCCGATAATAAAAAAATTCGACTAGTAAAATTGCTGGTCTCGACCAGTTAAAAAATTCGACTAGTAGAAGTGATCAACGAGGGGATCACTTCAGTTAAATGTCCCATCATTGATCACTTCTACCCCTGATCTCCAACTTCTGGGTACTGAAGATCGTCCCCCTGAAGATGTATTGGGAGATCCAAGTCAAGTGTTGAGGCAAAGTACAGAGGCATGACTCATGAGGTTTGTGAGGCTTTGTGGTTGAGAAATCACTTACAATATTTGGGATTTAAAACTTAAAAATGCAATGAAGTTGTACTATAACAATCATGCAAATATAGATATCATATAATTCAGTGCAACGTGATTGCACTAAGCATGTGGAGGTTAATCGTCATTTCATAAAGAAAAAGCTAGATGCGAAATTTATTAGCTTTTCTTTCTTCTTCTTTTTTTTCCTTCTGAAGAGCAACTGACAGATGTTCTTACAAAAATGTGTTTCTAAGAAAGTCTTTTATGACTCACTGGACAAGTTGGACATTGTGGTTGTTTATACTCCAACTTGAGAAAAAATGTTAGCGCGAGTCATGATAATATTTGTATATGACAGTCATAAATTGTGTTTAGTACATACCCTATTGGAATATCATCATATGTGATATCGTACTTGTATATAGTAGGAATATATTGTATTTAATAATTACCATATAATAATACAATCATATATAGTAATACAAATTCCTTTATATAGCCTCCACTTTGAGATGAATAAACATCTAAGAAATTATTATCTCAAATACATCTCCAAACTATATATTTGACTGATATTACTTGGCCATATGACTAGAAAATATCAGAACTTACTACGTTTTAATGATAAAGTACAATCCAAAATCAATGATCATCATATATCACCATCTTGATTGTGGTCTGCAAGCATGCTAATTAATGAAGTACTTTGATATATACAAGGAATCAACAATTTTCACACAATCATGCACATTAACTTGCATCGATAAGTTTAATTAAAAAAAAATACAACTAACCTTGGTAAGTGAATGGGTAAAGACAACATATGTTATAGAAAGGAAACACATAAAAAGGACAACTTATGATACGATATACCCAACCTTAGGTCCAATGAGTTTAACGCAGAAACAACTATGCCACCTTAAAAGATTGTGATATTAAATATCAAAGGTAACTTTACTTGCCTGTGTACCTTTAAGATTTTCCAAGTTATATCGCGTACTGGTGGAAAATCTCTTAAGATATAGAAGATGGGGGAGATCACTAATTATGTCATATCTCGGTTTCACATAACCGATTATCCTCGCTTGGACGTGATGTCGCACGAGTCTAAGATACGCTCGCGCAAGATGAATATCATAACGGCCGATACAGTAGCTTAGTGACAGGATCGTCGCACAGAAGTCCCAAACAAAAAAGTTGAACAATACAAAGACATATACAAAATTATACTCTTTATTGATATTGAATATAAGATTACAAGGGCGCGAAGCCAAGATTACAAGTCACTCAAGCTCATTTTCTCTTTGAATACAAACACTCAACTCTCTCTCTCTCGTTCTCTCAATTACAACAGATCATGCCTATAGCTTACAACTTGAAGAAGGCAACGTCCATACATTACGTTTCGTACAGTTGAAGTCTTCAACGCGACCGCATGTCTCGAAACGCTAAAGAACTCCATGCCTCAATGCACCAAGCGAGCTCCGTCTCGAACGAACAAGTACCTGTAATCTGCGCATGCAAACTGGTGGGATGGCAGTACACAACTGTATTGGTGAGGAACATCTCGTCCATCGATATAAAACTAACACGCTATTTTAGTGAGTACAACTTTTCTTTTGTGGTCTTTCTAATCTTGCCTTATGATCAGTTCAAGACAAACTCCTGGTCTACTTGGGATGCAATGATATATATAGACGTGTCATAAAATTCATTTGTGTAACAGCATTGAGGTCGTGCCTCACAATTTAGTGTGTTTTACTCAATACTTGCCCTACGGTCTTTCCCGCATTTTATCGTAGAAATGGCTTAATCATAGATTGTGAACTTAGTGTCAACGACTCATTTCACGACACCATGTCTCGTGTCGAAGTACATATTTCTATTTTAGCCAAATCTTAGGCTCCAAACTCGTATTGCGTACCGTGTACATTTTTTTGACTCATTTGTACCGTGCATACACTTCTTGACTCATTTGTACCATGCACACACTTCTTGACCAAATCTAAGGCATGCACGTGGATAGTCGCTCTTATGCCGACTCATCTATATGAATGGGGTCACTAACACGACAAGCTATCCTGGACAATAGCCGAATTTAGACGGTGACCCTTTTAGCGTGGTAGTGAGCCCCCTGAAAGTTTTTGAATGACCCATCTGTGTTGTATGCCAACACAGCTATTTCTTTTGCTCCTTCTAGGCTGAAGTCGGCCCCGCTTTCTCGGGTTACCATTCGAGGAGTCGTTCCTTGTTAGACCTGTCAATTGGGCCGGGTCGGCCCAACCCAGCACGGGCCCGGCCCAAAAAATTAACCCGCATGCTGGCCCGGCCCAATTAATCATGGGCTCGGGCTGGCCCGGCCCACTTTATCTAAACGTGCTGGGCATAAAAAATAGGTCCACAAAAGAAGCCCGACCCGACCAGAAGACCCGATTTGGCACGGCCCGTGGCCCAATCCGGCCCGGCCCGTGACGCATTCCGGTACGGCCCGTAGACCAAATTCGAATAGTAAATTTTATTTATGATATTAATTTTATTTTAAACTGAATTTTAGAATTAATTGGGTAGCACTGTATAATGTGTACTACATTTTTGTTCTTTCGTTCTCTAACGTTTCATATTCCACTAGACCACTATTCAAGAACTGTAGCTTTTGTTTTCTAACGTTTTATATTCCATTGGACCACTATTCCACGTATCTACATCTGTGCCCAACCGCCCATTATGGGACAAAGAAATAATGAAACAAAATTAAAATATTAACTTTAACTAAATCTCTCTCTCCCTCTCTCTCTCTCTCTCTAGTCTCTACATATCTGATATAAAGCTATGTTGAATATCATTTATCAAAAGTTGAAGCCAATTAATGTACATCCTATTTGAAAGTCCACATGACCTAGAGCTGTGTTTTATTGTGGAGAGATGTGTCTCGTCCCAGGACCCCAAGCGTCGGCCGACCAAGATATGTGTCAAGCCCCAATCGTCGTGGCCCTCCAATTAATGCACATCTCACATCCAAAGCTGGCCCCCCAATATTAAATTATATTTTGAGAAGTACTCTTGACCCACAGGCCGACTCTGACCCAGGCTCGGCCCTGCCCGAAGCCCACTGTGCCATGGGCCACGTGCCGGGCTGGGCTGAGATTTTTTACCCTAGGCCCGGCCCATCCTGGCCCGCCATAATGTATGGGCTTGATGAGCCTGGCCCAGGCCCGACCCGGCCCATCTGGATTTCGTGCTGTGTCGGCCCGGCCGGCCCATTTAACAGGTCTATTCCTTGTGCACAAGTTGTCCAATGGCCATGCAAGATGACTTAACTTACCATCCTATACGATCATTACTCATTCACTGTGTTTATACTTTTCTTCTTTCCTTTTTGCAGTCCCCATTGTTTTAGGGACTGCCTTGACGTGCTACAGTTCGAAGACTTTCCATTTATGTTATCATACCTTTGACTTAACTTAGAAATGACTACTAATTATTAGCCCTCATGCATATTCAACTTGAACCAACCGTGTCCCGTGTCGTGCCATAATTCAAGTCATAATCTACATGACAAGCATTTGAAATCGTAGAAATGTGGCAACGAAATCGTAGGGTCGTACCTACTATGTCAAGCAAAATGATAATCTTTGTGTCAGCATAGTGCCAATTTAAAAACCCAATGTGACGTGCTTATCTAAGCATCAACTTTTTATATTTTCCATGTTCTACGTAATCTGACTCAGAGTTGGATTATTTTCTTAGCTTTGTGGGTACGTCTCTTTTATTAACATACCTAATAGTGCATCCAAAACATCCAATTTATCAGTGTGAAGGCCAACCGGGGACAAGTGTCACGCCCCAGAACCAGAATACAGGAGAGCGGGGGAATGACTCAGCCAGCTACGTATTACGGGTAGATGAATACCGTATAATACGATCAATGCTGTCTAACCAGACGAGGGGGTACATACTACATGAAAGTCTTACTATGGTCACTTCACATCTATTGTCTCAATCATTCAAACAAGAAACAGTAATAGAGAACATGTAAGATAAAGCAGTAAGGCGTTCCATACGCTTAGTCAAAATGTTCTTGAGATCTGGCTTTACAAAACATAGCCAGATGGTATAGTAACATATATACAATTGTTATCAGCTGCAGTCTGACTTAATTACAATTATGTAAAAGTAAGTACAAGACAATCCGACTAACATGTCGGTGCCAAATGACTAAGTATGAAGTAAATAACAAAACGAGCGATGGAGTAAGGGACCCACTCGAGTCCTCCTACGATCATTCCCCTAGTATTGACCATCTTGGAGGTAGAAGTAAGCTGGATCCTCGAGGACTGGCTCTAAATCTGGCCATGCAAAACTAGAGAGGTTAGACCTCTAATAGCAAGTACCACAAGGAAGCACAATATGAAGGATTAAACCAGTAAGTAAGAGAATATAATAATAGATCTCTGCTTTCCACTAGGATTCACATAACATCACGACACTTCGAACCAACCTCCCAACCAAACAAGGACAGAAGTTGGCCCGTCATGTCCTAACATTCTGATCATCTCAGTTAGGCAACAGAGTAGGTACAGTACACAAACAAATCATCTTGAACGGCCAATCAACTACTACGGCCTGCTATTGTGAGTCCCAAGTTATCCTGGAATAATACAAATAGGGATTTCTCAGTTCTCACTATGTGCAAGCAAGGCTAGTCTATCCAATCAATCAATTACGCCAATCGTGTAATTAGACGAGTCCCAGCGGGACGCCCGCCGTTAATATATCATGTACAATAATATAAGCAGATACCGTTCCCTGCCCGTGTGACAGATTTACAGTATCTGTGGGAACCAGCCGGCCTATCGGGCACTACTAGTCCCAAGAGGGCTGCCATGTAAGAACTCGGGAATCCATTCTCTCCATGCCATCATTATTTTATTTGACTTAATAGTCTCTATGTTGAGTGAAATCCCATGCCGTGGACCATGGTCATTCAAATGAGTACTTTCGTTCGGGGTACGATATACACAACTCTACAACGTTACCCGTGCGGTTAGGTTGTAGGTCTTACATAGCGTAATGCAACAATCAAACTAACCACGGAATAATCATGCCTTGACCATAAAGTACACATGCTATTTTTGTAAGATAAATAAATAACTAAATAAATAAATAAATAATTTGAAGCCTGCATGTGTCTGTATACCAATATTCAGGATCGGCTAATCGATTGCAATAGTTCATTACATGAACGTGTCTCATTCATTCAATTCAATAAGACGACTAGCCTGTCTCTTAGTTCCAACTAGGAATGCATGATCAATTATTAGTCAATGTCACAATCATTATCAATGGTGACAAGGCATGAAAATCAAATGGTATTCAGTGGAGTCGAGTCTACGACTCTCAGGGTTAAGTTCCAGTCATACTGGGTATCCATGGATCAATCAGGACACAAGGCGCATTCCACATAACAATCTGTATTAACAATATTAACATATCATGATTTTATCAAGTTCATGCCAAAAGGCGTAAGGATATAATAGGAGAATTATCATGCCATCATTAAATGAATAAATTATAGAGCAAGTAGAAACACCCAGGTCAGGAAGTCACGCCAAGAAGTCTATGCTAAGGCCAACAAGTCACGCCAATTCTAGCAGGTAGGAGTGAGCGTATAAACAGCGTGAGCGTGAAAAGTGGTTCGTTGGCACGCACAGCGTGAGCGTGAAGGGTAATTCACGCACTCACAGCGTGAACGTGAAGGGAAATTCACGCACGCACAGCGTGAGCGTGAAAAAGTAATAAGAAATTCACGCACGCATGTAAAGACGTGTGCGTAACTCAAATGTCACGTAGGCACGTAAGGACGTGAGCGTAACTAAAATTCACGCTGACACGTACAGACGTGAGCATGACTAAAAATCCTCGTACGCATGTAAAGACGTGAGCGTGACTAAAAATTCACGCTAACATGTAAAGACATGTGCGTGACTAAAAATTCACACTGGCACGTAAGAACGTGAGCGTGACTCAAAATTCACGCACGCACGTAAAGACGTGAGCGTGACTAAAATTCACGCACGCACGTAAAGACGTGAGCGTGACTAAAATTCACGCTGACACGTACAGACGTGAGCGTGACTAAAAATTCACGCACGTACGTAAAGACGTGAGCGTGACTAAAAATTCACGCACGCACGTAAAGACATGAGCGTGACTAAAAATTCACGCACACACGTAAAGACGTGAGCGTGACTGAACCTTCGTTCCAAGCCAGAAATGAAGTTCCCATGGTTCAGAATGATGTGGAATGAGAAGTTCTGCAACATGAACTATCTATTCCGAAAAGCACTCCAGGTTGGGAGATCAAAACCCATGGTCAACCGAAAATACAACAACTTAGATCTGTAAGAAACGAGCCAAGGAAATCAAAAATGCTAAGAACTAAACTCTCTTAGAATCATGAGAGGAAGAAAATGAACCATAAAAATGGTTCTCAAGTGGAAGCAAGAAGCAAGATGTACTTGCCTGCTGTTGGTTGGTGGAAGAGAGTGGTAAGAAAGAAGAAGAAGTAATAGAGAAGGAAAGTTATGAGGAGAGAGAAGGAGATGGGGGCTTTAAATAGGAAGGGTGGTGGTAGGTAGGGGTTTGTGGGGGTTCGGTTCATGTGAACCACCATGAACCCAAAAAAACCAACCATGGCCGAACCACAATAAGACTAAAGCAGAGAAGTTAAAAGCAGAAAATAAAATGCAGAAATAAAATGCAGGAATAAAATTGCAGAAAATAAAATGCAGATAATTAATTAACATGAATTTAGAGGAATTTAAATACAGGATAATACATGATAAATACTAAATAAATATACATGAGTTGTACGTGTATAAAAATATGCATTCTGGGAACGGGAAGTGACATCTCTACCCACCTTAGAAAAATTTCGTCCTCGGAATTTCAAATCCAAGCAGGTAGAAATATCGGAGCTAAACTAACACAAGCAATTCTAGTGAGCAAGCAATCATTTTTTACCATGAACAAGCAAGTACTATATATGCAAATTCATCAATCCATGATATCAAGTAGCTCTATCCATAAGGTGATAAGCATGAAAAATCAGGACAATCAAGGTATACAGAAAGAGATATACCTTGTGAGTCAAATAGGTGTGGATATCGTGATCGGATATCATCCTCACGTTTCCACGTTGACTCTCCCAATGAGTGATGACCCCAAGCAACACGGACAAGACTAATTGTTCGGTTCTTAATTATCTTCTCTCTTCGGTCCAAAATGGATACAGGCTGTTCCTCGTAAGACAGGTTGGTACCAACAACCAGCTCAGAATGATCAAGGATATGGCTTGGGTCCGATACATACCTACGTAATTGAGATACATGAAACACGTCATGCACCTCTCGTAACGAAGGTAGGAGGGATAAACGATAAGCAACATCGCCTATTCGATCAAGGATAACAAATGGGCCCACGTACCGCGGACTCAATTTCTCGCGAACGCCAAATCTAATGACCCCACGAGTAGGTGAGATCCGCAAGAATACGTGGTCCCCAACAGAGAACTCTAACGGCCTACGATGCTGGTCCGCCCAATGACGATGCCGGTCCTGCGCAACTCGAAGTCGCTCTCTAATTCCCTTAACTACTTCAACCGTCTGAATAATCATTTCTGGGCCTAACATCTTCCTATCTCCGATATCATCCCATGCAAGCGGTGACCTGCACTTCTTACCATATAGTGCTTCGAATGGCGCCATCTGGATACTGGCTTGATAACTATTATTGTAGGAGAACTCGACTAAGTGCAGGTGACTCTCCCAAGACCCTCCAAAATCTAGGGTGCAAGTCGCAACATATCTTCTAAAGTCTGAATCGTTCTTTCTGATTGCCCATCCGTCTGCGGATGGTAGGCCGTGCTAAATCTTAACTTGGTACCCAGACTATGATGTAAGCTCTTCCAGAAATGTGATATAAAGCGGGTATCTCGATCCAACACAATACTGACAGGGACTCCATGCTGCCTGACTATCTGTTGCATATACAACTCTGCCAACTTTTCTATAGATTGCCCTACTCTGAAAGGAAGAAAATGTGCTACCTTCGTAAGTCGGTCCACTATTACCCAAATAGCGTCCTTACCACTTGGTGATCTCGGTAAACCGGTCACAAAGTCTATTGTAATATGCTCCCATTTTCATTCCGGGATAGAAAGCGGTTGCAATAACCCAGCTGGCCTCTGCTGTTCTGCCTTCACTTGCTGACATACCAAGCAACGGAAAACAAATCAAGCTATCTCCCTCTTCATCCTGTTCCACCAGAAATGCTGCTTGATATCTTGGTACATCTTGGTCCCTCCAGGATGAATAGAATACTGAGAACGGTGAGCTTCTGCCATAACCTCCTGTCTGATATCTCCACTAGGCACACATAGACGTGATCCAAACCTAAGTGTACCATCTTCATGAATTCTCATCTCCTTCCTGAGTCCTGACTCACATTCTGTCCTAAGCTTCTGAATCCTTGGGTCCTGTGCCTGAGCTGCATTGATCCTGCCTACCAAGTCGGATTGAACTTGCAGACTTGTTAGAACTCCTACATCACTAGGAAGTATAACTTCGATGCCCATCTCCTGAAGGTCTTCTAAGATATGCCTCTGTGTTGTCAACATAAATACGCCACCCCTCCTGCTGAGAGCGTCTGCTACTACATTAGCCTTGCCTGGATGATACTGAAGCTCTACGTCATAATCCTTGATCAACTCCAACCATCTTCTCTGCCTCATGTTTAGTTCCTTCTGAGTAAAGATGTACTTCAGACTTTTATGGTCTGTGTACATGTCCACTCGGTCACCATATAAGTAATGCCTCTATAGCTTCAGAGCAAACACTACTGCCGCTAACTCCAAATCATGAGTTCGGTAATTCTTCTCGTGGTCCCGAAGCTGTCTAGATGCATATGCTATCACCTTCCCATGTTGCATAAGGACACATCCAAGTCCTTTATCTGACGCATCACAATATACTGTAAAACCTCCGGGTCCAACTGGTAATGTAAGAATAGGTGCTGATATCAACTTCTGCTTCAAAGTCTCGAATGATGCCTGACATTCTGCCGACCAAATGAATGGTAAATCCTTCCGGGTCAAGCGGGTCATGGGTGCTGAAAGCCTTGCAAAGTCTGACACAAACCTTCTGTAATATCCTGCCAATCCCAAAAAGCTCCGTACATCTGCTACGGTCTTGGGTACTGGCCAACTTTCTACTGCTTCTACCTTCTTGGGATCTACTGCTACTCCAGCCCCTGATATGACGTGACCCAAAAATGAAATGTGATCCGACCAAAACTTACACTTGCTGAGCTTGGCATACAACTGGTTATCTCTCAGAACCTGTAACACTTTCCTGAGGTGGTCTTCATGCTCCTCTTCACTAGCAGAGTATACGAGTATGTCGTCAAGAAACACAACGACAAACTGGTCTAAGTATGGCATAAAGATGCGATTCATCAAATCCATGAATATTGCTGGAGCATTGGTCAAACCAAACGGCATTACTAAGAATTTATAATGCCCTTACTTCGACCTGAATGCTGTCTTGGGAATATCTTCCTTCCGAACCCTCACCTGATGGTACCCTGAACGAAGATCTATCTTGGAGAAAACTCTAGCTTTGCTCAACTGATCAAATAAGTCATCGATCTTGGGTAATGGGTACTTGTTCTTCACTGTTGCCGCGTTAAGCTTCCTGTAGTCAATGCACAATCTGGATGACCCATCCTTCTTTCCCACAAGTACCACTGGTGCTACCCACGGTGACACGCTAGCTTGGATGAACTTCTTCTCCTTCAGTTTCTCTATATGCTGATATACCTTGGCTTGCTCTGAATCCGCCATTCTATAAACCCGATCTGATATCGGTTTAGTTTTTGGTGCCAATTCTATGCTGAACTCAATATCTCTAACTGGTGGTAGACCTGGAAGTTCTTCGGGAAATACGTCTAAAAATTCTTCAACTACCTTCGGAACCTGAACTTCTTCCATCGCCGTTACTACTCCATGCTCTTGCTGAGTTGCCTCTGATCTGACTAAGGTGAACCGCTTCATGCCTGGAATATCAAAAGATACACTCCCTCTACGACTATTGTCGCATGACTATCTTTCAGCCAGTCCATACCTAAGATAACGTCAAAATTTCCAACAGGAAATTATATCAACCGGACGGGTAAGGAATGCCCGCAAACTACAACGCTACATGCCAAAATAACTCTACTAACTCCTACGAGCCCATTACCAGTGAGTATATTCAACCTCCCTGGCAATGCCTCGAACTCCATTCCTAGTCGTGTCGTAAATTATGCAGATATAAATGAATGGGATGCTCCCGAATCAAACAATGCTACTGCGGGATATGAGGCGACGAGAATGTTACCTGCCATAACATCTCCCGATGCCAATGCCTCCTCCAAGGACAGAGTGAATGCTTGCCCTCGATCTCCTTGCTGGTTTCCATGCTGCGGCCTAGCTTGATGCTGCTGCTGGCCCCTGCCTTGATGATGCTGGGGTGGTCTATGCTGGTATTGCTGCATCGACGGCCCCTGCTGTCGAAACATCTGAGCCTGCAGCATTAACGGACGCTGTGCCAATGGCCTTACTGCTACCGCTGGTCCTCGATACTGGCCTGTCCCTGGTGCTGGCAGAGCAGAAAACTGCTGCCCTGTTCCTCCTGACCTCGAATTCATGGGACATGTGGTAACCCGATGGTCTGGATTTCCATATATCAGACACAGTCCATTGAATGTCCGACACACATCTCTAGTGTGCCCCATCTTTCCACAATAAGTGCAGCCTGTCGGGGGTTGCTGGTTCTTCCTCTGTTGCTGTTGCCGCTGCCTGGGTGGTGGTGCTGGTCCTCGCATCGCCACATCGTGGATACGAATGCCAGTGGATGGTGCTGTTGTTCGGGGCGCTGCTCCCCCTCCTCCTTCAATCTGACTGTGGGATCTCTTCTGACCCCCAGTCCTTGCCGCAAGCCTCTGAATGGTGATCTCATGCCTTCGAGTTGCCGTCAATACTTCGTCAAAAGTTTGGTAATTGTGCCCCTCTATCAATTACAAGAGCTCAAGATAAAACCCTTGC
This sequence comes from Iris pallida, assembly GCA_029216955.1. NCBI lineage: Eukaryota > Viridiplantae > Streptophyta > Magnoliopsida > Asparagales > Iridaceae > Iris > Iris pallida. The sequence goes on from JANAVB010029620.1 coordinate 6,276,800, forward strand.
TGAAACCTCATAGCCCTCTGGCGCTCTGTTGCTACCATCTCTGGGGCGAATCTACTCAATCTGCAGAACTCTGCTGCATAAGCATCTACCATCTTGTCGGCCTGCCTGAGGTTGATAAACTTCTGTTGTAGCTCAAACTGTGCCACAACTCCATAGTACTTTATCTTGAATCTTGCATTGAAATCGTCCTAAGCCACAGGACGTCTGATGCCCACTTCCTCTGATTCCCACCAATCACGTGCAAGATCCTGAAGTAACAACTTCACTAGATCCACACGTTCTTCTGCCGGTACCTTAGCTGCTGTCAGAATAGCCTCAATATCCTTAAGCCATGCATCTGCTGAGATGGCATCCTCCGTGCCCTCGAAACGACGGGGGTTGTACTTGCAAAACCTGGCTGATGCTCCTGAATCAGTCCTCACTCCTCTTTCTAAAGCCGTCTACAATCCTTGGTTGAGCAACACATTCTGCTCTTGTAGCTAAGTGTGCATGCGCTGCTGGGCCAACATCTGATGTTGCTGAGTAGCCATCACCCCTCTCATGATCTCCAGAAGGGCTGGTGTGTCCATTTCCGCAGGGGTAGGTGGAACTGTTGGTGGTGGTGGAACATCCGGATACTGCGATCCAGCTGCTGCTTCCACTATCACTTCTTCTTAGATAGTCTTCTGAGGTAAGACTGGCCCTTGTTGCTGACCAACCTGGTCATATTGTCCATGTTGCCCCTGCTGTTGTCCAGCTCTGACCGATACAGACGAAGTGCCCCTAAGAAAAGGAACAAGAGAACAATCAAACAATCGGACATGAAGGATCAATGAAGTCAAAGGATACCGGAATGTCAAGCAAGGGTTGAGAATAACGAATCATGAGATCAAGGGGGAACACGTATGATTGAGACATCCTATAAATCAAAACACCCCACAAGTCTGAAATCAGACCTGCATGGGCCACCACTAAAACCTTATCACGTCCCAGAACCAGAATACTGGAGAGCGGGAGAATGACTCAGCCAGCTACGTATTACCGGTAGATGAATACCGTATAATACGATCAATATTGTCTAACCAGACGAGGGGGTGCATACTACATGAAAGTCTTACTATGGTCACTTCACATCTATTGTCTCAATCATTCAAACAAGAAATAGTAATAGAGAACATGTAAGATAAAGCAGTAAGGCGTCCCATACGCTTAGTCAAAATGTTCTTGAGATCTGGCTTTACAAAACATAGCCAGATGGTATAGTAACATATACACAATTGTTATCAGCTGCAGTCTGACTTAATTACAATTATGTAAAAGTAAGTACAAGACAATCCGACTAACATGTCGGTGCCAAACGGCTAAGTATGAAGTAAATAACAAAATGAGCGGTGGAGTAAGGGACCCACTCGAGTCCTCATGCGATCATTCCCCTAGTATTGACCATCTTGGAGGTAGAAGTAAGCTGGATCCTCGAGGACTGGCTCTAAATCTGGCCATGCAAAACCAGAGAGGTTAGACCTCTAATAGCAAGTACCACAAGGAAGCACGATATGAAGGATTAAACCAGTAAGTAAGAGAATATAATAATAGATCTCTGCTTTCCACTAGGATTCACATAACATCACGACACTTCGAACCAACCTCCCAACCAAACAAGGACAGAAGTTGGCCCGTCATGTCCTGACATTCTGATCATCTCAGTTAGGCAACAGAGTAGGTACAGTACACAAACAAATCATCTTGAACGGCCAATCAACTACTACGGCTTGCTATTATGAGTCCCAAGTTATCCTGGAATAATACAAATAGGGATTCCTCAGTTCTCACTATGTGGCAAGGCTAGTCTATCCAATCAATCAATTACGCCAATCATGTAATTAGACGAGTCCCAGCGGGACGCCCGCCATTAATATATCATGTACAATAATATAAGCAGATACCGTTCCCTGCCCGTGTGACAGATTTACAGTATCTGTGGGAACCAGTCGGCCTATCGGGCACTACTAGTCCCAAGAGGACTGCCATGTAAGAACTCGGGAATCCATTCTCTCCATGCCATCATTATTTTATTTGACTTAATAGTCTCTATGTTGAGTGAAATCCCATGCCGTGGACCATGGTCATTCAAATGAGTACTTTCGTTCGGGGTACGATATGCACAACTCTGCAACGTTATCCGTGCGGTTAGGTTATAGGTCTTACATAGCGTAATGCAACAATCAAACTAACCACGGAATAATCATGCCTTGACCATAAAGTACACATGCTATTTTTGTAAGATAAATAACTAAATAAATAAATAAATAAATAATTTGAAGCCTGCATGTGTCTGTATGCCAATATTCGGGATCGGCTAATCGATTGCAATAGTTTATTACATGAACGTGTCTCATTCATTCAATTCAATAAGACGACTAGCCAGTCTCTTAGTTCCAACTAGGAACGCATGATCAATATTAGTCAATGTCACAATCATTATCAATGGTGACAAGGCATAAAAATCAAATGGTATTCAATGGAGTCGAGTCTACGACTCTCAGGGTTAAGTTTCAGTCATACTGGGTATCCATGGATCAATTAGGACACAAGGCGTATTCCACATAACAATCTGTATTAACAATATTAACATATCATGATTTTATCAAGTTCATGCCAAAAGGCGTAAGGATATAATAGGAGAATTATCATGCCATCATTAAATGAATAAATTATAGAGCAAGTAGAAACACCAAGGTCAGGAAGTCACGCCAACAAGTCTATGCTAAGGCCAACAAGTCACGCCAAGTCTAGCAGGTAGGAGTGAGTGTATAAACAGTGTGAGCGTGAAAAGTGGTTCACGTTGGCACGCACAGCGTGAGCGTGAAGGGCAATTCATGCACTCACAGCGTGAGCGTGAAGGGAAATTCACGCACGCACAGCGTGAGCGTGAAAAAGTAATAAGAAATTCACGCACGCATGCAAAGACGTGTGCATAACTCGAATGTCATGCAGGCACGTAAGGACGTGAGCGTAACTAAAATTCACTCTGACACGTACAGACGTGAGCATGTCTAAAAATCCACGCACGCATGTAAAGACGTGAGCGTGACTAAAAATTCATGCTAACACGTAAAGACATGTGCGTGACTAAAAATTTATGCTGGCACGTAAGAACATGAGCGTGACTCAAAATTCATGCACGCACGTAAAGACGTGAGCGTGACTAAAATTCATGCACACACGTAAAGACGTGAGCGTGACTAAAATTCACGCTGACACGTACAGACGTGAGCGTGACTAAAAATTCATGCACGCACGTAAAGACGTGAGCGTGACTAAAAATTCACGCACGTACGTAAAGACATGAGCGTGACTAAAAATTCACGCACGCACGTAAAGACGTGAGCGTGACTGAACCTTCGTTCCAAGCCAGAAATGAAGTTCCCATGGTTCAGAATGGTATGGAATAAGAAGTTCTGCAATATGAACTATCTATTCCGAAAAGCACGCCAGGTTGGGAGATCAAAACCCATGGTCAACCGAAAACACAACAACTTAGATCTGTAAGAAACGAGCCAAGAAAATCAAAAATGCTAAGAACTAAACTCTCTTAGAATCATGAGAGGAAGAAAATGAACCATAAAAATGGTTCTCAAGTGGAAGCAAGAAGCAAGATGTACTTGCCTGCTGTTGGTTGGTGGAAGAGAGTGGTGAGGAAGAAGAAGAAGTAATGGAGAAGGAAAGTTATGAGGAGAGAGAAGGAGATGGGGGCTTTAAATAGGAAGGGTGGTGGTAGGTGGGGGTTTGTGGGGGTTCGGTTCATGTGAACCACCATGAACCCAAAAAAACCAACCATGGCCGAACCACAATAAGACTAAAGCAGAGAAGTTAAAAGCAGAAAATAAAATACAGAAATAAAATGCAGGAATAAAATTGCAGAAAATAAAATACAGATAATTAATTAACATGAATTTAGAGGAATTTAAATACAGGATAATACATGATAAATACTAAATAAATATACATGAGTTGTACGTGTATAAAAATACACATTCTGGGAACGGGGAGTGACAGCAAGTTTATTAAAGCCACCCACCTGAGCAAGGAGTTGCCTCAACCGAGCGGGACTTCGAGCAAGCCGTTGTATAGCCAAGTCCAAACCTATTGCGTTTCGATTCCTTCGGTAGAACTGAGCGGGAATGGGCACCACATAATACACCACTCAGAAAAGTTTTTTCCTCGAACTTACCGAGTACATACTCATTAATTATATCACTCGCAATCAACTCGCCACCTGGTGCACATTAATATCTCTTGAACACACTTCATATACGTTTCATCCATCAGAGTCGTGCTCCACGCCTTAGTCAATTTCATCGAACAACTAAGTCATTCTAGAAAATCAAACTATTCTGTAATATAAATCATAAAGTCTCGTCTTTTATCCAAAATGCACTTTAAGCCATTATATCTTGAAACATAGGGTAACTTATAATTCATCTCACACACACACCTAACTTAGTCTAGGGCAAATCCATACGAACGTTGTTCCTTATCCATTCCAAAATCCAAACATAAACAAATCGATCATTCGCTATCTCCTAGTCGAGATCCAGTGTTACCCCTTAACCAAATCCAAACAAACGAAACATTTTAAGTCTTCAACTCAATTTCCCCAATCGACCTTTCACACCTGACTGCATAAATGCTATAATTATAATCACCAGTATCGCTATTTAATTCTCGGCTAACCAGTTTTACTATCTTCAGAAGTCATCTATTGCCTCGTCTACGTTCCATCTTCTGAATCTTCCAAACTTGCAACAACCAATTTAAATCTGAATCTCTTTCCTGCATAACTCGATTATACTCTTCGACTACAATCTTAATCTGGTAATAATGTTTGAATGCGTCCAAGTAAACTTTGCTTACATTTAATCCTCGAAACACATTTGATTTCATCGGCACATGAATTCATCTTCAATCGCTAACTTTCTTCTATACTCAAAATCTGATCCAACAATTTCGATTTGTTCAATCCACATATGATAACTCATCCGATCAATCCTTTCATCAATATTTTTCTGAGCAAACCATTTCACAAATTTATTTTATCACATCTTGATCCTCCCTTCTGTCTCATTTGAATTCATCATACCACTTGAGTTAGATCGTGTATATATTTAAGGCATCTCCAAAATATAAGCATTTCAGCCAAGTCGTGTGATAGAGAATCCAAACGAAACTGACATGTGCAATTTCCATCCTCAAGAACTAACTTGACTTCTTCGAAATACTTGTTCATCTTTATTCATCAACTTTCTTCTATGTTAGAGAATTCGATCCCATATAATTGAATCATCCTATTAACCAAACATTAATATCCAATTTCATCATTCAATCTAATCCTATCGATCATTCAAAATATCCTAGGATCATCTGTCCAACTTTCAAGTCTCAATCCTATAGCTAGCTACCCCCAGCTCTATAATCTACCTAGATAACTCTCACTAGGATCGATTTTACAATTTTCTCTCTCCGTACAGGGACGTCTGCCTAACCGTTAGGCTAACTAATAAGGCTAAAGTCAAAGTCATATTTTTGTGCAACAAATATCACAACACTTACCCCTAATTCCTAAGGTCAAACCATAATTGATAGTACCGGGTTGTCTACCCAAGCTCGTATCACTCCGATTTATAAACTTTGAGCATAGATTTCTCCTAGCCGTACTTGTAACATTCAGTCCAAGGGTTATGAGCCATTCAACAAAGCCATTCTAGGGAAATTACATTCACGATCATCCTCAATTACACTATGGTTCAACGACACAACTCACAACCCTCAAAGCCGTATCCTCGATTCGTTCAATAAACTAATCAATCCAAACTCATATAACTTGATTATAAAATCACAAGTCTTAATTCATCGATCACAAGTCGTAATATATATTCCAAATCCAAGTTGTGTCATCTCAATCAAAACTCTTATCGATCATAACTTTCCTTAAATCCAAATCCTACTAATTCTCAATCTCGTGCATCTATCTCCTCGCAAAATCACAAGATCGCCTACTATTAATTTTCAAGTTAATCCTTATATCATCGATCCTACAATTCCATCAACATTTTTTATTTCGCATAGTACGACTACTATTCATTCATGCAAACTTCAAGTTCATCTTATCAAGTCACCCAAATGTTTGTTACTATCAATGTGTTCATCAATCTCTAAAATTATAGAATTCGTACAAACGATAACGTTTAACAAGATTATTATTCCTCGAATCAGAGTACTCCCGAGTTATCGTACATCGATCTTTGATACGCCTCAATACTATCTATGATATACATAACCTGACGATCTTCTTTTGTAACAAACTCTGAGTCGTACAACTGATGATATCATTCGAACTACATATACGCTCAACTCTTACAAATTCAAATCAATCCCGCTATGGCTATTTCCAAACTAGTTTCATGATCAATTTGTCCAATTCAAAAATCACATTGATCTATCTTTGTATCTTATTCATCGAGCAACATATTCCTTCACTCGTATCTTTATATACTAACTCAAGTCATCGAGCAATTCTATCTTAAATTCTTAGATTCATCTTCGCATCTTCGATTCAAAATTCTATGCACGCTATCTTTCAATCGTGCTTTCTTTCCTTAGTCAAATTCAAATTTAATTTCATTCAGTTCCGTACTAACATTCTCGTACATGATTCATATCGATTCCCTCGATCGAGTCATCCATTTGTTACGCCTTAACTTTTTTTAATTCAATTCAATCTACTCTATCATTTTACATTTTATACTCAGCGGGATCATAATCCAATGTGTATTGTTTTTTCGTTCGTTCAAATCAAACTCATATTAGTTATCTAAAGTCACGACTAACTTTGAAACACTCTTTCTAAGGCTTTGCATAATCTTATCGCTTGCTGATAAACTCAATGGTACCCTGATCCTCAATTGATCAAATATTCCCAAGGCTATCTTATACTCGTCTCAAGGATGAAGTCACTCGACAAATCCTCGAAACAATTATTCGAATCACAACCAATCACTTTTAATCTCTATTCAAACCATTCCTTAAATTACAAGCACATTCTATCTATATCGCACCAATAACATCGTTGTCCGATAGTATCTCTATTGATATTTATTAAACATTCCATGAATCAAGTCCAATACATTCTCGTCCGAAAATATTTTGATTCCGTACACATTTTGCTATTATCGACACAAATGTAGGTGTGTATTGCCCAGCTTAACTTAGCCAACCGTACCTTACGTAAAATTATCTTTGTTCAAAAAAATTTCTCATGAGATTTTACAAAAAATATAGACTTATTCTATGGAACATCACGTGGAACATTGAGAGAGAGCGTCACCAATATCGAATGCAAAAACAACATATAAGAGTTAAAAAATTCAATCAAAAGTCCAAGTATGTAAGGCCATGCTCTGATACTATTTTGTCATGCCTCGGTTCTGCATAACCGATCATCCTTGCTTGGAGTGATACCGCACGAGCATAATTTGCGCTCGTGTAAGACGAATACTATACCAGACGATACAACAACTTAATGACGGGGTCTTCGTACAGATGTCCCAAATAATAAAGGTGAACAACAAAAAGATGTACAAAATGATACTCTTCATTGATATTGAATATAAGATTATAAGGACAAAAATCCAAGATTACAAGTCACTCAAGCTTATTTTTTTTCTAAATACAAACACTCAGCTCTATCTCATTCTCTTAATTACAACAGATCATGCATATGGCTTACAACTTGAAGATTGCGATGTCCATACATTACGTCCCTTATAGGTGAAGTCTTCAACGTGATCGCACGCCTCGAAATGCTAAGAAACTCCATGTCTCAGCACATCCAAGCGAGCTCTAGCTCGAACGAGCAAGTACATGTAACCTGCGCATGCAAACTGGTGGGGTGTCAGTGTTCGCCATGGACAAAAGTTATACAAACTTTTATATTAATCAAACAAAAAAAGTACAAAAGAACTCCTAAATAAAAGATCTAAGTATAAGTTGATTATGGGGAAGTGTGACGATAGAGATCGAAAACTGTAGTGGTTTCTTTACTCCGTTGACAATCTGACGACAAGGACTTAATATGACTCTTTGGATGCCTGTATATAGATAATCCGGAGTTGCCAATCAAGAAAAAGTTGAAGAACCAAAATAAAGGAAGACTTATTCTATTTATAGGCTGGTGGAATGAACCACCCATACGCGCATGGGTTTTAGTACGCAGGAGCGTTGCGCGCACAAGTATAGAACTAAATCTGTTGTAACTGCAGCGTTGGACTATGGATGAGCTGATACGTGATAGTTGTTGAGATTTGTTTGTTGCTGAGATCTTGGATGGTTGGCACCTTTTCATAAACATAACTGAGTCAATGACACGTAGCATGTGCACATTGCTCAAATATCTTATTCTGTTAAAACATAATAGATTTGATCGTATCTGAGAGATATTGTGCCTTTGTTGGCCACGTGGCATCCTTCAACAAGTCCTACACTTTGAGGATGCTATGAGAGTTGCGCTCGTGGGGTTCGTAGAGTCTACGCTTTTGAGCTCTGCTGTAGAAGCTGTGCTTTGGAGCGCCAGAGTGGTTGAGCTTCTGGGCACATTGAAGGTCATGCTTTTGACTGAGCCGACGACGGGTATCTAACAGCTGACATATGTCATCTAGCTATTGACAGCTGACCATTGATAGTTGTCTTCTGACATTTGTATCACTCGTATTATAAATGTTGAAGTGACATCTTAGGGTGCTTGCAATGGTGCATCTTTGAGGCAATGTCTCAGAAGACTACGCTTTTGACAGCGTACTTTCGACCGAGCTATGCCTTTTTTGGGCTCTTATGTCCTATTAGGTTGCGCTTTCAGGAATGCACTTTTTAGAGTCATTCGGGTCAAACTCCTTATTTATGCCGCTACGTGGGGCTCGAAAAGTGATGACTTTGACTAAGGACTTAGTCAAAAATGTAATTAATGAGATTTATCACCAAGAATATGAGGTTCATCAAATTAACTCGAAGCCTTTGACTGACTGCCACTTGGCTATGGTTTTGACCGCACATAGCCTATAAATAGGAGTATTTTCAGGGTACAACCCCTTCGTGCACCCCTCTCCCCTACTTCATGTCGGATATGACGTTGTACCCTGACGAATGCAAGTCTTTTCCTTGGCAAGTTTAGCATAATTTATACCAGTCGTGGGCTAGGATTGCAGAACTCTTTGTTCAAAGAAGTGGCGAGTTTGATGAATGAGTTTTTGAGACGAACTCAGCTGACTGTGGGCGAGTTGTCCCTGTTCATGTAGCATGCTACCTGTGTTTTGGTCGGAGATGACACTGAATACCAAGATGTTGAACACGGAGTCTTGGATTGATTGTCATTCTGAACCCTGTTCAACCAACGCCTAGGAGCTACGCAGAGGAGCTACGCTTTTCTTGGCCTACATTATAGGTGCATAGGAGCGGCACTTTTTTTGGCGTATATTGTGTTTACAAAAGCGTGACACTTTTCTAGGCATACATTGGATGCTGCACTTTTCTTGGCATACATTGTATGCTGCGCTTTTCTTGGCATATATTATATGCGAAGTGGGTATATAGCTTATTTATGTAATCATGAACATTAATGAAAAATCTGTATAGACTTCTACTATATTGTAATCATGAATAAAGAATCTCCTTTATGCACTTTTCCATTGCACTTGAGTTTTGTTTGTCTTTGGCTGCGTTCGTTCGGTGTCTACAATATTTTGTGTAGGAGCTGCGCTTCATGGCTCTACGCCGATTTATAATATTTCCATGCTTCTACAGTCAGTACACAACTGTATTGGTGAGGGACATCTCGCCCACCCATACAAAACCACACATTATTTTAGTGAGTGCAATTAATTCTTTTATGGTCTTTCTAATCTTGTCTTAGGATCAGTTCAAGACAAACTCCTGGTCTACTTTGTGACGCAATGATATAGTCGTGTCATAAAACCCATTTGTGCAAAAGCATCGAGGTCGTGCCTCGCAACATAGTGTGTTTTACTCAATACTTTCCCTACTGCCTTTCCTCCATTTCGTCATGGAAATGGCTTAATCATAGATTGTGAACTTAGTGTCAACGACTCAATTCACGGTACCACGCCTCGTGCCAAAGTACGTTTTTCTGTTATAGCCAAATTTTAGGCTCCAAACTCGTGTTGCGTACCATATATATATTTTTTTGACTCATTTGTACTGTGCATGCACTTCATGACTCATTTGTACTGAACACACACTTCTTGACTCAATCTAAGGTATGCACGTGAATAGACGATTTTATGTCGACTCATCTATTTGAAAGGGGTCACTAGCACCATAAGCTATCCGGAAAAATAGTCGGGTTTAGACGGCGACCATTTCATCACAGTAGCGAGCCCCGCTGTTCCGAATGACCCATTTGTGTTGTATGCCAACATGACTATTTTTTTGCTCCTCCTAGGCTGAAGTCGGCCTCATTCTCGAGTTACCGTTCGAGGAGCCGTTCCTTGTGCATAAGTTGTCCAATGACCATGCAAGCTTCGACTCAACTTACCATCCTACAAAATCATTACTTATTCACAGTATTTCCATACTTTTCTTCTTTCTTTTTTGTAGTTTCTATTGTTTCAGGGACTGCCTCGGTGTGCTACAGTTTTGAGATTTTCATTCATATTATCCTACCTTTGACTCAACTCAGGAATGGCTACTTGTTAGCCCTCTTGCATATTCAACTTGAACCAACCATGTGCCATGCCACAATTCAAGTCATACTCTATATGACAAGCCTTTGAAACCGTGGGGCAACGGAACTATAGGGTCATGCCTACTATGTTAAGCAAATTGATAGTCTTTGTGTCAACCCCTTGACCAAATTTTTTCCTTTTTATTTATTAATTTGAAATTCTTTAAATGTCCCATTTACTATTTGTTATGTTTTTACAATAGAGGACCAAAAGGAATAATATAAGAAATTGGCAGGGACCTATATGCAAATAGCCTTATTCAAACTTCCTTTTTAAAACCGAAGCCACAACCCCGTGTACTCGAATTCGAATTGAATTCGAGATAAAACCTTCACCCAAGATTTAGATAAGAGCAAATCAAATCTCCATATCTCCTCCTTCTTGATCGTACACTAGTATTTATAGGAGAGGTTTGTGGCCAACCCTTCGACAAACCCTTTCATGTCGTAAGAACATCAAGGAAGAGGAGCAGTCCAGCCTCAAACTCAACAGGTAAGCCTTCATCCCTGAAATCAATGGTCTGATTTCAGTTTTGGTCAATGGATGTTGTTTCTGCTAGGTTGTAGCCTAGGTATTTGCTTTTAATCCTGAAAAGAAGGAAAGGTTAGGGAAGGGGATAAACCATAGATCAAATCCATCATGTGGGTCGAGTGATTAAGGAAACAGGGTTCAAATGGGAAGCCTGTACCTAGAATATCTAAGTATGCATTGTACCCATTAATACAGTTGTGAGTTCCTTGAAATCCAATGAATGATAAAAATAGACCATAGATACTGTGCCTACCATTGTGTATATAGGTGTGATTACCTGTCATATGCGTATGTATTTATATCTGTACTAGGATGACAGCAGATAGCTAGGTATATTGGTGTGTGTCTGCACCCTAGGCTAGAGGATATTCAATAGGAAAGGATGTAGCAGCAGGGAAGACCCATTGGACTAGTGTATCAAGGTATTAGACCACTTGTCCAGAGCTTGGTTCAGTCCCTGTAGCTGAAGACCATTGCAGATGTCATCGTAGACTTGTAGCAGGTTGGTTTTCCTATTGAAACAACTTTAATTAACCCTGAATACATATGTGACCCATGTAGCATATAAGAGGAAAGTTTATACATGACTGATTGCACAGGACACTAGGTAATAAGTGAACCCTGGCTGGCATAGGCCTCACTCTCCATGCCTATGCTCTGCACATAGGCAGGCAATGTCTTATCCTTCAGTACTGGAATTTCAGTACAGAGTGAAGGGATGAGTGAAGGATTGATCTACGTTCATTCGATTCATTAACTTCAAACCATTATCCAGATTTAGTCTTTTCCATATTTGATTTCAGTCCTAGGATATAGTGCATGATATTTGATCCTTGTTAGTTGGGTATACCAAATAGGATGATTGCAGGATGTAATCCAGCAGGTACTACTCTAAGACACAGGGAATGGGTTAGATCGAGTATACAAAAAATATTAGTAGTCAATACCTTAAGTGTCAGCCATATCAAATGAATATAGTTGACTGATGCTCTGATATTAGATTTGCTGAAGGAACTCAGTTTATACACGTATGCAAGAGCCTAATACTATTGAGTAATTTTGGTTTCCTCTATTATGTTGAACTTGAGTATTGGAAATAGAGATTTGGATTTGGGTGTTAGACATGTAAGTGGTTTAGATGCATAGGTTAGGTAGGCAGAAGGCTGTTTAAGGGTCTGTCCTATCCATGCTTGTCCTGATAGGGAAAAGTAAAACAAGGCAACAGTAGCATTCCTACAAAAAAGGGAGTGTATCTCAGGCTACATGAATACCATTAGAGTAATAGGAAGGCTAATGAGCAGGGAATCTGGGTATTGATCTTACGTGTACAGGTCATGGGATGAGGTGATTGTAAGGATGGTTAAGAAACAGCCTTACTTTACCTCCTACAATAGGGGCAAACGAAATAACAGTAGAAGGTTAAGCATGTGGGAGTAGCATTGGTAGGGGGCTTTATTCTAACTGACCATGTGTGTCTAACTATAGGCAACTCTAGTTGGAAACAAGTTCTACAACCAACATGCAAGTAGTAGTTAGGACAAACCAGGTTTATGAGCGTACTACATGGATGGTGTGCCACAGGTAACTAATACATGGAAAAAAATCAATACAGTAAGGGTACAAGCATGTATTTATTAATAGGTTAGATGGGTTTTACCATAAAGAGGTTATCAACCTACATGACTTAGAAAATCAAATAGTGTGAAAAGGGACCTAGAAGCCTAACTATGAATAGATAGACTTGTTGTACTATTAAATTGTGTTTTGATCCTATCAATTTACAAACAGGCTACTTGGATCTCGATTCGGATTTATTTCGTACAACAGCTCAGGACCGCAGGCAAGTATACCTTGCCTTTCTTTACAGCTTTATTTACATGCACTGTCTTTTCATTATCCAATTTTTCTATCATTGTTGACATGTGTTTTTTATATCATGCTAGTATTTTATTTCATTGATACATAGCCCTTGTTCGCAGTTAGTCTTGTATTTTATTGGGCGTGTTCGTACTTGTGCCTTGATTGAGTCGTGACATGGGTCGAGAAGTCATAAACTGAACTACTATACCTCCTTGTCTTGAAATCTTGAAGCTAACATGCGAGTCCACATTAGGGGTGAGGGTTAGTAGTTATTTGTGTCTTGATTTCTGAAGCTAACCTGCGAGTCCATACGAGGGGCGAGGGTTAGTAGTTATTGGTCCACACCTGCGAGTCCACATTAGGGGCGAGGGTGATTTCTGAAGCTAACCTGCGAGTCCACACTAGGGGCGAGGGTTAGTAGATATATGTCCGCACCTACGAGTCCACACTAGGGGCGAGGGTGATTTCTTGAAGCTAACCTACGAGTCCACACTAGGGGCGAGGGTTAGTAGTTGATCAAACCTGCGAGTCCACACTAGGGGTGAGGGTTTGAGTATTCGATTTGGTTATTCGTTGGCATCTTGACATGAGTTCGTCCATCCTCATTCAGCAGTTCACTTATGCGCAGTCAGTACACAGATTCGTGTTTTAGCATTGCTTAGTTTACTTGTTTATTCTAGATTTTCTCCATGCACGATAAACTGTTAGAAAGGCTCATTTTTATGTATCTTGCTAGTCCTCTGAGGACCTGATGATCTCTTTATGTTTAGCCAAGTTTGAACCAGGAGCACACGAGAGGATTTGAGTCAACTTCAGACCACGGTGCCTTGCAGTGGAGGTTGTCTCGATTAGCAGGTTGTATTCGGATAGTATATTTCATGTATTTATTTCTCTTTCCGTCTATTGGTAGTGGATTTGTGTCCACTGGACGTGACATTGATTCTTGAAAATATTCAGTTTATATTATTCAGTTTCATTGGTATTCATTGATCTTGGTTGATTCGTTATTATTCTGTGGATGAGATAAATAGATTGTCGTGACTTGTGTATATTAGACAGCGTTCTACCGCTGATACTGCGGCGTAGGTTGGACTTGGATACGTCTTGTATCCGAAAAGCGGGTACGGGTCGTGATAAATTTTTTGGGTGGCCCATGCAGGTCTACGTTAATCACTTCGATTACGTCACTGTACCGTCGTGAGCCTGCAAGTAGGATTAGACACTTAGGATTTCATCCACATGTCTTGACTCATTATTGGCCTCTAACCTTTAATTTTATTAAATCCTTGATTTGTATCCTACTTGAAAATCTCTTCAACGGCTAAAGTGTTTGCTCTTGTTACAGTTAAGATGAACTCTCAAGACAGGAACAACGCTGCACTGAACACTCCACCGGCTACAGGAGGCTTTTTTACGTACATGATCCCGCCAACACAAGGAGGCCAGCTCACTCATATGGGCAATCAGCCGCAACTCTCGAGATTTTGTAGAGGCGATATTCCAATACCTCCGTAATTTCCTTCGCAGACCCCACCACCAGCACCTGTTCTACCCCCCGAAACTGTTCCACTGCCAGTACAAGTCCCACGTCTAGTACCAGCCATGCACCCAGCACCAGCAATGTATCCATCTTTTGCCATGCATCTACCGTCGGCGATGTATCAAGCCCCGACGATGTATCCAGCAACTATTCTGCCTCCGCCACCGGCACTGGACAATGTCACACTCCTCGGGATCTTCCAGCAGTAGGCCAACATGTTCCGCGACACTTTGAGAGAGGCTCTTCAGATTAGAGATGCTCCACGACAGTGTCCTGGGACGTCCAAAAACTTCATGGACCTCCGGCCTAGGGAATTCCATAGGACCGAGGGGATTCTCTACGTTGACGAATGGTTAGAGAACGTTGAACGATACCTGAAGATGGCCCGAGTCCCAGAAGATCTGAAGATCGAGTCAGCCAGTGGACAGCTTTTCGACATCGCACGAACGTGGTACCAAGGCGAGCCCCAATTTTCTGCTCCAGACGTGACTTGGGAGGAATTTAAGCGACTATTCAAGAAGAAATTCTATCCATACGTAGCACGAGAGGCGTTGGTGAGCCAGTTCGAGCACCTAGAGTAGGGCAACCACATCGTCGACGAGTACACATCGGAGTTTTCTCGCCTCAGCCGCTTCGCAGAAAATTTGGTCAGCACCCCTAAAGACAAGGTACGACGATTCAAGAAGGGACTATCTCACGAGATTCGTCTAGCCATCGCGACCAGTCGAGCCGCCACTTACGAGGAGATTCTAGAAGTCGTCCAAGCTATAGAAGAAGAACTGAGTCACAAGCCGAGGAGGAATCGAGATGCATTCGGAGGGGGCAAGAACCAATCAACACCGACGAAATGTCCCAACATTCCAGGGAAGACCTCAGCGCAACACCATCAACAGCAGCCACAAGCCGCCCTACGTCAAGTCCAAGATGTTTCCACCTAGCAGTATTGCTCGAAGAATGGCCACACTCAAGAAAATTGTCGCAACATATTAGGGTTGTGTTGGACTTGTGGATCCAACCAACACTTATCTCAAAATTGTCCGAAGAGGAACGCGACTGTCCTACCATTACCAGCCGCATAGGGGGGACAAGCCTATATGATGACCACAGAGGATGCAACAACACCACAGGAAGCAGCTGGCAAAAATTTCCAGTAGATACTGGCAGTAGTATAGATAGACCTATATTTTAAACTTTAAATTGTTTAAGAGGCATTGAATTTCTTTTATAGCAGTTTGTTCTAGACTATTCCTTTTAGTAGATCACGACTCATTAAATTTCGAGGGCAAAATTTGTTTAAGGGGGATAGAGTTGTCAACCCCTTGACCAATTTTTTTTTTTATTTATCAATTTAAAATTCTTTAAATGTCTCATTTACTATTTGTTATGTTTTTAATATAGAGGACCAAAAGGGATAATATAAGAAATTGGCATGGACCTATATGCAAATAGCCTTATTCAAACTTCCTTTTCAAAATCGAAGCCATAACCCCATGTACTCGAATTGGAGATAAAACCTTCACCCAAGATTTAGATAGGAGCAAATCAAATATCCCTATCTCCTCCTTCTTGATCGTACACTAGTATTTATAGAAGAGGTTTGTGGCCAACCCTTCGGCAAACCCTAGAAACCAATTTGCCTCCCTGTCGTAAGAACAGCAAGAAAGAGGAGCAGTCCAGCCTCAAACTCAACATGTAAGCCTTCATCCCTCAAATCAATGGTCTGATTTCAGTTTTGGTTAATGGATGTTGTTTCTGCTAGGTTGTAGCCTAGGTATTTGCTTTTAATCCTAAAAAGAAGGAAAGGTTAGGGAAGGGGATAAACCATAGATCAAATCCATCATGTGGGTCGAGTGATTAAGGAAACCGGGTTCAAATGGAAAGCATGTACCTAGAATATCTAGGTGTGCATTGTACCCATTAATACAGTTGTGAGTTCCTTAAAATCTAATGAATGATAAAAATAAACCATAGATATTTGTGCCTACCATTGTGTATATAGATGTGAGTACCTGTCATATGTGTATGTATTTATATCTGTACTACGATGACAGCAGGTAGCTAGGTATATTGGTGTGTGTCTACACCCTAGGCTAGAGGATATTCAATAGAAAAGGATGTAGCAGCAGGGAAGACCCATTAGACTAGTGTATCAAGGTATTAGACTACTTGTCCAGAGCTTGGTTCAGTCCCTGTAGCTGAAGACAATTGCAGATGTCATCGTAGGCTTGTAGCAGGTTGGTTTTCCTATTGAAACGACTTTAGTTAACCCTGAATACATATGTGACCCATGTAGCATATAAGAGGAGAGTTTATACATGACTGATTGCACAGGACAATAGGTAATAAGTGAACAGATTCATGTTTTAGCATGAGTTCTCCCGTCCTTGTTCAGTAGTTCACTTATGCATAGTCAGTGCACAGTTTCGTATTTTAGCATTGCTTAGTTTACTTGTTTATTTTGGATTTTTTCCATACATGATAAACTGTTAGAAAGGCTCATTTTTATATATCTTGCTAGTCCTCTGAGGACCTGGTGATCTTTTCAGGTTTAGCCAAGTTTGAACCAGGAGCACACGAGAGGATTTGAGTCAGCTTCAGACCACGGTGCCTTGCAGTGGAGGTTGTCTCGATTAGCAGGTTGTATTCAGATAGTATATTTCATGTATTTATTTCTTTTTTCGTCTATTGGTATTGGATTTGTGTCTACCGGACGTGACATTGATTCTTGGAAACATTCAGTTTATATTATTTAGTTTCATTGGTATTCATTGATCTTGGTTGATTCGTTATTATTCTATGGATGAGATAAATAGATTGCCGTGACTTGTGTATATTAGATAGCGTTCTACCGTCGAAACTGCGGCGTAGGCTGGGCTTGGACACGTCTTGTATACGAAAAACGGGTGCGGGTCGTGACACTTTGTGTCAGCATAAGAATGCTACTTTTGCCCAAGTCTTGGGATTGAAAGACCAAGTGCCACTACAACAAAAAAAACCCTTTTAATGACGACTAAAAAGCGTTATTAATGACAAACCATGACGCTTTTTTTCAAAGCAATCGTTATAAAAATAGGTGTTATAAATGTTTTTTAAGAGCGTTATAAAAAACCGTCATGAATAGTTTCTTTAAAAGCGTTATGAATATTTAATATATAGTGCACAATTCAGGACTTTTGTAAAATATTATGAATAGATAATATGTATAAGCTCAATGCAGCACATTTATAACACTTTATACTATTCAAATTAGCATATTTATAACGCTCTATACTGCACATTATATATTACATTCCAAAAACTTAACATTATATATCACTATCTTTATTACATTTCTCAAAATAGAGTACATATCAACATCTTCATTATATTCTCAAAATAGAATATCCAAATACATATATATATTTACAACTACCAAAATTGTCCACATCAAAACTTGGCTACATAACCAATAATCATGAAAGATCAACGACAGCCGAAACTCCAGTAAAATCCTGAGAAGAAGAGAAGACAACCAAATTAGTCCATATAATTGTCAGGCCTAAAAATCAAATCTAATCATGAAATATCAAGAGAAAGGAGTAAAACAAACTAGGTCATGATAAGGATCAGGTATTTGTCCCATATCTGGAGCAAGCTTGACAGAATAATCCCTTAGAAAAGAGTTTTTATGAAAATTAGAACAATCATAACATTATATAGAAACCATAAAAAACTATTGCAGAGATTTTGCAAGAAAAAAACTAATTCCAATGACGCCAATGCCATTAAAATGGAAGAAATAGAACAGTATCCTGAAGGAATAAGGATGTTTCGATTTCCTTCACTGTCTATCAAAATAAACACAATATAATGGTATAGTTAGGAAAAGAAGCTAGCAACAGAACAGTTATCCTGCGTCCCAGCAACAACCACAATATAAAGGTACATTTTACAGATGATTATGTTTCATGTGTTCAATGATTCAAGAACATTAATGGGACCAAATTAATTTAATTAGAGCAAATTGGCCTCTATATATGCACCACCAAATAATGAATACCTGGTATAAAGAAATAAACATTCATGCAAGTTGTGTCGTCTTTGATGTTAGACTTATACGGCACACATTGTACGTCGTGAATATTACGACCCGCATATGCATGTCGTAATTAAGGCAAAAATATGACATGTATGGCTTATTCACGACACGCTATAAAAAGTGTGTCATAAAACTATTATTTATGGCGTTCATTCTTATGCACGTCGTAATTTTTAACGCCGTAAAAGGTCTTTTTTTCTTGTAGTGTGGCACTTGTACAGTATTACTAGAAAATTATATAATTCAGGCATTAAGAGAAACATAGTCAACATGGCAAGAGGGAAAGATAATAATGTAAGCGACAATTGTGATTGCGTACTCATATGCTCTTCCTTTCAAGTCAACTGTTGCAGGATGCACAGTACAAGCTTCCCAGTCGGTGTGGCTCCAGAACCACGTGAGTATCGCTTCACCGTCATAATTGCCTGCAATTAGACAATATAGAACCAAGCTATCAATTATATTGATTTAAGATTATTCGGCCCACCTTCTATATGCCTATAACTGAAAAGAAAACACTTTAAAAGTAACAAATTGACTCAATTAAGTAAAAAAAAAATGAAGACACTACCGTGATTGGAGTAGCACCGCATCGTCACTTATTGACAGGATGTTTCAAGTTTGTTACAGTAGCCATGTAACCATTTAAACCAGCTGCTAATATATGATAGCAGATATGCCCAAGAACCTGATCATGACATGCACAGTCATCAGTCACAACACAACTGGCAACTAAAGAAGAGAGCTACTTCTCTTTCAGAACTTACATAAGCATAGTCGCAATCAAATTTTGATGGTAATGACCCTCGAGCTTGATAGCCAAAGAAGTGACAGATAGCATTGAATTTCTTTCCTTTGTATGTGTCCTCTCTCTGGAAGGATAGTAAAATAGTTCAAGAAGGATAGTCAAAGTGGACTCATTTGCCATAAGAAGAGGATATGGAAATGTCGCCCCCAGTTTTCATGAACAGGAGTATTTTGGTAATTTTCCACTTTAAAATTATTTTGGAATTTATTTATTTATTTATTGAATTATTTTGGGGTTGTTTGAGTCGGGTTCGAATTTCAACTCATTCCGACTTGTATCGGGGACCCGGGGTAGTGTTGACTCTAGCGGGCCCACACACTAGTTAGCCATGGCCTACATGTTAGTTATTTTAGTTAGTGACTAGGCTAATTTATTTTGGTTAG
Source organism: Iris pallida (assembly GCA_029216955.1). Classification (NCBI taxonomy): domain Eukaryota; kingdom Viridiplantae; phylum Streptophyta; class Magnoliopsida; order Asparagales; family Iridaceae; genus Iris; species Iris pallida. The sequence goes on from JANAVB010029620.1 coordinate 6,296,772, forward strand.
GATTAATTAGATTAGTGTTTTAGGAATGACCAAACTAGCCCCGATTTAATCCCTTTCCAATATATTAGCAAATAGATTAGGTAGGGGCTTTCTTGACTTTTTCCTAATAGGACAAAAGTCCCTCCTTGGCCGGCCACCTTTGGTGTGGATAGGCATAGCCACTTTATTATTTTCTATTTCCACTCTCTCTCTTGTTCTTCCCCATTTTGTTTTAGAGAGCAAACCCTAGAAATTTCTCCACCAAATCTCTTCCATTTTATTCTATTTCAATCCATTAGAGGAGCTTGCAAGTTGGGGAAGGTTTTGGATCTTGCTTGTGTCCAAGAAGAGGCCTCTTCGTGTCGGGATCGTGTCCGAAAGATTCCTCTTAGAATCTCTCTACCGGAAGGTATATCTCTCCTCTATTTCACTCATTCTTGCATGTAGGAATCATTTCGAGCCCATAGGAATGTCCCCCCAATGTGTGTGTCTCTATTGTGTCCATTTTGGATCCATTTAGAGGCCTGTGAAACCCATAGTTTGCAAATAAATTAATTAGTGTTTTATTAGTATTTCGAAAATTATTATTATAATATTACTATTAAATATTTTTGGATGGAAAAGAATTTCGAAAATTATTATAACAAGGCTTTGTGATTTTTGGACCCAGACCCGAGTCCGAAACCAGACCCAGGCCTGAGCCAAACCCAATCTCATTTTCCTTTCTTTCCTAAAGTCTGATTGGTTTATATAAAATAATAATAAAATAAATAAAATATATTCTTTTGATCTGGTCCAATTGGACCAGAACCCACTACCAATCCCTCGTTTCACATTCTCAACTCTCCTCCACTCAAGAGCAATCACTCCCATCACTACAGCATTCATTTTTCATCTCCTTATAACTCCCAACCCATCAACTCCCTAATCTCTCTCCCTGACAATATTTCCACCACACAAACGTTCCCATCACTCCTTTTATTTTTCTCCACTCCTCTACTTTAACTCCCCTCACTCCCCACGTTCTCTCCATTCTCACAACAGCAGAGAAGTTATACTCAACTCTCTCTCCCTTCCTCTTTACTCTCTGTTGCTAAAGACAAATCTCTCTCTCACTCTCTGGCCTTCTCCATCCCTGGAGAAAACCCTCGAACCCTAACCCCCATCTTTCCCGCGGCCGTCCACCCGAAGCTTCGCGGCCCACTCCGGCCAACCGCGCGCATGCGACCACCGCAGCGATCCCCGCCGGCCTCTTCCTCGCGCCCCCGGCGGACTTCCCCAACCGGCGCCGCCCTGCCGTCCCTTCGAGGCCGCGCCTCCGCGGCAAGCCCAGACCCGCGCCTCCGTGCGGCCCTCCTCACCCGCGGCCGCCGCCTCCTCCAGCGCGCGGCTCCCCCGCCGCCGCGGCTCCTCTCCGCGCTGTCCAGCGCGAGATCCTCTCCGGGCAGACCCTTTCCCGCGCCCTTTCCGCGCGTGGCCGACCCCGTCGTCACCACTTCCGCTGTCCAGCGCTTCGCGAAGTTCCTGCTGTCCGGATCCGCGAAGTTCCTGCTGTCCAGATCCGTGACCCCGTTGTCCGAACGTCGTTTCAGTTTTCCCCAAGTTTTTTCCGCGGCTCCCCGCCAACGGAATTTGGTAAATTCCTATTAATCACAGTAGTTCGTCCCTCCCGTAGAGTCTGTGATGAGAACCGGTCCCCGGTTTCCCTTTGGAAAATCCGGTTAGCTGCGTAGTATATTCGGTTAGCTGCGTTAGCATATTTTCTGTGATTTTTATCTGCTGGGTTTTGTGTGGTTTGGTTTGATTGTGGGATTCCCGAGTATTTCGGGAAGTTCTGTTGATTGGGAATTATTTCTGGTGGTTTTGGAAATTATTTCGGTGGATATATTTGGGATTATTATTGGTTGGAACAATTGCAGGTTTTCTGTGGCGCATTTCCCAGTTTTGGGTTTGTCCCAAAATAGAGGAAATGCTGCCCAATTTTTTACAAAAAACCTTATTTAATTTGATTTCAAAATCGGTTTTCGGAAATGAATTTTAAAACTAATTTTCGGGAGACGACCGTACCGGTCTGTGGGCCCTGGCGAAATACAAACGCACCGGTCCGACCGGGCGTTGTGGTATTAGCTGGATTTTGATGATGGACCGAGTCTGAGACTCTTAGCTTTCATTTTTTTAATTATTTTATTTAATATTTAGGCTATTTAATATAGTTATTTATTTACTGCACTTTATTTAGTAATTAAATCATTTTTTTCTCTTATTTAATGTAAAAATAATTGTACAGGGCATAAGCCCACTCTAGGAGGTTTAGCTGTGCCCTTGTATTATATAGCGTAGATTTTTATTTTCTATTCTGGGTGGATGTGATCTTGGGTGGTTCTGATTTTGACGTTTAAATCGTAGTTAGAGCGTAACTTCATAATTAATTAAGAATTAATTAAATGGATAAAATTAGTAAATAACTAGTTCATGATTTATCATTAAAAGAAAACCATATTTTTATAAATATATTACAAAAATATAAAGTTTTCCGAAGTTAATTGATTCTCGTGATATTTTCAAATAATCCAATTAACCGGTTTAATCAAACACACGTAGTTGCGACGTAAACGTTAGCTGTAGATTAATACAACTTAAAACCTGACTAGGACTTACTATTAGAGATTGCAACTAGCACACTTAGTCTGGTTATTCAAGGATCTAAGTTGAGTTCTCAATTATAGGAACTCGAAGTTACAACTGACGTTCCTCCTCGGTACCGACTCGTCTTTCCAGTCAATCTAATACAAGGCAAGTTTCGAACTGTGTATTCTTGTATTTTATTTAGTAAAGTTAAGTTGTATGTTAAACCACACTGCTGGCACGGAACTCTACCGACTGTTACTGTTACTGAATCTGGGACTGGGGGAATAGTATAGACGTTTATGACCAAAGCCCCTACTGAACTGACTGTGTTAGCTTACCCTTCTCACACACGGGGATAAGCCATATCGTATCGCTACGATACTACTGCTCAACCCAAGCCGGTCATAAACGTTTGCATATTCAAAACACACTGAACTGTTTTAAACTGCTGAAAATTGTTATTTTAAACTGTTTATCCTGCACTTTCCAATTACTATTTAAGATATGAGATGCATATTTCGTTCTTGCTCCCTCCTGACTGGAGACAACATTTTAGGTTTCACTGAGGATGAAGAGCTATACTATAATAGCTATTATGACCCGGTTCTCTACCCTGCGACGGTACCGGAGCCGTCTCTGGAGGTCGCTGATCCTGGGACTGCTGAACCTGATGTCTAGATAGTTTTCTTTTCTGCATTTTCTTTTATTTGGAGTTTGTAGTTTGATTTCAGCATTTCCCTTCCAGTTGTATTTCTGAATATTTATTAAACAAAGTTTTAAATTTCCGAATTTTGAGTTGTGACAAATATAGTGTTGTTGTATGGTTACCTGCTACTGAACAGCTTACTGCCGCCGTCTCAACAATGGTGCAGGCTGGGCATGATCCGATTCGACCCAAGAAATTGGGACCGGGTCGTGACATGTTTTTAGTGGTGGTCCATGCAGGTCCAAACAACAACATAGGAAAACATACCTAGAAACGATTAGAATACTAGAACATTGATTTGTCACGACATAGGTCCGATTTATATATAAATAAATATTTTTGCTTGATTATAGACCGGTAGGCTACCTTGCTTATGTGTGCGTCCTAAACCTTCCAGAGAATGACCGCTGACCAAATCCAGCTGGCGATGAGGTGTCATCTCCGGATCATACCCCATCTCCTCAACCAAGTCCAGGGTCTTTTCCCTCGCGGCTGTTTGACCGTCCTCATAGTGCATCCAGTGAAGTTTTCCCTACACTGGCGATTCTTACCTCATCTCAAACTGAGTTGCATTTCCTTGGTGGAGTATTCATTTTGTTGCTCCACCAGTACCAGCAATCATCTTCCAAATGGTTGTTTTATTTCAAGAAATCATGGAGTTTCAGAAAGCTCAAGATGAAGCCCAGCAGGAACAGAAGAATATCACGAGAGAAGACATGAAGAACGTCATGATGTAGCCTTAGTTATTCCCAACCAAGTTAGAGCAGAACTTTTGTCCTAGGAAGGATACCCTTGAATCTAGAAGATATTTGGGTCCCATCAAGTACTCTACTTTCCGGCAGCCTTGTCGTAAGAAGCTATGGGCTTGTAACTATTGCAAGAGGCCTGGTCATCAGACCGTTCGTTGCCGCAAGAGATTGGGACAATGTTTGGCATGTGGATCTGCTGAACATCGGGTAAAGGACTGCCCCTTATCTTTCCATCAAACCAGAGCTCATATCCCAGCAACACCTGTTAGGCCACAACCTAGGGACCCTCTTCCTATCCAGCAGACCCTGTCTCTTACAATAAGGCATGATGCATACTCGAGGTTCATAGAAAAGGAAGCAGTTGGAGACTGCTCAAGCAAGTGCCAGAACCATGAAGAATAGTACCTAGAACCGCTGAATAGCATCATCTTTTTGGAAGTTGTAACAGGATGTCCTTAGATCAATCATAAGAGTTTTTGCTGTAATTCTCCACATGAATAGAAATTTTTAGTTACACCCTTATGGCAGATGTTTTCCCTGATAGTCTCCCCGGATTATCCCAGATCTAGACATAGGATTCACCCCTGACCTAGTCCCCGGCTCTTTCCCTAAATTCTAAAGGATGTTACAGAGTCAACCCGAAGGTGGCCAAGAAGATGAAGGACCAGATCAATGAAGGCTCTAGGATTTATTCAGAGTGGAACTTTACCTTAGGGAGCACCTATCTTGTTTTTGCCCAAGAAGGATGGAACAACGGATGTGCATCGGTTACCAGACACTAAAGAACAAGTACTTTCTACCCAGATCGAGGATCTGTTTGATCTGGTTGTGTGGAGTTAGGGTGTTTCGAAGTTTGACTTAAGATTTGACTACCATCAAATCAAAGTCAGGAAAGAGGATATTTCCAAGACGGCGTTCAAACACCAAGTATGGATAGTTTTCTTTGGTCAGGACGTTAGACTGACAAATGCTTCTGCTGTGTTCATGAATCTCATGAACAGAGATTTTCATGATTATTTGAATCAGTTTATCTTCTACATAGATAACATTCTGATATATTTGAAAACTGAAGAAGAGCATGAAGAACACCTGAGGAAGTTTTAGAAACTTTGAGGAAAAAGAAATTTTATGGTAAGTTATCTGAACGTGGATTCTTGACAAGGTGGACTTTTGGCCATGTTGTCAAGAGAAGAAATTTCGATGGAAGATAGCTGTTGTTGAAGAATGGTATACCCCAAGTTTAATTCGAAAGATTCTTGAACTTGGCCGGCTACTATCAGAAGTTCGTGAAGGATTTCGCCAAGATTGCTGAGCCGATGACGAAGCTCACTTAGGAAGAATGAAGAGTTCATCTGAACGAAAGTTTGTCAGGCGGCATTGAGGAGCTGAAGAAGAAACTTACCACTACACCAATCCTTGCGCTACCCGCAGGAACCGGTGGGTTCTCAATTTACAGTAATGCCTCTGGAAAAGGACTGGGCTGCGTTCTTCAACAACATGGGAAAGTAATTGCTTACACATGTAGGCAACTACAGACTCATGAGAAGAATCATCCCACACCTAATTTGCAATTGCTGCAATTATCTTTACTTTGAAGCTATGATTTTTATGGAAAGGGAGTGAAAATATGTACGGGCTACCAAAGTCTGAAATATATCTTCACTCAGGAAGGACTGAATGTTAGACTAAGAATATGGCTGAAGCAGATGAAGAATTTCGACATCAACCTGCAGTACTATTCAGGTAAGGCTAATGTGGTCGCTGATGCACTTGGTCAATACTGATGGCGAAGTTCTTAACCAAGGACTAGCACCTGCTAGAAGATATCGAGAAGTTTGGACTGGAGGTTACACTACCTGGAGATAGAAGGACGGAGCTGGATGCTGATTCAGTATTGATGAAGTTCGAGGCTGAGGGATAAAAATCCAGAGAACGTAGTTTCAAAATGAGGCACTTTGCAGGTTTAGAGATCAAGTGTTGGCAGGAACACTTGAGGGATTCTAAATTGATCAGCAGTAGAACTCTGAAGAAAGGTACGAGACTTTGCGTATCGGCTGACAAACGGAGGAACGAGTTGATAAAAGAAATGCACCAGTCGCAGTATTCCATATATTCAGGAGCTAATAAGATGTATCGGAATATGCCTCCATTGATTGGTGCTATGGAATGAAGAAGGATAATTCCAGGTATGGGATTAGATGTGAATTTGTCAACATGAGGAATTTAGCAAGAGAACAACAAGTTTGTTGCAGCCGCTGGACAATTCGGAGTGGAAGTAGAAGCATATAACAATGAACTTTGAGTAAGGATTGCCTTGTTCCCAAGGAGGGAAGGGCACCAATTGGATTATAGTGGACCGACTGACTAAGTCAGCACACTTTATTTCCCTTCAAGTTGGTTTATCCACTAAGAAGTAGGCAGCATTGTACGAGAGGCACATCTACCGGATTCATGGAGTACCGCAGGACGAGCAAGCAGAGAGGTCAATCCAGATGCTTGAAGATGTATTGGGATTTCGCGTCTTGGAATTTGGTAGGTCTTGGGAAGACCAAATTGCTTTTGGTAAAGTTTTCTCCTACCAGAGGAACAATCAGTTTTGACGGAGCTGGAAATTGAGGCCAGGTACATCAGGTCATTTGAAGTTTAAGACGAGTTGGAAGTGGCGTACCAGTTAGCTCTACCAGCTAATCCTGAGCGTATGCAACGTCTCCTATGTCACAGCTCAGATGTTACATTTCGGATCCGAGTCACATTTTGGATAATTCAGAGCTGAAGATTGGACTCAGCCTTTCAGTGCCAGAGAAACCAGTTGCAAGCCTAGTCAGAGATGAGAATCAGAATTTGAGCCATCACTTAAACTCCTATTCCTTATCCTTTCTTTTTCCGTTCTAAATTTGACTAATGCTGCTAAGTTAGCCTAGTTTTGTAAGCTATTTTTTTAAATCAAGCTTGATCATGACGATATTTTATTGGGTGCACACACTAATATATTGTCTAATCAGGACCGGGGCATGATGGTCTGATCAACCTCGTGTACTTTGGTTCGCTTTTGTATTTTTCTGCGTGGATGATATTATAAATAAAAACTTGTCCCTAAACCGTCTCATCCACGGCTGCCTTGAAAATTCTTATTGTTGGACCTGAGTTACGGGCGTAGTACCCGTAGCTGTTTGATCCCTAACCTTACTTTAAATTTCGAGGACGAAATTTTCTAAGGAGGGAAGATTGTGAAACCCATAGTTTGCAAATAAATTAATTAGTGTTTTATTAGTATTTCGAAAATTATTATTATAATATTACTATTAAATATTTTTGGATGGAAAAGAATTTCAAAAATTATTATAACAAGGCTTTGTGATTTTTGGACCCAGACCCGAGTCCGAACCCAGACCCAGGCCTGAGCCAAACCCAATCTCATTTTCCTTTCTTTCCTAAAGTCTGATTGGTTTATATAAAATAATAATAAAATAAATAAAATATATTCTTTTGATCTGGTCCAATTGGACCAGAACCCACTACCAACCCCTCGTTTCACATTCTCAACTCTCCTCCACTCAAGAGCAATCACTCCCATCACTACAGCATTCATTTTTCATCTCCTTATAACTCCCAACCCATCAACTCCCTAATATCTCTCCCTGACAATATTCCCACCACACAAACGTTCCCATCACTCCTTTTATTTTTCCCCACTCCTCTACTTTAACTCCCCTCACTCCCCACGTTCTCTCCATTCTCACAACAGAAGAGAAGTTATACTCAACTCTCTCTCCCTTCCTCTTTACTCTCTGTTGCTAAAGACAAATCTCTCTCTCACTCTCTGGTCTTCTCCATCCCTGGAGAAAACCCTCGAACCCTAACCCCCATCTTTCCCGCGGCCGTCCACCCGAAGCTTCGCGGCCCACTCCGGCCAACCGCGTGCATGCGACCACCGCAGCGATCCCCGCCGGCCTCTTCCTCGCGCCCCCGGCGGACTTCCCCAACCGGCGCCGCCCCGCCGTCCCTTCGAGGCCGCGCCTCCGCGGCAAGCCCAGACCCGCGCCTCCGCGCGGCCCTCCTCACCCGCGGCCGTCGCCTCCTCCAGCGCGCGGCTCCCCCGCCGCCGCGGCTCCTCTCCGCGCTGGCCAGCGCGACATCCTCTCCGGCCAGACCCTTTCCCGCGCCCTTTCCGCGCGTGGCCGACCCCGTCGTCGCCACTTCCGCTGTCCAGCGCTTCGCGAAGTTCCTGCTGTCCGGATCCGTAAAGTTCCTGTTGTCCAGATCCGTGACCCCGTTGTCCGAACGTCGTTTCGGTTTTCCCCAAGTTTTTTCCGCGGCTCCCCGCCAACGGAATTTGGTAAATTCCTGTTAATCACAGTAGTTCATCCCTCCCGTAGAGTCTGTGATGAGAACCGGTCCCCGGTTTCCCTTTGGAAAATCCGGTTAGCTGCATAGTATATTCGGTTAGCTGCGTTAGCATATTTTCTGTGATTTCTATCTGCTGGGTTTTGTGTGGTTTGGTTTGATTGTGGGATTCCCGGGTATTTCGGGAAGTTCTGTTGATTGGGAATTATTTCTGGTGGTTTTGGAAATTATTTCGGTGGATATATTTGGGATTATTATTGGTTGGAACAATTGCAGGTTTTCTGTGGCGCATTTCCCAGTTTTGGGTTTGTCCCAAAATAGAGAAAATGCTGCCCAAATTTTTACAAAAAACCTTATTTAATTTGATTTCAAAATCGGTTTTCGGAAATGAATTTTAAAACTGATTTTCGGGAGGCGACCGTACCGGTCTATGGGCCCTGGCGAAATGCAAACGCACCGGTCCGACCGGGCGTTGTGGTATTAGCTGGATTTTGATGATGGACCGAGTCTGAGACTCTTAGCTTTCATTTTTTTTAATTATTTTATTTAATATTTAGGCTATTTAATATAGTTATTTATTTACTGCACTTTATTTAGTAATTAAATCATTTTTTTCTCTTATTTAATGTAAAAATAATTGTACAGGGCATAAGCCCACTCTAGGAGGTTTAGCTGTGCCCTTGTATTGTGTAGCGTAGATTTTTATTTTCTATTCTGGGTGGATGTGATCTTGGGTGGTTCTGATTTTGACGTTTAAATCGTAGTTAGAGCGTAACTTCATAATTAATTAAGAATTAATTAAATGGATAAAATTAGTAAATAACTAGTTCATGATTTATCATTAAAAGAAAACCATATTTTTATAAATATATTACAAAAACACAAAGTTTTCCGAAGTTAATTGATTCTCGTGATATTTTTAAATAATCCAATTAACCGGTTTAATCAAACACACGTAGTTGCGACGTAAACGTTAGCTGTAGATTAATACAACTTAAAACCTGACTAGGACTTACTACTAGAGATTGCAACTAGCACACTTAGTCTGGTTATTAAAGGATCTAAGTTGAGTTCTCAATTGTAGGAACTCGAAGTTACAACTGACGTTCCTCCTCGGTACCGACTCGTCTTTCCAGTCAATCTAATACAAGGCAAGTTTCGAACTGTGTATTCCTGTATTTTATTTAGTAAAGTTAAGCTGCATGTTAAACCACACTGCTGGCACGGAACTCTACCGACTGTTACTGTTACTGAATCTGGGACTGGGGGAATAGTATAGACGTTTATGACCAAAGCCCCTACTGAACTGACTGTGTTAGCTTACCCCTCTCACACACGGGGATAAGCCATATCGTATCGCTACGATACTACTGCTCAACCCAAGCCGGTCATAAACGTTTGCATATTCAAAACACACTGAACTGTTTTAAACTGCTGAAAATTGTTATTTTAAACTGTTTATCCTGCACTTTCTAATTACTATTTAAGATATGAGATGCATATTTCGTTCTTGCTCCCTCCTGACTGGAGACAACATTTTAGGTATCACTGAGGATGAAGAGCTATATCTATAATAGCTATTATGACCCGGTTCTCTACCCTGCGACGGTACCGGAGCCGTCTCTGGAGGTCGCTGATCCTGGGACTGCTGAACCTGATGTCTAGATAGTTTCCTTTTCTGTATTTTCTTTTATTTGGAGTTTGTAGTTTTATTTCAGCATTTCCCTTCCAGTTGTATTTCTGAATATTTATTAAACAAAGTTTTAAATTTCCGAATTTTGAGTTGTGACAAATATAGTGTTGTTGTATAGTTACCTGCTACTGAACAGCTTACTGCCGCCGTCTCAATAACGGTGCAGGCTGGGCATGATCCGATTCGACCCAAGAAATTGGGACTGGGTTGTGACAATAGGCGTGTCTATGGTGGTGGGTTGTGTCCAAGTGGGAGGATCTCTATTTTGGACACACCACTTGTTTGTGGTTATGTATGAATGTTATTTTGTCTCTTTATTCTCAAATTTTATACATATGGAGATGTTATTTGTGATGTATAGGTTGGTATCAATGAGTATCATATTCTCTTTTATTTCATATTCGTATATAGTTCTATATATCTCTCTCTTTGTGTCTCTATATATATCTATACATATTTGTGTGTGGTTTTTGTATATATATTTAGTGGTATGTGTATGTGGGATTTTGTGTTGGTTGTGGGTACATACAGGGTTCGGCCAAGGAGTATTGGCTTGTGTGTATGTGTTGGGTGTTGGAGAGTTTGAGAGAGAGTAGATGAGTGTGGTTTAGTGGTGTTTAAGTGTAGGAGAGGGGGGGACAACCATTCCTTGATGTCCATTTCAGCAGCACTTGCTGCCAATTCAGTCCAGATTTTACACCCCCCTTGGTTGTCAATTTACCCCAATATCAGTCCCCCTTAAGCCATTCATTGCTGTCCCTTTTGTCCCCTTAAACCACCTGTTAACAGCCACCAAATCCATACCATAACAGCCCATAAGTAAGCCTATATACTGTCCTAACTAACCCCCATATTTCAGTCCCCTTGGACTGTCCCCACAGTCCAGTTTTGCCCACCCATGGTTGTCCAGATTTTGCCCCAAACACCATCCTTTACACTGTCCATTTCAGTCCAGATTTTACACCTATATGGCTGTCCATGTTAGTCCCAAACATAGCTGTCCTAAACCCCTTAACATTCATTCCATACAAGCCAAGTGGCTGTCCATATTTCACCCGCCCAACAGACCTTAAACCACTTGATGGTTGTTCCTAAACCACCAAGTGACAGTCCCAATGCACCCATAACTCAGTCCTCATTTCCCCTAAAATCAGTCCACAATATGAGCCTATGTGTGAGTGTGTATTTATGAGTTTGTGTGTGTGTGTGACTAAATGAGTGTAGCTAGTAGCCTATAGGGTAGCCTATGTGTAAACTAATAGAAAACCTATAGGAAAGCCTATGAGTGTGATATATGTGAGTGAGTGTGTGAGTGAGTTGTGTGGGTAAGTGTTAGGGTGATGTGAGGAAAATACATGATACTTGGTGGGGTAAGGGTAAGGGTAATATAGGTTTTACCTAGAAATAGGGTATTGGAGTCTAGAGTCTAAGATAAGGTTATAACTTGATTCCCTTGGTTGGTAATGATCAAATATAGTGCTCATAGACTAGTTCTGACGTCGGTTGACCATTTTGACCAAAAGACAACAAAAGTCAACCGAGAGTCAAACTTAGTCTTTAAGCGACTAGATTTGACCGAAACCAAACCAGAGTTGACCAGTTGACCAAAAGTCAACAGTTGGTCAACATTAGACTAGTTTGACCTAGGGTTGACCCAGAGTTGACCTGGAGTTGACCAGGGTTGACTTTTTGACCAAAAGTCAACTGTAAGTCAAAGTTTGACCCCGTTTGACCTAGTTTGACTTGGATTGACTCCCAGTGACCTAGTATGACCTAGTATAAACCAGTATGACCTAGTATGACTCAGTCTGACCTAGATTGACCTAATTTTGACTTAGACTTGCATTCATGACTTGAATTAGTTTCCTTTTCAGTATTAAGCCCTGTTTGACTCATAGTATCTTATTTTAGGTCTGTGATTTACTCTGAGCGTCTGTTCACATATCAGCTCAGGACCACAGGTGAGTTCATTCACTGATAGTTTTTATTGTCTTGATATATACTATATCCGATTCAGTTGTAGTATTTTACATGATTCCCGACACGACGGTTCACGGACTAGTATACGTCGGATCCTGTCATGAGATGTTATTCCTGGACTGCCTTGGTATATGGTTATGTGATATTTCTGTGTTCTTGTACTTATATAGATATTGATTTGGGAGTGGGCTGGCCCCCTGCTCTCGAACCCTGTGTCATGATGTGCCATGTCCGGATACATGATACTATTCGGGGATGGAGGAATTATTAGGGGTTATGTGATCAAAGCCTTATTGTAACTATTTTACTAGCGCCACCCTCACCTCACATAGGGTATAGCAGATACCCCATTACCAGTTATCTAGGTTGGACGGCATGACTCTCCGTTGAGGACACCGTGGATTGCCGGGCCAAGTGGATAACTCTCTCTTGACTCCCTAGCCGATCATATATCGCTCTAATATTTCAAATCACATTTTACATTTATTGTCATATCTTATATTCCAGATTCAGCTTTACTTTTTGTACTTTTTACCATGCTATATTTCTATTACTCACATGCTCTACCTGTTTTTATACTGTGCCATGATTTGAGACTAAGTTCTGTTTGAAAGAAGAGTTACAACTCGGGTCCTTGTTTGATTCAAGGGTTGTAACTCGGCTTTCAAATGGTTCCCAAGTCGCCTATATCTTTGTCTTGTATTTCATTATACTGTCTCTTATAGTATTTCTCAATTCATATGGAACTGCTGTTGGTGTTTGTACTTGCTCATTTTCCTGACAGGATACCGTTGATATATTACAGATGACTCTGAGACTGATTCCCCGACCTACTATGGGGTTGAGTCTGACAGAGTAGACTTAGACCGTGGCTTATTGGTAGAGCCACTAGACTTTGCTCACCCTGAGTAGTATAGTTTAGTTAGGTTTGCCTGGCCTGCAAGCCAGCTAGTACATTTCAGTTTTGTAGTATCTTATATATATATATTCTCTGAGACTCTGGATGTTTGTGTATAGCTCTGACTTGTGGATCTTGGACTCATTTTCTATTTTATCTATCATATTTCCCTTCCATGCTATCTACCTTAGTTTTATATTTGTGATTGAGACTGTATTGCTATGTCACCTCCATTTAGCGTGTATATACTGTACAGGTATATTTATTTGTTTTAGTCGTAGTATTTACAGACCCTATATACAGCATTCTACCGTCGATTCTGCGGCGTACGCTGGACCTAACCACGTGCTCGTTCCCCTCTTCAGGGTACGGGTCGTGACACGTTTTTGTGGTGGCCCATGCAGGTTTGTGTCGCAATTAGTACGATCACGTAATGGTGCTCGACTTAGAGTACTAATTACGAGCCTGCGATTAGAATGTAGGATTAGGGTATGATAGGAGTTACTCAATCACATTTTAGGAAATTTCTGACCTTTTGATTACCATGACAAATTCTTTTGCATTGAATTTAATTTCCTTCTTTGATATTCCTATCATGTGCCATATTGATTCCTTGTTTTAATCTATCCTCGGGATGACGATCACTCGCTCTCAGGAAGCGGGTTCTAGCGTTGTACTGGAGAGTCCCGATCCGTCAGGACTTCCACCTTCGGCTACGGGAGCTGCACTTGAGTGAGCTGCCACCTCAGTTCATGCCCCTCAGGCGGGAGCAGCAGTAGAGACGGTTCCAGGAGGTCTTCCACCTCCAGCAGCGGGACCGTCCATGGTCGTCCCTGATATTCTTCCACCGCCGCCTCAGTTACCGGCAGATACCCAGGGGATGATGGCCCTTCTGCAGCAGATGTTGCAGATTCAGAGCACAAAGGCAGAGTTGTTGCACCGGCTACAGTTCAGAGAGCACCAGTACAGCAGCAGGGTCAGGAGAGGCCCAGTACGTACCTTGATTTTAGGAAGATGAACCCGCGGGAGTTCAAGGGTACCGAGGGTATCCTATACGCGGATGACTGGCTAGAGGAAGTCCAGCGGAGTCTGGAGTTGGCAGAGGTCCCGAGAGGTCTGTGGGTGACTTCTGCAATGAGCCAGTTTTTCGACATAGTGCTGACTTGGTACCGCACGGATCTGCGTGCGTCAGTGAGGAGTTTATCTTGGGAGGACTTCAGGAAGCTCTTTAAGGAGAAGTTCTACCCGGATGCAGTCTTGACAGCTTTGGAGGGGCAGTTTGCCAATTTGGTGCAGGGGAACTCATCGGTAAACGAGTATGCAACGGAGTTCTTCCGCTTGAGCAGGTTTGCACCTAGTTTGGTCCAGGATGAGGGATGCAAGGCCCGAAAGTTTTGGAGGGGCCTTGTACATGCAGTGCACACTCGCACCTCTGGGAGACGTGACGCAACCTTCGAGCAGATCCTTATGGAGGCGCATATTGCAGAGGAGGACTTCGGCCTCAAGCCGAAGAGGGGCAGTGACGCTCTTGGAGCTAGTTCGAATACAGGGCCGGCGAAGCACCCACATTTCCAGCAGAGACAGTTCCAGCAGCAACAGCCTCAGTTACAGTTCCAGCAAGCACCGGTCTGTGCCCAGCAGCACCAGGGTCAGGGTCAGGATCAGAGGCCGGCTACATGATATAACTTCTGCGGGAAGCCAGGGCATACTAGAGAGGTTTGCCGGAAGAGGTTGGGTGTCTGCTTATACTGTGGGGTGCCCGATCACCAGCTGAAGGACTGCCGTATTCGGGGAGTCCGAGGAGTCCAGGACAGAGCGCAGCCGACCAGAGGACCAGCAGTTCAGCAGAGAGGTCCTCCACTTCTGACCCAGCAGCAGCATTTTATGCGACACCAGAGGGAAGCCCCTGCGGGCAGAGTGTTCACCCTGACAGCAGAGGAGAAGGCAGAGCCAGTAGGCAATGTAGTGGCAGGTCACGTTCTTCTTGATTCATTCCCTGCATTTATCTTGTTTGATTCCGGTGCCACTCATAGTTTTGTGTCTGTTTCCTTTGCTCTGTGACACAACATTATTGCTGAATCTTTGGGTAGAACTTGCAAGATATTGACCGGGGGAGGCATCATCCTGGTCAATAATAATTGCAAGGGGTGGAGAGTTACTGTAGGATGCCGAGATTTGGGTGCGTGCTTGTTCATAATGCCCCTTTCGAGGTACGATGTGGTACTCGAAATGGATTGGTTGAGCATGCACCATGCTACTATAGACTATAGAGGAGGTAGAATTCTGTTTAGGCCGTCGGAAGAGCCAAAAATTGTGTTTGCTAGAGGTATAGCTGAGCCGGGAGATGGGTTCTGCGGAGCTTTACTGGCGGGACAGGCATTGCCGCATCTATTGATAGCTGATTTCATGGATGTTTTTCCCGAGGAGTTGCCTGGGATACCACCGGATAGAGATGTTGAGTTCTCTATAGACTTAGTGCCGGGTGCTGAACCTATCTCACAGCACGTCTATAGGGTCAACAACAGCGAGTTGGCAGAGCTGAAGAAGTAGGTCGACGAGCTGCAGGACAAGGGATTCATTAGATCCAGTTCATCGCCTTGGGGAGTGCCAGTCCTATTTGTACCGAATAAGGATGGTACGATACACATGCGTATCGATTACAGGGCGCTCAACAACCTTACTATCAAGAACAAGTACCCATTGCCGAGGATTGACAACTTGTTCGATCAGTTGAGCGGTGCCAAGGTATTTTCAAAGATAGATCTTATTGGCCCATTGGTCATATGGTTAAACTGATTTTAATAATTGATCAAACTCTGTCTCGATATATGGAACTGGTCAAGACATCTCGGACTCTTGGACATGATCAAGAATAGCTATCTACACAGTTCAAGACCGAAGTGTTGTTTGCCTGTTCGAGTCTGTATTTCTTTGAGCAATATATTTTTATTTTATTTGAGTCTAGGAATACTTTGTACACCGAGTCATACTGGCAAATAGGATATTCCAAAATGATTTCAAATTGTTTTTAAAATGTCCTTAGTTTTGTAAAACATTCGTATTTACAAAAGCTCCAAAAAGGTTTTCAAAATTCTCTAAAAACTAATTTTAAAAACCATAACCTAACCCTGACAGAACTCGGCCAGAGTTCGGCCAGAGTTCGGTTAGTGGTCGTATTATTTTTGAATACCTTGGAACTTGGTCCTCCTGCAGTTACGGATTTGACCGAGATTTGCTCATCGAGTTCTGTCCGAATTCTGCCTGAATTTTGCCAGAATTCTGTCTTTGGAACTCCTATAAATAGAGAAAAATTTCAATCATTTTAACTCACTCATTCACTTTCAATCTTCTCTCTTCTAAAAAGCTTTCAGTCTTCCAAAGAGTTTTCTCGAGCTTTGATTTTCAGATCCCAAGCCAGTTACAATCCTCTAGTCGATTTGCCAGTGCGGTACGGTCTAAAAGTTTTAGAGTGATTGTAATCAGAAGGCTTGATAGAAGAATACCTCTTCACAATTGAAGTTGGACGAGTTCTTCGTATCAAAGCTCGCGTTGTATAAGTTGCAAGGACTTCGTAAGAAAACTTGCAATTTTTCCAATAGTGGATTCAACTGGTAGCAAGAGTTCTACCGACTGGACTAGTCCTCAACAGAGGGAAACTAGTATACATCGCTGTCTTTGCGTTTGCTTTCTTATCTCTGCCTTTACATTATTTAGTTATGATTATTATTCTGTGATCTTGCTGCTAACATTTTTTAATTAGCATTATTTCGCTGTCAACTCTATTTAGCCTCCATCTAGAGTATTATGCTTTACGATTTCGTTCCTACAATTGGTACCAGAGCGGGTGTTACAGGTAAAGCAAGGTAACATTGTAATTATTTATTCATTTAACTAATTGTTATATAGATCACAGCACAACACATGGCAAGTGTAAAGTTCACAAGTGAAGGCCAGGCCACAAACAGACCTCCACTGTTTGATGGTACGAACTATACCTATTGGAAAACACGGATGAGTTTCTTCTTGAAATTACTTGACTTTGATTTATGGTCTATTGTTATTGATGGCTATCAAAAGCCACCTCGTATAAATGTTGATGGAGTTTTAATTAAAAAAACCCCATAACAGATATACAGAGAAAGAAAAGAAAAAGGCCAGTCTTGACGCACGTGCTATTAACGCTTTATTTTGTGCTTTAGACAGAACTAAATTTAACAGGGTGTCTATCTGCACAACTGCTAATGAAGTGTGGAAGCTTCTTGAAGTCACACATGAAGTCACGACTCAAGTCAAAGAATCAAAAGTCAGCAGACTTACTCAAGAGTATAAGGTATTCAAAATGAAGCCCAACAAAACAGTTACTCAGATGTTCGAGAGATTCTTGGATATTGTAAATCCTTTGTCCTCCCTAGGCAAAGATTACAGTAACCATGAAAAGATTCGCAAACTCCTGCGAGCACTTACCAAGAACTGGATTCCAAAGGCTACTGCAATCATTAAAGGGAATGACCTCACAACTATGTCCCTCGAAGTACTCATGGGTAAGCTATTCACGCATGAACTGGAGCTACAAGATTTTGAAGAGCCTGCACCAAAAGAGAAGACGATCGCTTTCAAGGCTCAGCACAGAAAAGCTGCTGAAGGTGATTCAGACAGCAGTGAATCTGATGCTGAAGATCAAGCACTCCTAGCAAGAAAATTCAAAAGATTCATGAGATATGAGAAGAAAGCCAAAGAAAACAATATCAGCAACAACTGGTATCAAGATAATGCTGTCTGCTATGGCTGCAAGAAGAAGGGACACATGAAGAAGGATTGTCCTACAAATACATCATCAAGCAAGAAGAGCAACAGGTATGAGAAAGGAAACATGAAGAGATCAACATCTCGGAGATATGCCAACACCAGCATATGGCATGAAAGTGAAGCTAGCGACTCAGAAGATGAACAATCAGAAGACGCTGTAAATGTATGCTTTATGGCATCCGATCAGGTACTCTCTGAACCTGTAGTTGATACATATGATGACTTCACCTTTGAGCAATTAGGAGATGCCTTCAGTGAACTGATAAGTGATTACAGGAAACTGCGTAGAAAATATCAGACCTCTAAGAAGGTACTCAAAGAGTACAAAGGTGAAATAGGAAGACTTACCGACCTACTAGCTGAGGTTAGAAATAATGTTAGTGAGTCTGGTGAGCTTTCTTCTATTAAGCTCTTATTACACGAGACTACCAAGTCATCTGAAGAGAAAGACAAGGTTATTGACCAACTGAAAGAAAAACTTTCTAAAGAGAATAAAAGTCTTCAATGTGCACAAGTCAGAATGGAAGCACTCACTTCTGACTATACTAAGTTGTA
This sequence comes from Iris pallida, assembly GCA_029216955.1. Lineage (NCBI taxonomy): Eukaryota > Viridiplantae > Streptophyta > Magnoliopsida > Asparagales > Iridaceae > Iris > Iris pallida. Next base: position 6,315,110 of record JANAVB010029620.1, read on the forward strand.
TGACACTTCCAAAAGATTGGAAATTAGGTTAGGAAAACAGCCTGAGACTGCTGCTTCCTACCCTAACACGTGTCACTTACCAAAAAATCGGAACATTTCCAAACCAAACACTGTCAGACCTAACCATATCAAACCTTTACCCCAAAAGGTTAAGCCCAAACAAGATTATAGGTATGCTTTCTTCTATACTAGAAAACCTAAACCTACCAACCATGCACAACACTCAGCTTTCAACACTAAACATGCACAATATTATTATTGTGGCCACACTGGTCATATTTTTTCTACATGTAGAATCAGAAAGCTTGTTGATTTAAATATTTATGCATGGATACCAAAAGCTAACATTTTTGGACCCTACAAGAAATGGGTACCAAAAGTTTCATCTGTAAACTATTTTGTAGGTGGAACACCTTTCACATGATAAAAGCAAATGGATACTCGACAACGGTTGTTCACGACATATGATCGGTGACGCTACATTATTTGTAACACTGTCGAAGAAGAAGAAGGAAGGTTATGTTTCCTTCGGTAATAACTTGAAAGGGTATATCATTGGTATCGGTGATGTTGGTAAGTCTTCCTATCCTGTGATTAAGGATGTCTGTCTGGTTACCGAGTTGAAACATAATCTACTCAGCATAAGTCATCTAGCTGATCATGGTTATGGCATCAACTTTAGCAAAGACAAATGTACTATAGTTGATAGCTCACTGGTAGTACTATCTTTGAAGGTATCAGGGAAGACAACATATATATTTTCTATTAATTATTGGAAGAAACTAACATTTCAGATAGATGCTTAATGGCCAAAAGTGATGAGAGTTATCTGTGGCATATGAGACTCGGTCACACAAATATGGATACAATCTCAAGATTATCCACGAAAAAGCTAGTATGCGGTTTACCAGACATAACATTCAAGAAGGATTCGGTATGCAGCCAATGTGAAAAGAACAAAGCTACCAGATCCACTTTCAAGTCAGTAAATGCAGTATGTACTACTAGACCTCTATAATTGCTACATATGGACTTATTTGGTCCTAGCAGAGTTGCTAGCCTCGGAGGTAAGTTATATGCTTTTGTAATTGTAGATGATTACTCTAGATACACGTGGGTATACTTTTTAACACGCAAGAATGATGCATTTTCCAAATTTGTCGTCTTTTGCAAGAAAGTACAGAATGAAAAAGGTTACATGATCACTTGTATTAGAAGCGATCACGGAGGCGAATTCGAGAATGCAGAGTTTGAGCAATTTTGTGACACACACGGTTTTGTACACGAGTTCTCCTGCCCTAGGACTCCACAACAAAATGGAGTTGTAGAACGTAAGAACAGAACTCTATCCGAAATGGCCAGAGTGATGTTAAACCAGTTTAGTCTACCCAAAAAATTTTGGGCTTAAGCTGTCAATACAGCTTGTTTTGTTCTCAATAGAGTTCTAATTCGACCCAAATCGAAGAAGACTCCATTTGAGTTATGGTTTGATAGAATTCCATCAGTTTCATATTTTAGAATATTTGGTTGTAAGTGCTTTATTCTTAATACAAAAGAAAATTTGGGAAAGTTTGACGAAAAGACCGATGAATGTATATTTTTAGGTTATGCGGCCAAGAGCAAAGGATACAGAGTCTTCAACAAACGAACTATGATCATCGAAGAATCAATCAACGTCACCTTTGATGAATTGAATCAAATAACTATCGATGACAATGACGAAGATCTAAATGTAACAAGCTCAACACCAGTTGATTCTCAACCAAGCTCGGCACTAGCTAATCCTCCTAGAGAAGATCCAGGAACCAGCTACCTTCAGAGTCTGCCGAAAAGATTGAAATTTATGGCTGATCATCCAAAGGATTTGGTAATTGGTGATATTACCAAAGGTATAAGTACTCGTACATCCAGTAGAGATATTGTTTCTAGTGTTGCATTCATTTCACAGCTAGAACCCAAAACTATTGATGAAGCATGTAGTGATAGTTTTTGGATAGATGCTATACAAGAGGAATTAAACTAATTTAAACGGAATCAAGTTTGGGAACTTGTTCCCAGACCTATTGATCATCCGGTCATTGGCACCCGTTGGGTATTCCGAAATAAACTGAACGAGAATGGTTTAGTGACTCGTAATAAGGCTCGACTCGTAGCTCAAGGATATAATCAGAAAGAAGGTATCAACTACGATGAGACTTATGCCCCAGTTACGAGATTAGAATCTATTCGTATGTTATGTGCATTTGCATGTTTTCATAATTTTAAATTATTTTAAATGGATGTCAAGAGTGCATTTTTAAATGATTTTATAAAAGAAGAAGTTTTTGTTGCACAACCTCCAGGTTTCACAGATTTTAAAAACCCTATCATGTTTTCAAGCTGAAGAAAGCTTTATACGGTTTAAAATAAGCCCCTCGTGCTTGGTATGATCGTCTAAGCTCTTTTCTACTTGACAACGGTTTTTTCAAAAGGCAAGGTTGACACTACACTTTTTATTAAGTCTTTTAATGGCAAGCTTCTCTTTATACAAGTCTATGTTGATGATATTATATTTGGATCTACTGATGAATCTCTGTGTCAAGAATTCTCTAAGTGTATACAGAATGAGTTTGAGATGAGCATGTTGAGAGAGTTGAAATTCTTTCTCGGACTACAAATCAAACAAACTGACAATGGGACATTCATAAATTAAGCCAAGTACACAAAAGATTTGCTAAAGAAATTTGACCTGGATAATGTCAAACCTATTGGCACTCCGATGGCAACTTCAACAAAGCTTGATATTGATGAACAAGGCAAGCCTGTCGACACACGTAAGTATCGAGGTATGATCGGTAGTTTACTTTATTTAACTGCTAGTCGTCCAGATATTATGTTTAGTGTTTGCCTGTGTGCACGTTTTCAAGCTAATCCAAAGGAATCACATCTGTGCACAGTTAAGCGTATCTTTCGATACCTTAAGGGAACTTCTTCTGTTGGCTTATGGTATCCCAAAACTAAGTCCTTTGACCTTATTGGTTACTCGGATGCAGATTTTGCTGGATGCAAAGTTGATAAAAAAAGTACCAGCGACATATGTCATTTCTTAGGCAAGGCTTTAGTCTCATGGTTTAGTAAAAAGCAAAATTCTGTAGCCCTATCAACAACAGTGGCTGAGTATATCGCCGCAGGACGTTGTTGTGCTCAGATTTTATGGATGAAACAAACCTTAGAAGACTATGATTTATTTTACACACACATTCTCATTTTCTGTGACAACACGAGCACTATTAATTTGACTAAGAATCCAGTATGTCACTCTCGTACTAAGCATATCGAGATTCAACATCATTTTCTTAGAGATCATCATCAAAATGGAGATATTGACCTTGTGTACATAGATACTGAGAATCAATTAGCTGACATCTTCACAAAACCTCTAGCAGAAGATCGTTTCAATTATTTACGTCGAGAATTAGAAATTTTGGACGTCAATAATGTTAATTAATTTTGTTTTATGATTATATTTTAATATGCAAAAACTGTGTTAGAGACAAGCCAATAAAGAGTCTGTCTGTCACCACAACTACGGTTGAAGCGAAGCGGTACTTAAGAGTTTCCCGGTGAACCTCCACCAGCTGGGACAGTACTCCTACAGCTAATCTGAGACAGTCGCTGTGTAACGATATTTAATCTATAAAATAACATTAATTATATTAATTGAATGTTAAAATTACTAGTCTTTGAATTAAATCTTTTAAAACGAGTCAATGAAAAAGAAAGTATTCCAAACCAACCCCAGGCGAATTCGGCCAGACTTCGGACCGAATTTGGCCCGAGATCGGTTAGTGGTATCTGGTTATATAACCAGAACCCGAGATCCTTTCTTCTTCATTGCTTCTAAACACCACCATCACAGCAACAGCAGCCGCGCGAAAGCTCTCAAACCCTAGTTCTTCACCACTCCGTTTCTCCCAATTTACGTGATAAAATCTATCCAAATTTTGGATTCGTGCAGAGATCATTGTCCTCTACAACATACTCAAATCTCGGGAGGTATAACTCTGTATTTTTCCTCCTTTCAATTTCGTGCATATTTACTTTTACTACACAATGCCGCCTAAGGGATTTAACCCCTTCAAGAGAAAGAAGACGACCAATCCTAGTGAGGAAGGATCATCTTTGAATTCACCCACGGATTCTCTCTTTTCACCAGTTTAATCGAGCGATGGTGCATTCGATGGATTTTATTTTCAAACCCTAGATCAAGCTCTTCTGTGGTATGGAGACTTTTTCATGAGATCCATATGCACAGGCGCTCCTATCAAAGGGACTGTGTTTCCAGAACACCGCCCTTATTTTGAGGCATTAGGGTTACAACACGTTGTTAAACTTTATTTCCCAGTAGCTACTAATGCCATTAGACTTTTCTACTGCAATATCATATTAAACACGTTTGACGTAAGTACTCGTGTTGGCGGACTAGATATCGAGTTCAATGATGTCCTCTTAGCGAAAATCCTTGGTATTTCTAACGAAGGTGAACTGCTTGTTGATATCACTGAATTTGATTTTCCCGACGGTACGACACTTGCTAGTTTCAAAGCTGAACTCTGTGCACCTGATCGAGTTCGCTCTGGAAAGTTCAAGGCAAACAACTTGAACTTGTTTAATTATGAATTGTATCGCATCATCTACTCCACTCTCCTTCTGAAGTCTACTTCAAAGGATGATGTCACATCACTTGAACTATCTGCTATGTATCACATTCTTAAGGGGATTCCTTTTTCTGCCCCTAAGACCATTATCCAGATGATGGGACGTTGTCGTGCAAGAGATAGAAATATCCTTTATGCGATGATTCTCCCACGCATCTTCCAGCATTTTGATATTGATTTGTCAACTTGTACTCAAGACCCTGAGCCCAAGTTTCTTAAACTATCTCGTCGTAGTATGACTGCTGCTGCTCCTCTTACTGCTCCACCTCCTCCACCTACTCAGCGGTATGCCATGACCTTTGAAGGCATACACCAGCATCTTTCTGATTTGTACGTATCGATGACGGATATGGCCCGCGAACGTGAATTCTGCGATGTCACTCGTTATCAGGCGATAGCAAATTCTCTCGCTAATCTTCGATTTGCTCAGACTGAACATTCTGCCGGTTCTATTCCTAGAGATCCAGCCTTCTCTGGTTTCCGCTGTGAGGATGAGGCTGTTCATGCCTACTTTCAGCCCGGTAACGTATTTGATTGGTACCGTTCTGACCGTACTCCTCCTCGAGATTATGTCGATGAGTTTTACACTGGCGCTGGTACTTCTGGAGCTGGTCCCTCTGGACAAGCCGATCATGCTGATGATGATGAGGAGGAGGAGGAGGAGATGTGATATATTAGCTGATTTTTGAGACTTAGATATTGTCTACTGTACACTTGGAAATGCTCCGACATTCCAAGTTACTATCTTTTTATCTTTTTATTTATCAGACTTGTACTGGATATTTGTTGATGTCTCTTGAACATCATTTTTAGGATTCGTAGTTTATCTTTCACATCAGTTTATTTATTTATTTATTTATAGCATCTTTATCTGCTTCTATATTATAAACTGCCTGAGACATATACATGCCTGTGATGTTATTTTTCTTTACTATCATAATCATTTTTATGTGTTTCTTCACTGTTTGTTACTTATACATTGATTACGGGGGAGCTTTCTCTTTTGCAATTATTTTGTTAAGTGACAACGGGGGAAAAATAAGGATCTAACATCTTTTGAGAAAATGCATGCAGGATATGAACAATTTTACTTTACTATTTTTTGATTTGATTCCAAGCTTAGATGTTATATCATTCATAGTTTGTCAATTATCAAAATGGGGTAGATTGTTGGCCCATTGGTCATATGGTCAAACTGATTTTAATAATTGATCAAACTCTGTCTCGATATATGGAACTAGTCAGGACATCTCGGACTCTTGGACATGATCAAAAACAGCTATCTACATAGTTCAAGACCGAAGCGTTGTTTGCCTGTTCGAGTCTGTATTTCTTTGAGCAATGTATTTTTTATTTTATTTGAGTCTAGGAATACTTTGTACACCGAGTCATACTGGCAAATAGGCTATTCCAAAATAATTTCAAAATATTTTTAAAATGTCCTCAGTTTTGTAAAATATTCGTATTTACAAAAGCTCCAAAAAGGTTTTCAAAAAGGTTTTCAAAATTCTCCAAAAACTAATTTTAAAAACCATAACCTAACCCTGACAGAACTCGGCCAGAGTTCGGTTAGTGGCCGTTTTATTTTTGAATACCTTGGAACTTGGTCCTCCTGCAGTTACGAATTTGACCGAGATTTGCTCATCGAGTTCTGCCCGAATTTGCCTGAATTCTGCCAGAATTCTGTCTTTAGAACTCCTATAAATAGAGAAGGATTTTGATCATTTTAACTCACTCATTCACTTTCAATCTTCTCTCTTCTAAAAAGCTTTCAGTCTTCCAAAGAGTTTTTCTCGAGCTTTAATTTTCAGATCCCAAGCCAGTTACAATCCTCTAGTCGATTTGCCAGTACGGTACGATCTAGAAGTTTCAGAGTGATTGTAATCAGAAGGCTTGATAGAAGAATACCTCTTCACAATTGAAGTTGGACGAGTTCTTCGTATCAAAGCTCGCGTTGTAGAAGTTGCAAGGACTTCGTAAGAAAACTTGCGGTTTTGCCAATAGTAGATTCAACTGGTAGCAAGAGTTCTACCGACTGGACTAGTCCTCAACAGAGGAAAACCAGTATACATCGCTGTCTTTGCGTTTACTTTCTTATCTCTGCCTTTATATTATTTAGTTGTGATTATTATTCTGTGATCTTGCTGCTAACATTTTTTAATTAGCATTATTCCGCTGCCAACTCTATTCACCCCCTCTAGAGTATTCTGCTTTACAATTTTGTTCCTACAGATCTGAGGTTCGACTATCATCAGCTGAAGGTGAAGAAGGAAGACGTTCCGAAGACAGCTTTTCGAACTCGGTAAGGCCAGTACGAGTTCACTGTGATGCCATTTGGGTTGACCAATGCCCCAGCTGTGTTCATGAACTTGATGAACAAGGTATTCCATCAGTACCTTGACAAGTTTATGCTGGTCTTCATAGACGACATCCTGGTCTATTCAAAGACGCCGGACGAGCACGAGAAGCATCTGAGGATTGTGCTCGAGACCCTGAGAAGGGAGCAGTTGTATGGGAAGCTGTCGAAGTGTGAGTTCTTCCTGGACCAGGTCGAGTTCTTGGGTCATGTTGTGACCGAGCACCGGATCTCAGTAGACCATAAGAAGATTGCTGCGGTAGTGTCTTGGTCTACGCCAGTACAGTTGCCGAGATTCAGAGCTTTCTGGGATTGGCGGGCTACTATCGAAAGTTCGTCAAGGATTTCTCGCGGATCGCGGAGCCGATGACTAGACTCACCAGGAAGGACGTGGAGTTCGTCTGGACTGAGGAGTGTCAGGCCGCCTTCGATGAGCTGAAGAAGAGGTTGACATCAGCTCCGATCTTGACATTACCGTCTGGGACCGGTGGTTTCTCGATTTACAGCGACGCTTCTGGCCGGGTTCTGGGTTGTGTACTTCAGCAGCACGGGAAGGTGATTGCCTATGCATCTAGGCAGTTACGTCATCATGAGAAGAACTACCCGACTCACGATCTGGAGTTAGCTGCTGTTATCTTTGCCCTGAAATTGTGCAAGCTCTATCTGTACGGAGAGTGGGTTGCGATCTTTACTGATCACAAGAGCTTGAAGTACGTGTTCACTCAGAAGGAGCTGAACATGCGGCAGAGACGTTGGCTCGAGATGATGAAGGATTTCGATATCGTCTTACAGTACCATCCAGGAAAGGCCAACGTAGTTACAGATGTCTTGAACAGATATCCAGTAGCTATGTATCTGACAGCAGACCGTCATCTTTTGGCTGACCTGGACAGTTTGGGAATCGAGGTGATTATTCCGGGCATGGAGGTACAGATGTGGGGTTTACAGATCCAGTCTAAGTTGATGGACAGAGTCAGATCAGTATAGTATGATGATGTTGCCCTGAGGAGTATCAGGGAGCTGGTACGGGCAGGGTTGCTTGACGATTTCTCTATTGTCGAAGATGGGTCGCTGCGGCACGGTGCTAGACTGTGCGTTCCAAGTAGGGAGCTTTGGGAGGAGGTTCTTCAGGAGGCACATAGCTCTCAGTACTTATGCATCCTGGTGCCAACAAGATGTACAGAGATCTAAGGGAGCACGTTTGGTGGTACGGCATGAAGCGCGAGGTGGCTCTGTTTGTATCTCGCTGCTTAGTTTGTCAGCAGGTGAAGGCCGAGAGACAGAGGCCTGGTGGGTTGCTACAGCCACTACCCATTCCTGAGTGGAAGTAGGAGCACATCACCATGGACTTTGTGTTCGAACTTCCACGATCTCCAGGAGGAAAAGACAGGATTTGGGTCATAGTTGATAGATTGACCAAATCGGCCCACTTTTTACCTTTCAAGGTGGGATTATCTACGGAGAGGTTGGCAGAGCCGTATGTTCGTCAGATCGTGTGATTGTATGGGGTTCCTGTGAGCATAGTTTTATATCGGGATAGCCGTTTCACTTCTCACTTCTGGAGGAGTTTGCAGGCTAGCTTAGGTACCTCGCTCAAGTTTAGTACCGCTTATCACCCCCAGACAGACGGGCAGTCGGAGAGGACTATCCAGACTTTGGAGGATATGCTTCGCACGTGTGTGCTAGATCTTGGAGGTTCTTGGGAGGATCATCTTCACCTGGTAGAGTTTGCTTACAACAACAGCTATCAGGCCAGTATAGAGATGTCGCCATTCGAGGCTCTATACGGACGGAGATGCCGTACTCCCTTGTCATGGGACGATGTTGGCGAGAGAGTGCTGCTTGGACCGGAGATGGTAGTGGATGCAGCTGAGAAGGTCCGGCTGATTAGAGTCAGACTTCGGGTGGCTCAGGATAGGCAGCGGCATTGGGCCGATAGCCAACAGAGACCGTTAGAGTTCGAGGTTAGTTTCAGTTCCTGTTTGTGATGATTGTGATTTTGTTTGTCCTGTGTGCTGAGTTTGTTTTATGTCTAGGCTGGTGCTTTGGGGTTTCTGAAGATTTCTCCGACATGGGACACGATTCGCTTTGGCGGAGGCGGGAAGCTTAGTCCGCGCTACATCGGACCTTTCACTATCCTTGAGAGGATCGGTGTAGTGGCTTACCGGCTAGACTTGTCGCCTACGCTAGAGGGGGTACACAACGTGTTCTATGTATCGCAGCTGAGATGGTACGTGGCGGACCCCAGCTATGTATTGGACCATTCAGCGATCGAGGTGGGACCTACTCTTCACTATCCAGAGCAGCCAGTGGAGATTCTGGATCGTAGGGAGAAGGTGCTCCAGAACCAGGTAATACAATTGGTTCGTGTTGCATGGAGGCATCACTCTCCAGGTGAGTCTACCTGGGAGAGAGAGGACGACATGCGGGAGTGTTTCCCTTATCTCTTCGAGCCCTGAGGTATAATTTTTGTTTCTGCATGTGATTCAGTGTATGTTTGTTTTAATTTTGAGGACAAAATTTTTTAAGGTGGATAGATTTGTCACCCCCAGTTTTTATGAACAGGGATATTTTGGTAATTTTCCACTTTAAAATTATTTTAGAATTTATTTATTTATTTATTGAATTATTTTGGGGTTGTTTGAGTCGGGTTCGAATTTTAACTCATTCTGACTGGTATCGGGGACCCGGGGTAGTGTTGACTCTAGCGGGTCCACACACTAGTTAGTCATGGCCCACATGTTAGTTATTTTAGTTAGTGACTAGGCTAATTTATTTTGGTTAGGACAAAAGTCCCTCCTTGGTCGACCACCTTTGGTGTGGATAGGCATAGCCACTTCATTATTTCCTATTTCCACTCTCTCTCTTGTTCTTCCCTATTTTGTTTTAGAGAGCAAACCCTAGAAATTTCTCCACCAAATCTCTTCCATTTCATTCTATTTCAATCCATTAGAGGAGCTTGCAAGTTGGGGAAGGTTTTGGATCTTTCTTGTGTCCAAGAAGAGGCATCTTCGTGTCGGGATCGTGTCCGAAAGATTCCTCCTAGAAACTCTCTACCGGAAGGTATATCTCTCCTCTATTTCACTCATTCTTTCATGTAGGAATCATTTCGAGCCCATAGGAATGTCCCCCCAATGTGTGTGTCTCTATTGTGTCCATTTTGGATCCATTTAGAGGCCAATAGGTGCGTCCATGGTGGTGGGTTGTGTCCAAGTGGGAGGATCTCTATTTTGGACACACCACTTGTTTGTGGTTATGTATGAATGCTATTTTGTCTCTTTATTCTCAGATTTTATACATATGGAGATGTTATTTGTAATGTATAGGTTGGTATCAATGAGTATCATATTCTCTTTTATTTCATATTTGTATATAGTTCTATATATCTCTCTTTGTGTCTCTCTCTCTCTCTCTCTATATATATATATATATATATATATATATATATATATATATATATATATATATATATATATATATATATATATATATATATATATATATATTTGTGTGTGGTTTTTGTATATATATTTAGTGGTATGTGTATGTGCGATTTTGTGTTGGTTGTGGGTACATACAGGGTTCGGCCAAGGAGTATTGGCTTGTGTGTATGTGTTGGGTGTTGGAGAGTTTGAGAGAGAGTAGATGAGTGTGGTGTAGTGGTGTTTAAGTGTAGGAGAGGGGGGACAACCATTCCTTGTTGTCCATTTCAGCAGCACTTGCTGCCAATTCAGTCCAGATTTTACACCCCCCCCCCTTTGGCTGTCAATTTACCCCAATATCAGTCCCCCTTAAGCCATTCATGGCTGTCCCTTTAGTCCCCTTAAACCACCTGTTAACAGCCACCAAATCTATACCATAACAGCCCATATGTAAGCCTATATACTGTCATAACTAACCCCCACATTTCAGTCCCCTTGGACTATCCCCACAGTCCAGTTTTGGCCACCCATGGCTGTCCAAATTTTGCCCCAAACACCATCCTTTACACTGCCCATTTCAGTTCAGATTTTACACCTATATGGCTGTCCATGTTAGTCCCAAACATAGCTGTCCTAAACCCCTTAACATTCATTCCATACAAGCCAAATGGCTGTCCATATTTCACCCCCCAACAGACCTTAAACCACTTGATGGTTGTCCCTAAACCACCAAGTGACAGTCCCAATGCACCCATAAATCAGTCCTCATTTCCCTAAAATCAGTCCACAATATGAGCCTATGTGTGAGTGTGTATTTATGAGTTTGTGTGTATGTGTGAGACTAAATGAGTGTAGCTAGTAGCCTATAGGGTAGTCTATGTCTAAACTAATAGAAAACCTATAGGAAAGACTATGAGTGTGATATATATGAGTGAGTGTGTGAGTGAGTTGTGTGGGTAAGTGTTAGGGTGATGTGAGGAAAATACATGATACTTGGTAAGGTAAGGGTAATGGTAATATAGGTTTTACCTAGAAATAGGGTATTGGAGTCTAGAGTCTAAAATAAGGTTAGAACTTGATTTTCTTGGTTGGTAATGATCAAATATAGTGCTCATAGACTAGTTTTGACGTCGGTTGACCATTTTGACCAAAAGTCAACAAAAGTCAACCGAGAGTCAAACTTAGTCTTTAAGCGACTAGACTTGACCGAAACCAAACCAGAGTTGACTAGTTGACCAACAGTCAACAGTTTGTCAATATTAGACTAGTTTGACCTAGGGTTGACCCAGAGTTGACCTAGATTGACCAGGGTTGACTTTTTGACCAAAAGTCAACTGTAAGTCAACCTTTGATCCTGTTTGACCTAGTTTGACTTGGATTGACTCCCAGTGACCTAGTATGACCTAGTATGAACTAGTATGACCTAATATGACTCAGTCTGACCTAGATTGACCTAGTTTTGACTTAGACTTGCATTCATGACTTGAATTAGTTTCCTTTTCAGTATTAAGCCCTGTTTGACTCATAGTATCTTATTTTAGGTATGTGATTTACTCTGAGAGTCTGTTCACATATCAGCTCAGGACCACAGGCAAGTACATTCACTGATAGTTTTTATTGTCTTGATATCTACTATATCCGATTCAGTTGTAGTGTTTTACATGATTCCCGACACAACGGTTCACGGACTAGTATATGTCGGATCCTGTCATGAGATATTATTCCTAAACTTTCTTGGTATATGGGTATATGATATTTCTGTGTTCCTGTACTTATATAGACATTGATTTGGGAGTGGGCTGCCCCCCTGCTCTCGAACCCTGATCATGATGTGCCATGTCCGGATCCGTGATACTATTCGAGAATGGGGGAATTATTAGGCGTTATGTGATCAAAGCCTTCTTGTTACTATTTTGCTAGTGCCACCCTCACCTCACGTAGGGTGTAGCAGATACCCCATTACCAGTTATCCAGGTTGGACGACATGACTCTCCATTGAGGACACCGTGGATTGCCGGGCCAAGTGGATAACTCTCTCTTGACTCCCTAGCCGATCACATATTGCTCTAATATTTCAAATCATATTTTACATTTATTTTCGTATCTTATATTCCAGATTCAGCTTTACTTTCTGTACTTCTCACCATGCTATGTTTCCATTACTCACATGCTCTACCTGTCTTTATACTGTGCCATGATTTGAGACTAAGTTCTGTTTGAAAGAAGAGTTACAACTCGGGTCCTTTTTTGGTTCAAGGGTTGCAACTCGACTTTTAAATGGTTCCCAAGTCGCCTATATCTTTGTCTTGTATTTTATTATACTGTCTCTTATAGTATTTCTCAATTCATATGGAACTGATGTTGGTGTTTGTACTTGCTCATTTTCCTGACAGGATACCGCTGATATATTACAGATGACTCTGAGACTGATTGTCCGACCTACTATGGGGTTGAGTCTGACGGAGTAGACTTAGACCGTGGCTTGTTGGTAGAGCCACTAGACTTTGCTCACCCTGAGTAGCATAGTTTAGTTAGGTTTGCCTGGCCTGCGAGCCAGCTAGTACATTTCAGTTTTGTAGTATCTTATATATATATATTCTCTGAGACTCTGGATGTTTGTGTATAGCTCTGACTTGTGGATCTTGGACTCATTTATTGTTTTATCTATCATATTTTCCTTCCATGCTATCTACCTTAGTTTTATATTTGTGATTGAGACTGTATTGCTATGTCACCTCCACTCGGAGTGTATATACTGTACAGGTACATTTATCTGTTTTAGTCTTAGTATTTACAGACCCTATATACAGCGTTCTACCGTCGATTCTGCGGCGTAGGCTGGACGTAACCACGTGCTCGTGCCCCTCTTCAGGGTGCGGGTCGTGACACGAAAACATATGAACTGTATGCCAAACTTGTACTTCATACAAAATGAATTTTTTGAAGTTCTGACACCCTGGTATAGGATGTCAGAATTTCACATTTTCAGTAGTCATTGTGCACTTACTGTCCTCTTCTTCATTTCCACTTCCACCAAGTGCCGCAGAAGTTTTTCCGTTTCAATCTACCAAAATGACATATAAAAATTATGAAAAAGAAAGAGAGCGCAATAATAATAGAAAGAAATCCTTCTTATTGACAACCCCTATCAACGCACAAATACCTGGGATAACTGTGCAGACTCATCGAATTCAGGATGGAGAAGCAGTTGCATTTTAGAAAGGTTTGTTAAGACGAGAATTGTTTATACAGTTGCATGTTAAAGTAGGAAAATTTTAGTTTTCATTTATTACATAGTCTTAAAGTGGTGAGAAAAGATTTAACAGAAAAACTTGTTTCCTGATAAAAAATGGTGGCAAATATTCAAACAAGGCATATGCCCAAGGTGAAAACTGAGAAGTAATTTTGTCAACTGAAATGCCTTGTCTATGGAGACTATGTATCTCCTGCCAGAGTTAAAATTAGGAGTCAATCAATCTGCAACAGGTCAAAGAATTATCTAATCCCTGGGCAAACAGAATGGAGATCATGCTTCAATTTAGTTTATAGAATAAAACTACCTGCAAGAGCGCATAAAGTTCTGAAATGCTCTCTACAAGCCCTTCAGGGATAAGGACTACACCATGGTACTTCTCTGGACCATAGACATCGAACACATCATTTAATAGCAACATAATCCTTATATAAAAACCAATGATGCTAACCTTTTTCTGTTCTGGTTTGGACTGCATCACAGATCTGTTTTGTTATGTCAAAAATTATAAGTTTTGACATGGCAACTTGTCACTTCCCGTTCCCAGAATACGTATTCTAAATACATGTACTGCTGGAATGTATTCATTTAATATTTATCATGTATTGTTCTGTATTTAAATTCCTTTAATTTCTTGCTAATTATTTTCTGCATTTTATTTCTGCATTTTACTTTCTACTTTTATATTCTGCTTTAGCTTTATTTTGGGTTCGGCTTGAATTGGTTTAATTATGTTGGTTCATCATGAACCGAAATAAACCCCCACCTACCACCACTCCTTCATTTAAAAGCCCATCCCCTTTCTCCCTCTTCATTACTTCACTATTACTCTTCTTCTTCCTCATAACTCTTCCACCAACCTAGGAGAGCAAGGCAAGTGCCAACTTGCTTCCTGATGGATCCCCATTTTTATTGTTCCATCATCTTCCTTATTTGATTCTAAGTCTCTTTAGTACTTAGCATTTCCAATTTCCATGGCTTATTTGTTATAGATCTAAGTTTGATGCATTTTCGGGTTTTCTTAGGTTTTGATCTAGTAAACTTTGTTATCTTCGAGTTTTGATGGTTCCATGTGGTAGAGAATTTCGTTCTACCCAATTTTGACCTATGGAAGTCCATATTTGGGCTTGGGATGAAGGATTTATGGAGCTTGGAAGAAATGGCTTCCATGGTTCTGTTCTCAGAAAAATTCGGAGAGGAAGAACAGTCCACAGCCGCATGAATCTTTCTTCCTCAGGCGCATGATATTATTTATTTCCCAATCATTTCCCACAGCGCATGAGATTATTTATTTTCCAATCATTTTCCACAGCGCATGAGATTTATTTCCTACAGCCGTATGAATCTTTCTTCCTCAGGCGCATGATATTATTTATTTTCCAATCATTTCCCACAGTGCATGAGATTATTTATTTTCCAATCAATTCCCACAGCGCATGAGATTATTTATTTTCCAGTCATTTCCCACAGCGCATGAGATTTATTTCCCACAACCGCATGAATCTTTCTTCCTCAGGCGCATGATATTATTTATTTCCCAATCATTTTTCACAGCGCATGAGATTTATTTTCCACAGCCGCATGAATCTTTCTTCCTCAGGCGCATGATATTATTTATTTCCCAATCATTTCCCACAGCGCATGAGATTTATTTTCCACAGCCGCATGAATCTTTCTTCCTCAGGCGCATGATATTATTTATTTTCCAATCATTTCCCACAGTGCATGAGATTTATTTCCCACAGCCGCATGAATCTTTCTTCCTCAAGCGCATGAGATTATTTATTTCCCAATCATTTTCCACAGCGCATGAGATTTATTTCCCACAGCCGTATGAATCTTTCTTCCTCAGGCGCATGATATTATTTATTTTCCAATCATTTTCCACAGCGCATGAGATTATTTATTTCCCAATCATTATTTCCCAATCATTATTTATTTCCTAATTTTTATTTCTCGAATTTGGTATTAATTAACATTGATTGTTATCTTGATTAATAATTGATCATGCGTTCCTAGGTGGAACTAAGAGACTGGCTAGTCGTCTTATTGAATTAGATGGAATAAGACACGTTCATATAACTATGAACTATTACAATCGATTGGTCAATCCCAAATATTGGCATATGGATACATGCAGGCTATAATTTATTTTTTTAATTTACGAAAGCAGCATGTGTACTCTATGGTCAAGGCATGATTATTCCGTGGTTAGTTTTAATTATTGCATTACGCTATGTAAGACCTACAACCTAACCGTACGGGTATCGTTGTAGAGTTGGACATATCGAACTTTGTACGGAAGTACTCATTCTGAATGACCATGATCCACGGTATGGAATTTCACTTAACATAGAGGCTACTAAGCTAAATAAAATAATGATTGCATGGAGGGAATGGATTTTCGAGTTCTTACATGGCAGCCCTCTTTGGGACTATTAGCGCCCAACAGGCCGGCTGGTTCCTACAGATACTGCAATTCTGCCACACGGGCAGGGAGCGGTATCTGCTTATATTATTGTATATTGTATATTGATGACGGACGTCCCGCTGGGACTTGTCTAATTCATGATTGGCGCAATTGATTAATTGGATCGACTAGCCTTGCTTGTCCATAGTAAGAACTGAGAAATCCTTATTGCATAATTCCAGGATAACTTGGGACTCACAATAGCAAGCCGTAGTAGTTGCATGGCCGGTTAAACTAATTTGTTTGTGTACTGTACCTACTCTGTTAACTAACTAAGATGATCAGAGTGTCGAGACATGACGGGCCAACCTCTGTCCTTGTTTGGTTGGGAGGTTGGTTTGAAGTGTCGTGACATTATGTGAATCCTAGTAGAAAGCAGAGATCTATATATCCTATTCTCTTATTACTGGTTTTAACTCCTCATATCGTGCTTCCTTGCGGTACTTGCTATTAGAGGTCTAACCTCTCTGGTTTTGCATGGCCAAATTTAGAGCCGGTTTCCGAGGACTCAGCTTACTTCCACCTCCAAGATGGTCAATACTAGAGGGATGATCGCAGGAGGACTCGAGTGGGTTCCTTACTTTCCCACTCGTTTTGTTATTTACTTAATACCTTGCCGTTTGGCACCGACATGTTAGTCGGATTGTCTTGTACTTACTTTTACATAATTGTAATTAAGTCAGACTGCAGCTGATAATAATTGTGTACACTTTGCTACATCATCTGGCTATGTTTTTGTAAAGCCAGATATTAAGAACATTTTGACTGAGCGTTTGGAACGCCTTACTGCTTTATCTTACATGTTCTCTATTTTTGTTTCTTATTTGAATGATTGAGACAATAGATGTGAAGTGACCATAGCGAGACTTTCATGTAGTATGCACCCCCTCGTCTTTTAGACAGCATTGATCATATTATACGGTATTCATCTACCCGTAATACGTAGCTGGCTGAGTCATTCCCCCGCTCTCCAGTATTCTGGTTCTGGGGCGTGACAAGGTTTTAGTGGTGGCCCATGCAGGTCTGATTTCAGACTTGTGGGGT
Source organism: Iris pallida (assembly GCA_029216955.1). Lineage (NCBI taxonomy): Eukaryota > Viridiplantae > Streptophyta > Magnoliopsida > Asparagales > Iridaceae > Iris > Iris pallida. The sequence continues at coordinate 6,332,352 of JANAVB010029620.1, forward strand.
GTTTTAATTTATATGATGTCTCAATCACACATGTTCCCCCTTGATCTCATGATTCGTTACTCTTGACTCTAGCTTGACATTCCGGTATCCTTTGACTTCATTGATCTTTCATGTCCGATCGTTTGATTGTTCTTTTGTCCCTTTTCTTAGGAGCACTTTGTTCGCATCTGCCAGGACTGGACAACAACAACAAGAGCAACATGGACAACCTGACCAGGTTGGTCAGTAACAAGGGCCAGTACTACCCCAAGAGGCTATTCAAGAAGAAGTGATAGTGGAACCAGCAGCTGGATCGCAGTATCCGGATGTTCTACCACCACCAACAGTTCTACCTACCCCTGTGGAAGTAGACACACCAGCCCTTCTGGAGATCATGAGAGGGATGATGGCTACTTAACAACATCAGATGTTAGCCCAGCACCGCATGCACGCTTAGTTACAAGAGCAGAACGTACTACTCAACCAAGGATTACAGACAGCTTTAGAAAGAGGGGCAAGGACAGATTCAGGAGCGTCAGCCAGGTTTTACAAGTACAACCCCCGTCATTTCGAGGGCATGGAAGATACCATCTCAGCAGATGCATGGCTTAAGGATATTGAGGCTATTCTGACAGCAGCTAAGATGGCGGCAGAAGAACGTGTGGATCGAGTGAAGTTGTTACTTCAGGATCTCGCACGTGATTGGTGGGAATCAGAGGAAGTGGGCATCAGACGTCCTGTTGCTTGGGACAATTTTACCGCAAGATTCAAGACGGAGTACTATAGGGTTGTGGCGCAGTTTGAGCTACAACAGAAGTTTATCAACCTCAAGCAGGCCGGCAAGACGGTAGATGTCTATGCAGCGGAGTTCTGCAGATTGAGCAGGTTTGCCCCATAGATGGTAGAAACAGAAAGCCATAGGGCTATGAGGTTCCAGCAAGGGTTTCACCTTGAGCTCTTGCAATTGATAGAGGGACACAATTACCAGACTTTTGATGAAGTATTGACGGCGACTCGAAGGCATGAGATAACCGTTCAGAGGATTACGGCCAGGACTGGGGGTCAAAAGAGATCCCACAGTCAGATTGAAAAAGGAGGGAGAGTAGCGCCCCGAACAACAGCATCATCCCCTGGCATTCGTATCCACGATGTGGCACTGCGAGGACCAGCACCACCACCCAGGCAGCAGCAGCAGCAACAGAAGAAGAATCAGCAACCCCCAGCAGACTGTACTTATTGTGGGAAGATGGGGCACACTAGAGATGTGTGTCGGGCATTGAACGGACTATGTTTGACATATGGAAATCCAGATCATCGGGTTACCACATATCCCATGAATTCGAAGTTAGGAGGACCAGTACAGCAGTTTCCTGCTCTGCCAGCACCAGGGGCAGGGCAGTATCGAGGACCCGCAGTGGCAGTGAGACCATTGGCCCAACGTCCGTTAATGCCACAGGCTCAGATGTTTCGGCAGCAGGGACCGCCGATGCAGCAACACCAGCATAGACCACCCCAGCATCACCAAGGCAGGGGCCAGCGGCAGCACCAGGCTAGGCCGCAGCATGGGAACCAGCAATGAGGTCGAGGGCAGACATTCACTCTGTCCTTAGAGGAGGCATTAGCATCGGGAGATGTTATGGCAGGTAACATTCTCGTCACCTCTTATCCCGCAGTAGCATTATTTGATTCAGGAGCATCACACTCATTTATATCTGCACAATTTGCAACACGGCTAGGAATGGAATTCGAGGCATTGCCAGGGAGGTTAAATATACTCACTGGTAATGGGCTCGTAGGAGTTAGTAGAGTTATTCTAGCATGTAGCGTTGTAGTTTGCGGGCATTCCTTACCCGCCCGGTTGATAGAATTTCCTGTTAGAAATTTCGACGTTATCTTAGGCATGGACTGGTTGAAAGACAGTCATGCGACAATAGATTTTCGTAGAGAGAGTGTATCTTTTGATATTCCAGGCATGAAGAGATTCACCTTAGTCAGGTCAGTGGCAGATCAACCAGAGCAGGGAGTAGTAACGACAATGGAAGAAGTTCAAGTTCCGAAGGTAGTTGAAGAATTTCTAGATGTATTTTCCGAAGAACTTTCAGGGCTACCACCGATTAGAGATATTAAGTTCAGTATAGAATTGGCACCTGGAACTAAATCGATATCAGATCGAGTTTACAGAATGGTGGATTCAGAGCAGGCCAAGGTATATCAGCACATAGAGGAACTGAAGGGGAAGAAGTTCATCCAAGATAGCATATCACCATGGGCAGCACCAGTAGTACTTGTGGGAAAGAAGGATGGGTCATCTAGATTGTGCATTGATTACAGAAAGCTTAATGCGACGACAGTAAAGAACAAGTACCCACTACCCAGGATCGACGACTTGTTTGATCAGTTGAGCAAAGCTAGAGTTTTCTCCAAGATAGATCTTCGTTCAGGGTATCATCAAGTGAGGGTTCGGAAGGAGGATATTCCTAAGACCGTATTCAGGTCGAAGTATGGGCATTATGAATTCTTAGTAATGCCGTTTGGTTTGACCAATGCTCCAGCAATATTTATGGATTTGATGAACCGCATCTTTATGCCATACTTAGATCAGTTTGTCATTGTATTTCTTGACGACATTCTCTTATATTCTGCCAGTAAAGAGGAGCATGAAGACCACCTCAGGAAAGTGTTACAGGTTCTGAGAGAGAACCAGTTGTATGCCAAGCTCAGCAAGTGTGAGGTTTGGTCGGATCATATTTCATTTTTGGGTCATATCATATCAGGAGCTGGAGTAGCAGTAGATCCCAAGAAGGTAGAAGTAGTTGAGAGTTGGCCAGTACCCAAGACCGTAGCTGATGTACGGAGTTTCTTGGGATTGGCAGGATAATACAGAAGGTTCGTATCAGACTTTGCAAGGCTTTCAACATCTATGACCCGCTTGACACGGAAGGATGTACCATTCGTCTGGTCGACAGAATGCCAGGCATCATTTGAGAATCTGAAGCAGAAATTGATATCAGCGCCTATTCTTATATTGCCAGTTGGACCCGGAGGTTTTACAGTATATTATGATGCGTCAGAAAAAGGACTTGGGTGCGTCCTAATACAACATGGGAAGGTGATAGCATACGCATCTAGGCAGCTCCGAGACCACGAGAAGAATTACCCAACTCATGACTTGGAGTTGGCGACAGTAGTATTTGCTTTGAAGCTATGGAGGCATTACTTATATGGTGACCGAGTAGACATGTACACAGACCATAAATGGAAGTACATATTTATCCAGAAGGAACTAAACATGAGGCAGAGAAGATGGTTGGATTTGATCAAGGACTATGACGTGGAGCTTCAGTATCATCCAGGCAAGGCTAATGTGGTAGCAGATGCTCTCAGTAGGAGAGGCGGCACATTTATGTTAACAACCCAGAAGCACATTTTAGAAGACCTTCAGGAGATGGGCATCGAGGTTATACTTCCTTATGATGTAGGAGTTCTGGCGAGTTTACAAGTTCAATCCGACTTGGTAGACAGGATCAAGGTAGCTCAGGCACAAGACGCAAGGATTCAGAAGCTTAGGACAGAATGTGAGTCAGGACTCAGGAAGGAGATGAAAATTCATGAAGATGGTACACTTAGGTTTGGGTCACGTCTATGTGTCCCTAGTGGAGATATCAGACAGGAGGTTATGGCAGAAGCTCACAGTTCTCAGTATTTTATACACCCTGGAGGGACCAAGATGTACCAAGATATCAAGCAGCACTTCTGGTAGAACGGGATGAAGAGGGAGATAGCTAGATTTGTTTCCCGTTGCTTGGTATGTCAGCAAGTGAAGGCAGAACAGCAGAGGCCAGCTGGGTTATTGCAACCGCTTTCTATCCCGGAATGGAAGTGGAAACATATTACAATGGACTTTGTGACCGGTTTACCGAGATCACCAAGTGGTAAGGATGCTATTTGGGTAATCGTAGATCGGCTTACGAAGGTGGCACATTTTCTTCATTTTAGAGTAGGTCAATCTACGGAGAAGTTGGCAGAATTGTATATGCAGCAGATAGTCAGGCAGCATGGGGTCCCAGTCAGTATTGTGTCAGACAGAGATACCCATTTTATATTATATTTTTGGAAGAGCTTACATCATAGCTTGGGTACCAAGTTAAGATTTAGCACGGCTTACCATCCACAGACGGACGGGCAATCAGAAAGAACAATTCAGACTTTAGAGGATATGTTGCGAGCTTGCACCCTAGATTTTGGAGGATCTTGGAAGAGCCACCTACACTTGGTCGAGTTCTCATGCAATAACAGTTATCAAGCCAGTATCCAAATGGCACCATTTGAAGCACTATATGGTAAGAAGTGTAGGTCGCCACTGGCATGGGACGATATCGGAGAGAAAAAGATGCTAGGCCCAGAAATAATTGTCCAGACCGTTGAAGTGGTTAAGGGAGTTAGAGAACGACTTCGAGTTGTGCAGGATCGGCATCGTCATTGGGCGGACCGACATCGTATGCTGCTAGAGTTTTCTGTTGGGGACCACGTGTTCTTGCGGATCTCACCTACCCGTGGGGTCATTAGGTTTGGAGTTCGCGGGAAGTTGAGTCCGCGGTACGTGGGCCCATTTGTTATTCTTGATAGGATAGGCGATGTTGCTTATCGTTTATCCCTTCCACCTTCGTTACGAGAGGTGCATGACGTGTTTCATGTATCTCAGTTGCGAAGGTATGTATCGGACCCAAGCTATATCCTTGATCATTCTGAGCTGGTTGTTGGTACCAACCTGTCTTACGAGGAACATCCTGTGTCTATTTTGGACCGAAGAGAGAAGATACTCAAGAACCGAATAATTAACCTTTTCCGGGTTGCTTGGGGTCATCACTCTTTAGGAGAGTCAACGTAGGAACGTGAGGATGATATCCGATCACGGTATCCGCACCTGTTTGACTCACAAGGTATATTTTCTTCTGTACACCTTGATTGTCTTAACTCCTCATGCTTGTCACCTTATGAGTAGAATTCCTTAATGTTGTAGATTGTTAGATATAGATACATTACTTGTTAATATTATTGTAGAATGATTGCTTACTGAATTTACTTTTATTTAGATTAGTTTAGCTTTGACGTTTCTATCCTGCTTGGATCTAAAATTCCGAGGACGAAATTTTTCTAAGGAGGGTAGAGATGTCACTTCCCGTTCCCAGAATTCGTATTCTAAATACATGTACTGCTGGAATATATTCATTTAATATTTATCATGTATTGTTCTGTATTTAAATTCCTTTAATTTCTTGCTAATTATTTTCTGCATTTTATTTCTGTATTTTACTTTCTGCTTTTATATTCTGCTTTAGCTTTATTTTGGGTTCGGCTTGAATTGGTTTAATTATGTTGGTTCATCATGAACCGAAATAAACCCCCACCTACCACCACTCCTTCATTTAAAAGCCCATCCCCTTTCTCTCTCTTCATTACTTCACTATTACTCTTCTTCTTCCTCATAACTCTTCCACCAACCTAGGAGAGCAAGGCAAGTGCCAACTTGCTTCCTGATGGATCTCCATTTTTATTGTTCCATCATCTTCCTTATTTGATTCTAAGTCTCTTTAGTACTTAGCATTTCCAATTTCCATGGCTTATTTGTTATAGATCTAAGTTTGATGTATTTTCGGGTTTTCTTAGGTTTTGATCTAGTAAACTTTGTTATCTTCGAGTTTTGATGGTTCCATGTGGTAGAGAATTTCGTTCTACCCAATTTTGACCTATGGAAGTCCATATTTGGGCTTGGGATGAAGGATTTATGGAGCTTGGAAGCAATGGCTTCCATGGTTCTGTTCTCAGAAAAATTTAGAGAGGAAGAACAGTCCACAGCCGCATGAATCTTTCTTCCTCATGCGCATGATATTATTTATTTTCCAATCATTTCCCACAGCGCATGAGATTATTTATTTCCCAATCATTTTTCACAGCGCATGAGATTTATTTCCCACAGCCGCATGAATCTTTCTTCCTCAGGCGCATGATATTATTTATTTTCCAATCATTTCCCACAGTGCATGAGATTATTTATTTCCCAATCATTTCCCACAGCGCATGAGATTATTTATTTTCCAATTATTTCCCACAGCGCGTGAGATTTATTTTCCACAGCCGCATGAATCTTTCTTTCTCAGGCGCATGATATTATTTATTTCCCAATCATTTCTCACAGCGCATGAGATTTATTTCCCACAGCCGCATGAATCTTTCTTCCTCAGACGCATGATATTATTTATTTTCCAATCATTTCCCACAGCGCATGAGATTTATTTTCCACAGCCGTATGAATCTTTCTTCCTCAGGCGCATGATATTATTTATTTCCCAATCATTTTCCACAGCGCATGAGATTTATTTCCCACAGCCGCATGAATCTTTCTTCCTCAGGCGCATGAGATTATTTATTTCCCAATCATTTTCTACAGCGCAGGAGATTTATTTCCCACAGCCGCATGAATCTTTCTTCCTCAGGCGCATGATATTATTTATTTCCCAATTATTTCCCACAGCGTATGAGATTATTTATTTCCCAATCATTATTTATTTCCCAATTTTTATTTCTCGAATTTGGTATTAATTAACATTGATTGTTATCTTGATTAATAATTGATTATGCGTTCCTAGGTGAAACTAATAGACTGGCTAGTCGTCTTATTGAATTAGATGGAATAAGACACGTTCATATTAACTATGAACTATTACAATCGATTGGTCAATCCCGAATATTGGCATATGGATACATGCAGGCTACAATTTATTTATTTATTTTACGAAAGCAGTATGTGTACTCTATGGTCAAGGCATGATTATTCCGCGGTTAGTTTTAATTGTTGCATTACGCTATGTAAGACCTACAACCTAACCGCACGGGTATCGTTGTAGAGTTGGGCATATTGTACTTTGTACGGAAGTACTCATTCTGAATGACCATGATCTACGGCATGGAATTTCACTTAACATAGAGGCTACTAAGCTAAATAAAATAATGATTGCATGGAGGGAATGGATTTTTGAGTTCTTACATGGCAGCCCTCTTTGGGACTATTAGCGCCCAACAGGCCAGCTGGTTCCCACAGATACTGCAATTCTACCACACGGACAGGGAGCGGTATCTGCTTATATTATTGTATATTGTATATTGATGACGGGCATCCCGCTGGGACTCGTCTAATTCATAATTGGCACAATTGATTGATTGGATCGACTAGCCTTGCTTGTCCATAGTAAGAACTGAGAAATCCATATTGCATAATTCCATGATAACTTGGGACTCACAGTAGCAAGCCGTAGTAGTTGCATGGCCGGTTAAACTGATTTGTTTATGTACTGTACCTACTCTGTTAACTAACTAAGATGATCAGAGTGTCGAGACATGACGGGCCAACCTCTGTCCTTGTTTGGTTTGGAGGTTGGTTCGAAGTGTCGTGACATTATGTGAATCCTAGTAGCAAGCAGAGATCTATATATCCTATTCTCTTATTACTGGTTTTAACTCCTCATATCGTGCTTCCTTGCGGTACTTGCTATTAGAGGTCTAACCTCTCTGGTTTTGCATGGCCAGATTTAGAGCCGGTTCCCGAGGACTCAGCTTACTTCCACCTCCAAGATGGTCAATACTAGAGGGATGATCGCAGGAGGACTCGAGTGGGTTCCTTACTTTCCCACTCGTTTTGTTATTTACTTAATACCTTGTCGTTTGGCACCGACATGTTAGTCGGATTGTCTTGTACTTACTTTTACATAATTGTAATTAAGTCAGACTGTAGCTGATAACAATTGTGTACATTTGCTACATCATCTGGCTATGTTTTTGTAAAGCCAGATATCAAGAACATTTTGACTGAGCGTTTGGGACGCCTTACTGCTTTATCTTACATGTTCTCTATTTCTGTTTCTTATTTGAATGATTGAGATAATAGATATGAAGTGACCATAGCGAGACTTTCATGTAGTATGCAACCCCTCGTCTTTTAGACAGCATTGATCGTATTATACGGTATTCATCTACCCGTAATACGTAGCTGGCTGAGTCATTCCCCCGCTCTCCAGTATTCTGGTTCTGGGGCGTGACACAACTTCTTCACCGAGGATGACCTATGATAAAGAGAATTGAATTAGAAATTACCTAAAGAAGGCACCATTTATCTAACATAAGAAGGTATCAAAAAAAGAATCTAACATTCTTTGATTGGAGAATGATTATATCAATATAAAATATTTTTTATGGCTGTCTACTAGTAAGTAGCATATGAGCCACCAAAATTGTCATACCCCAGAACCACAATACTGGAGAGCGGGAGAATGACTCAGCCAGCTACGTATTACGGGTAGATGAATACCGTATAATACGATCAATGCTGTCTAAAAGACGAGGGGGTGCATACTACATTAAAGTCTCGCTATGGTCACTTCACATCTATTGTCTTAATCGTTCAAATAAGAAACAGAAATAGAGAACTGTAGGGTGTGAAAAATTATGACACGCTGACATAAGATCAAGGCCATACGCTCAGCCAAAGGCCATACGCTCAGCCAAAGGCCATACGCTCAGTACAAAAGCCATACGCTCAGTACAAAAGTCATACGCTCAGTAAATATATTATTATTTCTCGACTGACAGCACAGCGTACCCTCAGTGGACAATGAATCTGACACTTCATCTTTCGTGCAAAGAACAGCTGTCTTAGGAGAATTATCCGTCGTACGGATTTTCGAGAGTTAATTTTGTCTTTTACGAGGACAGCTCATTAGCCATCATAAATGCACAGCCATCATTACTGTCATTTCTGACAGTCTGTCAGCCGTCATATCCATAACACGACGCTCGAGAGATATTGTTAGTTATTGAGAAGATATGGCGTATTTAAGAAGATTGAGGACAGCCACGTGTCTACCTCTCCAGTCATACGACTCCTCATCAAGGCAGCGTATGGACTCCATACGACTCCTCATCAAGGCAGCGTATGGACTTCATACGACTCCTCATCAAGGTAGCGTATGTACTCCATACGACTCCTCATCAAGTGAGCGTATATACTCCATACGACTCCTCATCAAGTGAGCGTATATACTCCATACGACTCCTCATCAAGTGAGCGTATATACTCCATACGACTCCTCATCAAGTGAGCGTATATACTCCATACGACTTCTTGGCACCTAAGTGAGCGTATAGATTCCATATGACTCCTTGTCATCCAAGACAGTGTATGCTTCTCCAAAAGACAGCGTATCAAAGCAAATGCATTCAGAATGACTTCAAATGTACAGTCAACACACGTTCTTATGTGTCCTGTATTCGGTTACCCACTCATTCAGAAGTTATGCAACATGGCATTCATTCCACCAATCTCTCCTGGATATACTCCACCACTCTCGACCGCACTCCAACGTGTCTCCACCAAAATTCGCCACGCGTCCCTGCAGTTATGCACACGTCAAGTAACTGACTGAGCGTATGCCCAGAGCAGGTATCCAGAACTCTATAAAAGAGAGTTTCTTCATCTTCAACAGACTACATTCAATTTAGAGAGAACAGAGAGATTGCTCAGTTGCTGTCCAAGTTCTTCGAGATCCAAGCTTTCTTCATCGCATCGTCCAAGGGATAAAGTGATCGTCTTCTAGATCAGATTCCTATAGTTGTAATTTTCTCAGAAACATAATAAATAAATAGAATTTATTTATGGAAAACAAATTGGCGACTCTGCTGGAGAAAGCTGTCTCCTGTAACGAGATAGCAACAACTCAATGCGATACTTCGTCGATCGGTTCGACGAAGAAGACAATGGTCGTACAATTCGACCAATCCGCTTACGAAGAAATGCTCAAGGCGAAGGAGGGCCGAACTGCTTCCTCCGCTCCTCTCTCTGCCAATAAGAAGGGACGTTCTTTCTATGTCCCTAAGTCTTCTCCGACGGCCCGAGACGCTTCGGTCACTTCCCACGCTAGCAAGAACACATCTTCAACCTCAGCGAAGCACTCCTCGGCTTCTCTGAATACAGCAACAGTGGCTTCTCCTAGTCACGCTGACAAAAAGGGTTCTTTAACCAAGTCAGCGTGTTCAAGAAAACCCATCTCTGGATATGCCAAAGTCTCTTCTTCTTCTACTCCTACGACAGCAGTCGGCTCTTTAGCCATTAATGACTCTGTGCGTATGGCAATCATTGACCAACCATACGCTAGTCAAAAGACAGCATATTCTCTGAAGTCAGCGTATGCCAACCAATACAGTCCTTTGACTGTCTCTCAAGGCCAGGCTGGGGGTTCTCTTCCACAGAATATACAAATGATTCCCCCACAACTTGTACATCTTGTGCCAACCAAGGAGAACGACTCTTTAGTCAACTCCTCTGCTCCTAAGGTTTTTACCTCTAGGGTTAATTCGACTAGTACTCTTGCTATATCGAACAAAGAAAAATGCCTTTTGGCTATTTCCTCTAAAGATAGATTATTACCGACTCCCAGTCGGAATAATGTTCATCTTCCTTCTCTCCAAATTTCTCGATCCGAGAAAGGCAAATTGCAAGTATCCAGGACTGATACCAAAGTTATACCTCCTATGGATCTTCGTAGTAAGCTTAACCGGAATCGTCTCGATTCTAACTCCAGCATAAAGAAGCCTTGTCAAAAGGAGACAAGTATAATAGACCCTAATGCACAATATGCTAAGAACTATATCGCTCAGATCAATCGGTCTTTATACATTCAAGAACCAAAAAGACAGAAGAATAAAAGACAAGTTTCTACACAGAGACCATCTTCAAACACTTCCCAGTCTGTTTTCTCAGATCTCCGGGAGCATCTGTAAAACAAGTTAAGAATCAACACTCCATCTGTCTCTGACATTGCTCATATTCGTCATGAAGAGCATTGTTGTAACTTCCAACCTCGGGTCGTCATTCAGTGTTGTTGTTCACCAAAAAGATGATCTGTCTTCGAACAGATTCAACATGAACCAATACCAGATGAAGACGAACCTCTGTATGCTTCTGTCAACATGACCTCCAGGAATACTGGGGGTAGAATACAATCTGATTCTGAAGACGGTGTTTACCTCGGCACCAGATCCAGAACCGGAGCTTCAACCAGAGTCTCTTCTTCTTCTCATCCAGATGACAATCCTGAGATCACGGAGGACTTCCTAGGAAAGTCTAACTTCCCAGTATTAACTCCCATGAATAGTCCTGGGAAAGATGTTGACTCTCATAGCGACGATTCGGAACAGACTGTTTCGTCGTCGATACCTCGAATGATTACCACCTATATGGTAGACGGCAATCACGAACCTTCGACTAGCACTGAGGCTAATGAACAAAGGATTTCTTCCTTAGAACAATAATTATGAGCCATGGCGGATACATTGACTGCAATGCATACTCTTATACAAGCTCAGCAGCAAACTCAGCAAGTTCAACAAACAGCACCACCAGTAGTATTAAATACTCCTGTTGCCCCAAATCTGGAACCTTCTACTATTTCGGAGGTACAGTCTAATGTCCATGTACAGCCCACTCCAAGTCAATCCGGAGCTGGGGGTGGTACATATGCTGCAGTCCCTCCTCCCAATTATACCCAACAAGCAACGACACCGTAATCTTCCGGAGCGGTCACTGAAGAGTTGAAGAATCTTCGGTCTCAATTCGAAGCGTTCAAGCAAAAGGACGGCTTACAAAGATTGGGTATCAAGCAACCTTATCCCATACAATGGAAGGATGTATCATACCCCCCAAAATACAAGCCTCCAACCATCTCTTTCTTTGATGGGACCACCTCCCCAAGTCAGTTCATCAATCATTTTGAGGTAATGACTGATCAACTGCAACCGAGCGATGCCCTCCTTACTCGGGTATTTGTTGGTTGTCTTAAAGGAACTGCTTATGAATGGTATCGAAGTCTCCCTGATGGGTGCATTACTTCGTTTGTCGGATTTAAACAGATATTTCTAGAACGATTCTATGAGGGCATTAACGATATGACCATGTCAGCCCTTATACGAATCAAACAGAAAAATAATGAAAGTACTGAGAGCTTTATTGAAAGATTCTGAACTCCCGATGCTGTCACTATCGACACTTGCAAGTCGAACCTCTTACCAATCATCAGCATGTGGACAGGATCCACTCAATTCCAAGACTGGCCTTCCTTCATCGTCAGTGCCAAAGCTGCCAAAGTCAGTGCTGAGACTTTCAAAGGTCTGGAGGTGCACATGACTCCCAATGAATCAAGTCAAGGTACTAACAATAATACGCGACCCAACAATCGCAAAGGAAAAGAGACTCTCGAAGTCAATCTCCAGAACAAAAATCAAGAGGTAATGTCTGCCCAAGCTACCCCAGCTCCAACAAGTCAACAGCAGAGACCTCCTCGGCCGAAAGAAGAATACTCTTTCGATGACGACGATGTTCAAGGTATCTTTGAATGTTTACTTAAAGGTAACAAGATACAACTGCCAGAGATCAAAAAGCCGGATGAAGCCAATAAGACGGATCATCCAAAATATTGTCCATATCACAGAATGCTGGGTCATACAATCCGGTCTTACTTCGTGTTAAAAGAAAAGATCCAAGAAATGATCAAATCAGGAGCTGTGACATTAACACCTAAAGACAAGACAGTCACAGCAAATGTGATTTCGATGCAGTTCGGTGATTTCCCTCCGTTATTAGTGGAAAATGGGATTGTCCCTATCCCCAAAGCAACCCTTGAAGTTATGAATATTCCACCAGCCCAGAATGAAGGACTTGTTCCCGTTACCACTAAAAAGGGAGAGATTATGTGGATCCACCCTGATTTAGTGACAGAATTTGAGACGTCTTCCTCTTCCCCTCAGAAGGTTCCTCTGTCTAAAAAGAAACCTGGGAAGACTAAGTCATGCCATATGACTTCTAGCATCACACCCAATCTTTCTCTAACTTCTACTTTCATCCTAGCAGGTAAATCACCCCATACAGAGGCAGAAACTGTACCTCGATCTGAAGACAGATACAAACCTGCATTTCACCTATATAGTTCATAATCTCGTGAATTAATGGCGAAGATGGGTTATGATCTAGCCAATGCTCCTGGTTTGAATTCCGACAAAGGACTCCGAGCACCTCTAGCCCTCACTTTGAGACATAATCAATCCCGTGTTGGCCTCGGTTTCTGGACTGAAGCTCTCATCAAGCACCAAAAAACCAAGAACAAGATGAGGGATTGCAACATGGTTTCGATAGACTCTGAACCTGAACCTGAAGTCGAAGCTCTCTTCGGAACCCGGTCAGGAAAAACATATTTGAAAGATTACGCTGAAGCTCCTGAGGAAACTCCTGATGTCCCTCCGGCTACAGCTCCAGCACCGATCTCTAACGAAGGACCTTCAAATGCTCCTGCTGAGACGATTCCCTCTAAACCAATAACAGCCGACAAAGGAAAGCAACCTGCCCGCTTCGACAAACCAATCAAGAAGTCTCTTTCTCCTGGATTGCAGAAACCATATAATTTTGATATTCTGGCTCAACTTGCTAATACTCCAGCCAGGTTGTCCATCTTCGAACTCTTACGTTTATTCAAGGAAACTCGGGAAATGTTAAGTGAAGCCCTACTGCAAGCAGACTCTTACTTTACTCATCTGAAGAAGCCGAAAGCAGAGCCGGTGACTTGCCTACATTACAACAGTGTCTTGGAGATCATTCTGAACATCACTCTTACCCAAGACGATATGCTTCTAGAAGACAATCGTCATGATCGGCCTCTTTACTTCACTGGGTACGTTGACACGATGAAGGTTAACCGTATTCTAATTGATCCAGGATCAGCTCTAAGTATTATACCTAAGAGTCTCTTGGATGCCTTACGGATTCCAGTTCACCGTCTAGTCAAGACAGTCACTACCATTTTAGGGTTCAATCAAGGCAAAAGTGAACCTTTGGGGAAAATTCGCCTAAAAATACAAATAGGCAATTTCAGGGCGAGTGTCACATTCTATGTGATCGAGTTAGTTGGATCTTACAATTTGCTCTTGGAAAGACCTTTTCTCCATGAACACAATATCGTCCCCTCACTCTTCACCAGTGCTTCAAATATACATTGATGAAAAGGGAGAAGTTCAAAAGGAAGTCGCGGACATTAACCCTTTCCGAGGAGTCGAAGCCTACTACAGTGACTCTCGCATGTACAAAGATGAGTATTCAAAAGTCTTACAAGCTATGGATGATGATGAGACATCGAAAGTTGACACCTTTGTTATTCCTGTAAAAGGGCGTATCACTCATCCGCGGTCTACCAAATCATCTGAAAAAAGCCCACTGATAATTCCTGTCAGTGGATGTACCACTTCATTGCCTTCCCAAGCTCCACAAAGTTCGCTGATAATCCCTGTCAGTGGACGCACCACTCTCTCACCATCTTCTCAGGCTAGATCAGATACTCTAGTCATTCCAGTCAGTGGACGCACTACTCATCCACGATCCTCTTCAAGGGAGCTTACCTCCTCTGAGCCTTTTGTTATCGACCTTAATTGAAACAAAACTTCTTCTCGCCCTTCTTCTCCCCCTTTAGTCATTAATTTGACTAAATCTACTAAGGCTCAGCCTCCTTCTGTAAATACAGCATCTGATATTAATAAAGCATCTCCTTTACAGTATGTTGATGTTTGTAGTCATGTGCAAAGTTATTTACATTTGCTAGATAGCTTAGAACCACTAACTATAGGAGTTGTTCCAACTCCTCATACAGAAGTATCATTAGAGTCTGTACAAAGTTCATATTTCCTTGTTCCTATTAGAAAGACAGGAGAAACTCCAATATTCTTCTGCAAGGGGCCCCAGAATCCTCCTAATCTGGAAGACGACGACAAAAACGATGATACCGGAAGGTTACAACTACGTCGCTACAGTCAGCAGTCCAAAACCATCATCAAGAACATGGGCTATGACTTCAGAACCGGCCTCATTAGAGGAAAAGGAAGAAGAATGCCTGTTCGAATCCCTCCCTTAAAATACGGAAGGGCAAAATGCGGATTAGGTTACATTACTCCTACCCCTTTCATCAACACAGTCTATGAGGATCCAGAATTCGACGGAGACGAACAATCTGATTCTTTCGATTCCTTCTCTTAGGATTCTGACACAAGTATTGGCAATTTTCATCGTTCTACTCTATCCGCCAATATGGTCTCCGTCGAAGGTCCGCAAGAAAATGATGAAGATGAAGATGATTTTGAAATATCACCCGAATCGAAACAATGGGCTCAAAGATTAGACAACCAATGGGAATTTAGGTTCGAGCAAAGAGAACCTCCTACCGAAGATAAATTGATCCAAATTGATGTTGGTGAGGAGGGATCTCCCAAGCTAATATTCATCAGCGAAAGTCTTTCGGAAACAAAGAAGCAAGACATGATCAAGCTTATTCATGATTACATCGATGTCTTTGCCTGGAGCTATGAGGATATGCCAGGATTAGATCCGAAGATCGCAACACACAAACTTAATATCATGCTGAATGCTAAATCGGTCAAACAACAACAACGACGATTTCGTCCAGACATTATGGATGCAATTGAAGCTGAAGTCAACAAGCTTATGGCTTCCGGATTTATCCGAGAGGAACAACATCCTGAGTGGGTGGCTAATATTGTTCATGTTCTCAAAAAGACTGGCAAGATTCGAGTCTATATAGACTTTCGTGATCTCAATGCGGCTTGCCCTAAGGAAGAGTTTCCTCTTCTAATCACCGATGTCATGATCGATAACACGTCTGGTTTTGAACGAATGTTATTTATGGATGGGTATTCGGGGTACAACCAAATCAAAATATTTCCAAACGATGAGAGACATACTTCCTTCAGAATACCGATCGGTACATACTGTTACACAGTAATGTCGTTTGGTCTCAAAAATGCAGGAGCAACGTATCAGCGAGCAATGAGCACTATATTCCGTGAACATCTCAGAAAAACAGTCGAATGCTACGTTGATGATATTGCAGTCAAGAGTCGACAAAAAGAGGATCACATCCAAGATTTGAAGACTATCTTTGATTTAATGCGTCAACATCAACTTAAGATGAACCCTACTAAGTCCTTCCTGGGTGTCTCTAGTGGTAAATTTTTCGGCTTCATCATTACCGCTAAAGGTATACACGTGGATCCCGAGAAGATCAAAGCCATCCAAGAGATGCGTCCTCCACGCACCTTAAAAGAGCTACGAGGATTTGAAGAAAGAATTGCTTATATCAGGAGATTCATCTCTAATTTATCAGGACGCTGCAGACCATTCAACAAACTTCTGAAGAAAGGTGTGTCCTTCATCTGGAACGAAGAATGTCAAAAAGCATTTGACGACATCAAACAGTACCTCATGAACCCTCCGGTTTTGGTACCTCCCGTCTCGGGAATACCATTCCTTCTATATGTTCGAGCCATGGATCATTCTCTCGGTGCATTGCTCGCTCAGAAAAACAAAGATGGCCATGAATAGGCTATTTATTACCTCAGTCGCACAATGACGGGTGTTGAACCGCGTTATTCTCCAATTGAGAAAGAATGCCTAGCATTAATGTTTGTCGTTCAGAATACACGACATTACATTATCGGTCAAACAATTCATGTCATTTCCAGAGTGAATCCCATCAGAATTATGATGAAGAAACCTGGTATTCTCAACTCCAGACTGGCTAATTGGTGAATCTTGTTAGCCCAATATGACATGCATTATATTCCTCAAAAGTCAGTTAAAGGACAGGCTCTTGCTGATTTTCTGGCAGCTCATGCAGTTCCAGAGGATTCTAAATTATATGATGAGATTCCAGATGAAGTTATGGATTCAAATCAGGTTTCTGAAGAAACTCCTACCTGGCGTCTATTCTTTGATGGAGCATCTAGAATGGGTCCTAATGGCGATATGGTTGCCGGAGTCGGGATTGTTCTTGTATCCCCAAAAGGGCTGACTATTCAGAGGGCTTATTCTCTGGATCAATCATGTTCAAACAATGTAGCTGAATACAATACGTTACTCATCGGTCTTTAACTTGCTAAACATCTGGATATTCAGTATTTAGAAGTTTACAGAGACTCCAAACTTATCATCATTCAAATCAGAGGTACATATGAAGTCCGTCATCAGGATTTGATACCTTATTACCGAGCAGCACTCTCTATGGCCTCTTCTTTTGAAGGATTCTTTATTGAACACGTTCGGCGAACCTGTAATGCAGAAGCCGATGCTTTGGCTAATCTTGTCGCTGTGCTAGCCATACCGGTCAGACGTCAACAAGTGATAGTGGTTTATAATCGGGAGCTATTCTATGTCGAGAATAATTTGGCTTTGGATTTTCTCCATGACCCAAACAAAAATTTTCTCAACCCTGATGAATTTAATTCCTCTAACCTTAACACTGGATTAGGGTTTGACAGAGCATCCTCCTCTTCTTCCGATTCTACCATGGAATATGTCTTCTCCAACAAAACAGAAGCCATGAACGAAGACTGGAGACGTCCATTTCTAGACTTTATATTGTATGACATACTTCCCGATAATTCGAGCGAAGCAGCGTCTATCCGACATCGATCTCTCAGATTCTATTATAATCATACGACAAAGACACTATATCGTCGAGCCTATGATGGTCTTCTCCTCCGATGCATCGCTGGTGAAGAAGCACAACAGATTATCCGTGAAGCACATGATGGTGTCTGCGGAGCCCATCAACCAGGTCCTAAACTTCAAGATCGCATCCGACGTATGGGTTATTATTGGCCCACGATGGTGGCTGACGCCATTCAATATGCCCGGAGATGTAAAGCCTGTCAAATCCATGCAGACTTTATCCATCAACCGTCAGAGTTCTTACACCCGACAGCGGCATCATGGCCCTTCGAGGCCTGGGGCATGGACATCATTGGTCCCATCAACCCACCGTCATCAAAAGGACACCGATATATTCTAGCAATAACCGACTACTTTTCTAAATGGGCTAAAGCAATCCCGCTATCCGAAGTTAAAACTTCCAACGTCATCAACTTCGTCAAGTGTCACGACCCGCACCCACCGTGAGTGTACGAGTACGTAACAACGCCCAGCCTACGCCGCAGTGTCGATGGTAGAACGCTGTCCTAGGTCTCAATGCATCTAACAGTATAAGACTAAACAGTTTATACTCCCCGAATGGGGGTGACATAGCAGAATGTAAACTCAATCACATCTAAGGTAGAGCATAAAGGAAGATAGATAAAACATGAAATCGAAAAGAGATACAATAGATAGAAGTCTAAGTGTCTAAGATACAAACTCAGAATACATCTCAAAACCCAAATACAGTAATCCATAAATACAACTCAAGATGACTGAAAATAAACTATAAGCAAAAATCCTAGCTATCTATGCAACCTCTACTGTCTCCTCTAGGCTAGCAGGCAACCTCCAGGATATCTGTAAAATTTATCAACAGGTCCAGTCAGGACAGGAGCGAGCACATATCTCTCAAACAGTTCATAGCAGGTTAGGAGTATAAATCATACAATAGAGTAAAATACAGGAAGTGCTGAATGGAAGTATGAGTAAACAGGAGATATTTTGTAACTGAAAGTAAATACATGATAGTAGAGACTGTAAGTGGCTACGTGATTTAGAGCACAATATGGTTATGTAAACGGCTTAGGGGCACATGAATACAAATAAGGAGGCATATGAATACAGCTACTGGGGATAGTGTTCACATAACCAATTCTACTCACCCCGTCCCAATCAATACACAAGGATCCATTCAAGTTACGTTATAAGCACATGAATACAGCTAAGATACGTAAACTCATATAATGAGTAGTATATGAGGCACATGATAAAGCACATGAAAGTACATGAAGCACATGAAAGCACATGAGAATATGTAAAAACATGAACTAGTACGAGTACAAGGAGTACCTGATGCACATGATAAAGTACATGAACATGAAATACCCGATGCACCCATAGAGGGATAACATCTCAGGAAAGGATCCATATAGTACTAATTCGTGAAGATACGTGTCAGCATCAAGTAAAGTAATCTAGAACAAGAGTATAGTCCAGACAAGTATGAAAAGATCAGAGAATGTACTCGCCTGATATCTGAATGTCCAAGGTAAAGATACTGTCCGAGGAGAGGTGTCTGGCTCCTAATTAGAACAGCACAAGTCACAACATGTCCAGAAGGGTAATATAAAGCACTACAATGCATTCTACATGAATCTAGGTCAAACTAGGCCAAAGTCAACCCTTGGTCAACTCTGGTCAACTGTACTAGTCAAACTAGGTCAAACTAGGTCATGTCCTAACCCAGCAAGTCTTACTAGGCCTAACCAAGACTATCCTAGCAAGCACACATCAATACAAGGCTATACAAGCCAACATACATCCAACTCTATATAGCATGCAATTATTCAATACTCAAATAGGCAAGAATTCACATTAGATATACACTAGGTAATCTATTACTTTAAGCTATATATGTCTACACATATATACACATGCATATATTGGTATTCAACATTAGGTCTATAATCATGGTATTTCAAATGGTTATATAAACTTATATATTACAACACAATATGCTAACATATATATAATATACATACATAGCTAAGTTAACTATATTCATAAATACTTATTTAAGAGGCTATGTGTGTGTATATAAACATGGCAAAGGGGCAAGTGAGGGTTAAATGGGCATACATAGTGTATATATATCAAAGAGTGTCAAAGTGTAAGTGAACAATGTGTCAAGTGTGATAGTGTCAACATAGTGTAAGGGGGTACATGAGGTAATATAGGATTTGTGTTAACATAGAATATTACATCTCATTAACTTGTATATTTCATACATTACATCTATTATTACATTAAATTCATGCTTGCATTTATTCATCATTCATTTATTCTCCTGCACTACTATATGTACCATACATTACATACTATGGAACCTACATATTCATTACAAGCCATACTTATAAATGCTTACATTAGATAGAATACTTACACCTCATATATTATTTATTTAACCACTTACTCATGCTTGTATTCTCTATTTAGTTACAAAATGTATATACATTAACATGGGTTAAAATCAAATAGAACATTATATTACACACAAGGGTGCACAAAATGCATATGCCGAATAGTAACTCCTACTAATAATCAATACTGTACCATCTTAATATGAATTAAAATTTAGGATTAAAGTATGTTATAGATCTATGTGTTAGCTTTCCAAAACTTCAAACGGATCGCATTTTCGTTTCCGGAAACTCCCGGAATCGCGAAAACACCGAGAACGCGTTTGTCTTTCGTATAGCTGACACTCAAATAATTCTCTAAAAAGTTACAGGAAGAATTAGGCCTATTAATATATGTTTTTCGAAAGCTAACTTCAATACGCTTCTTTTAAAAAAAACGAGAGATTAAACCGAGCTTTGAGCTAGAAGTTATGATATTTCTAAGTTATGGCTGAAATTAAAAACGTGGATAAAAATCATGACGGATTTAGATAGTTTAAGCCAAAAGAATACACAATATATATCCTAATTATCCACAACAATAATAGCAATAATAATATGAGGAACCACACTCACAAACTTGATTATATAATCATCATGAACCATTTATTACATATATAAATATAGATACACTCTCATTACAATATATATATATAAATCTATATATGTAACATGAACACATCCACAACACAAAGGACACTCCTATGACCTCCAAATGGACACAAAATGGACACAAATGGAGATACAACCGTGGGGGTCATTCCTATGGGTTCAAAATAGACCTATATGCATGAGAAAATAAAAAGGAGAAGGGATTTATACCTCCCGGTAGATCGAATCGAAGAAAAACCTTCCCGGAGCGACACCGACACGTAGAGATTCCAAAAGGACACGAACGAGCTCCGAATCCTCTCAAACTTGGGTAGCTTCCTCCTTGGCTAGAATGGAGAAGGAAAGAAGAAGATTTGGTGGTGAAATGGAAGGATTTGGTGGAGAAATTGCTAGGGATTGCTCTCTAGGAATTTGGGGAAGAATATGAGAGAGAAAAATAGATGGATAATGACAAATGGGAGGCTCAACCCTATCCTTATTGTGGCTGGCCATAAAGGTAGTATTGTCCTATTAGGAAAAGTCCAAAAGCCCCTACTAACCTATTCTATGAGTATTAGGAAAGGGCTAATTGGTTAGGGCTAAATTAGTCATTCTAAAGTCTCTAATCACACTAACCTTATCCATAATAATTAGTCTAACCTCTAACTAAAATATTTCTATCATGTGGACTAAAATTAATATCATGTGGGCCATGTCTAACTAGTGTGTGGGTTCCACTAGAGTCAAACTACCCCCGGGTCCCCGTTTCAAGTCGGATTGAGTTGAAATTCGAACCCGACTCAAATAACCCCAAAACAATATCATAAATAATAAAATAATATCAAAATAATTCAAAGAGGTCAAATACAAAAATATCCTTAGGCCAAAAATGATATTAAAATATCATAATCACATGGTTAGGCTCTAGGTCAAACAGTCTCTAGGGTTTCACTAGCAAAACGTCAAAACCACAAGTCATTGATTTAAATAATGTTAAAATGATTTAAAATCACCAAAAATCATATCATGAATTAAATATCATTATTAAAATAATTATAAACACAAAATTTCAAAATTACCCTCATTTGGGAAACTGGGTGCTACAACTCTACCCATCTTAGAAAAATTTCGTCCTCGAAATTTAAGATCGATAGTACTCCTTCTAGAGCCTCTAACCTACCCAATATCTAAGGTAACACTTCCTAACACTGGAATAATAAACGGACATCTAAAAAGTGTCAATCTAGGAATACCTCCAATACTGCTCTGCTGTACGGCGGTAATGGAACTTCAATAAAATATGGACTGGAACCTATATCCAAGGGACTGGACCTATTTTAAAGTGGTCTTAACTATGGATGAAAAGGAATTGATCATAGGCTATAGGTATGCTCAAACTATTATCTTCCTATTAACCATCTATTAATACATTCTATTACCAAAGGAACGATGCATTACTAAGACATATAGGCCCCTATCTCTCATAACACATTTATGCTCACCAAAAGACTAGTACATCCCATCAAGGCTGATACTATAATCTCTCATAAATCTCATAAGCTACATGTTTATAGACATACATCCACACATCAAGGACTAACTTATATATATCTACAACTGATACTAATGGGGTGACGTCCCTATCTCCCAACAATCAAGGTCTAAATTTTTTTTAAATTATGCAATTTGAAGGAATAGTATACAAGGTCAGGGCATACCGTAGCAGTTGGAAGTCTCACCTAGGTGCACTGGTTATTCTAGGTCAAAACAGTACTATGGTATCAACACACAAACAATCTAGGGTGTCCTAATCGGGAAGGTAAGGAAACAACAATCATCAAGATTGTAGGGCTGTCTACCATCCTATATGAAAATTGGTCATTAACAAGCAACTAAGAAATTATTAAAAGGTTACTATTCCATAAAATGGCAAAAATTGAAAATTTAGGCACAACAAATCACAAATAGATTTTTGTCTTGACACGATCTAAGTTGATCAATTTTGGGATAAACGAGATTTGGGTAAGAAGGGAAATCAATAAAATCAAAGTATGAGCACGAGCATCCAATGATGGAGATTCAGGTCATGATTAAATTTAATTCGACTGAGTACGAATACGAGGTTCATAGGCGATAAAAAAATTTCAAGGAGAATTGTCAAGGCTGTCGCGAATGAGACTCTAGGGTCAAGTTTAACTATGTCTCCATTCTCGTAGATTAATACATGAAAAAGCGAACCAAAGTGCAATAGGTTGATCAGACCATCATGTACCAGTTCTGATTAGACAATATGTTAGTGGGTGGCCACCCAATAAAATATGTCATGACCAAGCTTGAAAATATATAAGCTTGCAAAACTAAGGCTAATTTAGCAACATAAGATATAAGGGTGGTAAAGATGAAAGAAATTACATAGTCCAAGTTTCTTAACCAACGGGTCAAGTAATCAGATAAGGTACAAGGTTAAGCATCTAAGGAAACAAGCAGAACACCATCACATATCGGGTCGAAAGAATTGAGTCAAGGCTGGATTTCTAATTGAAATAAGAAGAAATTTAGTATAATGGTAGAGGTTATAGTTTAGCCAGTTGACCAGAAAATTATATCAAGAAAATAGAGTACAAGAAGACGGGTTTTAGTGGGACATGATATACCTACACGAAGGTGAGCTCGTCTAGGTCTTGCATATAAGATTTGTTGGAGGGTAACAGCTAGTATTACATTTCGAATATCAAAGTCACGATAAGGAACGTCAAGGATCTCAATTAGAAAGTGGGAGTTCAAGAGGTGGTAATTAATACACAAAAATAATGAAGATCGAGTTAGTCATCTGCTTCTGATACTCTTAAGTTCATCTGGTCATAACTTGCCAATCATATCTTTACCTCACCAGTCTACAGATAAAAATTTAACCTTTACTTAAACCCTTACCATGACTACCGTAGGCAATTCCCAATTTCCAAACATCACTCTTGAAGCACAACCCTCACATTTAGGAATCAACATTAATCATTTATTTAAATTTCTAAGTGCTTTCACCTTGTCTTAAATTTGACCCAAAACCTCTAAATCCCGTTTACGAATTCCTTGAACTTGTTCAAATTGTTCTCCTCGTATTATTTAATTTAAATCTTTAGGCCTTACAAAACTTATCTTTCATCACAAAATTAACTTCCGTATTTTCTTCGACATACACCCTTGAATATTATTCTCCTAAAAATATTTCACAACAGTCTCTAAACTTCCATAACTTTGTGCTCTCTCTATCCCTAGTCATTTTTTTCGCAACATATTGTTTAATATCCTTATTAAACACAATTAACTTCTCTTTTCCATTACTAACCTTCTACATAGCCTCAGAGTAAAAGTTTTTCCCAGAATCAATAACCAAGATTTTCTAAGTTCTCAAAACTAGGTTGACCTCTGATATCCTCATTAGTTTTGAATACACCTATAAACTATCTCATAACCCCAAAATTTCTCTAAATGTAATTGTTTCCAGATTGGCAGTATACATTTCTTTATTCTATTCGAGACCTTTACCACATTTCTATCTCAAGTTTTCATATGGAACACTCCACATTTGATTTCCTTTAGATCATCATAAAATAACCAGTTACGTCTTCTCTGAGCTACATAATTTACGTCACTTCCTTAGCCTTCCCCATGCAAAAGATACAAAGCTTCAAGGGTTTCGAAGTACATCTGGTAGGGACGACAAGATATGGGTAATTAATGTAATGAGACAGAGTTTAAGATAAGAGGTAAATAAGAATGCAAGGGAATAATGGCAAGAAAGAATAATGAAGATATGTTCCTTCTCATCGGTTCAAACGAGAGGAACCCATCAAGCTTAAATTCAATAGCAAGGAATGAGGGTGAATCCAAACAAGAGGAAAAGGAATTCCAATTGAAGTTCAAAATGAGTTTCTCAGGGGTCGTCCCAAAAATCTCTCAAAGAATCCTAAGTGTGATTGAGTACCTTGGATTTAAAAATATTAATCTAAATACAAAATTAAATCAACAACTACAAAATTTTATCAAAATCATCAACTAATACCAGGATTCAAAATTCTACAATGAATCCACAAAATCAAATTCAAATCAAGAAAAAAGGTGAATCAAAACAAGGAAAAAGAGTTTAAATCGGAACTCAAAATGAGATTCTCAAGGGTCATCCCAGGAATCTCTCAAGAAATCCTAACAGTGATTGAGTATCCTCTCATCCTAACACCTTAATTTATATATCCTATAGCAGGCTCGTAGTAGTACAACTAAGTCGTTGCGCTACTACGAAATCGCACTAATGCGAATCTTGACCTGTATGGGCCACCACTAAAAACATGTCACGACCCGCACCCACCGTGAGTGTACGAGTACGTAACAACGCCCAGCCTACGGTGCAGTGTCGACGGTAGAACGCTGTCCTAGGTCTCAATGCATCTAACAGTATAAGACTAAACAGTTTATACTCCCCGAATGAGGGTGACATAGCAGAATGTAAACTCAATCACATCTAAGGTAGAGCATAAAGGAAGATAGATAAAACATGAAATCGAAAAGAGATACAACAGATAGAAGTCTAAGTGTCTAAGATACAAACTCAGAATACATCTCAAAACCCAAATACAGTAATCCATAAATACAACTCAAGATGACTGAAAATAAACTATAAGCAAAAACCCTAGCTATATATGCAACCTCTACTGTCTCCTCTAGGCTAGCAGGCAACCTCCAGGCTATCTGTAAAATTTATCAACAGGTCCAGTCAGGACAGGAGCGAGCACATATCACTCAAACAGTTCATAGCAGGTTAGGAGTATAAATCATGCAATAGAGTAAAATACAGGAAGTGCTGAATGGAAGTATGAGTAAACAGGAGATATTTTGTAACTGAAAGTAAATACATGATAGTAGAGACTGTAAGTGGCTACGTGATTTAGAGCACAATATGGTTATGTAAACGGCTTAGGGGCACATGAATACAAATAAGGAGGCACATGAATACAGCTACTGGGGATAGTGTTCACATAACCAATTTTACTCATCCCGCCCCAATCAATACACAAGGATCCATTCAAGTTACGTTATAAGAACATGAATACAGCTAAGATACGTGAACTCATGTAATGAGTAGTACATGAGGCACAATGATAAAGCACATGAAAGTACATGAAGCACATGAAAGCACATGAGAACATGTAAAAACATGAACTTGTACGAGTACAAGGAGTACCTGATGCACATGATAAAGTACATGAACATGAAATATCCGATGCACCCATAGAGGGATAACATCTCAGGAAAGGATCCATATAGTACTAATCCGTGAAGATACGTGTCAGCATCAAGTAAAGTAATCTAGAGCAAGAGTATAGTCCAGACAAGTATGAAAAGATCAGAGAATGTACTCGCCTGATATCTGAATGTCCAAGGTAAAGATACTGTCCGAGGAGAGGTGTCTGGCTCCTAATTAGAACAGCACAAGTCACAACATGTCCAGAAGGGTAATATAAAACACTACAATACATTCTACATGAATCTAGGTCAAACTAGGCCAAAGTCAACCCTTGGTCAACTCTGGTCAACTGTACTAGTCAAACTAGGTCAAACTAGGTCATGTCCTAACCCAGCAAGTCTTACTAGGCCTAACCAAGACTATCCTAGCAAGCACACATCAATACAAGGCTATACAAGCCAATATACACCCAACTCTATATAGCATGCAATTATTCAATACTCAAATAGGCAAGAATTCACATTAGATATACACTAGGTAATCTATTACTTTAAGCTATATATGTCTACACATATATACACATGCATATATTGGTATTCAACATTAGGTCTATAATCATGGTATTTCAAATGGTTATATAAACTTATATATTACAACACAATATGCTAACATATATATAATATATACATAGCTAAGTTAACTATATTCATAAATACTTATTTAAGAGGCTATGTGTATGTATATAAACATGGTAAAGGGGCAAGTGAGGGTTAAATGGGCATACATAGTGTATATATATCAAAGAGTGTCAAAGTGTAAGTGAACAATGTGTCAAGTGTGATAGTGTCAACATAGTGTAAGGAGGTACATGAGGTAATATAGGATTTGTGTTAACATAGAATATTACATCTCATTAACTTGTATATTTCATATATTACATCTATTATTACATTAAATTCATGCTTGCATTTATTCATCATTCATTTATTCTCCTGCACTACTATATGTACCATACATTACATACTATGGAACCTACATATTCATTACAAGCCATACTTATACATGCTTACATTAGATAGAATACTTATACCTCGTACATCATTTATTTAACCACTTACTCATGCTTGTATTCTCTATTTAGTTACAAAATGTATATACATTAACATGGGTTAAAATCAAATAGAACATTATATTACACACAAGGGTGCACAAAATGCATATGCCGAATAGTAACTCCTACTAATAATCAATACTGTACCATCTCAATATGAATTAAAATTTAGGATTAAAGTATATTATAGATCTATGTGTTAGCTTTCCGAAACTTCAAACGGATCGCATTTTCGTTTCCGGAAACTCCCGGAATCGCGAAAATACCGAGAACGCGTTTGTCTTTCGTACAGCTGACACTCAAATAATTCTCTAGAAAGTTACAGAAAGAATTAGGCCTATTAATATATGTTTTTGGAAATCTAACTTCAATACGCTTCTTTTAAAAAAAACGAGAGATTAAACCGAGCTTTGAGCTAGAAGTTATGATATTTCTAAGTTAGGGCTGAAATTAAAAACGTGGATAAAAATCATGACGGATTTAGATAGTTTAAGCCAAAAGAATACACAATATATATCCTAATTATCCACAACAATAATAGCAATAATAATATGAGGAACCACACTCACAAACTTGATTATATAATCATCATGAACCATTTATTACATATATAAATATAGATACACTCTCATTACAATATATATATATAAATCTATATATGTAACATGAACACATCCACAACACAAAGGACACTCCTATGACCTCCAAATGGACACAAAATGGACACAAATGGAGATACAACCGTGGGGGTCATTCCTATGGGTTCAAAATAGACCTATATGCATGAGCAAATAAAAAGGAGAAGAGATTTATACCTCCCGGTAGATCGAATCGAAGAAAAACCTTCCCGGAGCGACACCGACACGTAGAGATTCCAAAAGGACACGAACGAGCTCCGAATCCTCTCAAACTTGGGTAGCTTCCTCCTTGGCTAGAATGGAGAAGGAAAGAAGAAGATTTGGTGGTGAAATGGAAGGATTTGGTGGAGAAATTGCTAGGGATTGCTCTCTAGGAATTTGGGGAAGAATAGGAGAGAGAAAAATAGATGGATAATGACAAATGGGAGGCTCAACCCTATCCTTATTGTGGCTGGCCATAAAGGTAGTATTGTCCTATTAGGAAAAGTCCAAAAGCCCCTACTAACCTATTCTATGAGTATTAGGAAAGGGCTAATTGGTTGGGGCTAAATTAGTCATTCTAAAGTCTCTAATCACACTAACCTTATCCATAATAATTAGTCTAACCTCTAACTAAAATATTTCTATCATGTGGACTAAAATTAATATCATGTGGGCCATGCCTAACTAGTGTGTGGGTCCCACTAGAGTCAAACTACCCCCAGGTCCCCGTTTCAAGTCGGATTGAGTTAAAATTCGAACCCGACTCAAATAACCCCAAAACAATATCATAAATAATAAAATAATATCAAAATAATTCAAAGAGGTTAAATACAAAAATATCCTTAGGCCAAAAATGACATTAAAATATTATAATCACATGGTTAGGCTCTAGGTCAAACAGTCTCTAGGGTTTCACTAGCAAAACGTCAAAACCACAAATCATTAATTTAAATAATGTTAAAATGATTTAAAATCACCAAAAATCATATCATGAATTAAATATCATTATTAAAATAATTATAAACACAAAATTTCAAAATTACCCTCATTTGGGAAACTGGGTGCTATATCAAGCATCATGTCATCTATCGATTTGGTGTTCCTCGGCGTATTATCCATGATAATGGACCACAGTTCGTCAGTCAGAAATTTACTCGATTCTGTGACGACCATCGAATCAATAACCTCGCTTCTACAGCGTATAATCCAGCAGCTAATGGATTGGCAGAAGCTTTCAATAAAACCATCATCAAACTCCTAAAAAAGTTCGTTTCTTCTAACAAACGCAACTGGAGTGAGAAGCTTGGTGAATGTTTATGGGCCTATCGTACTACAGTTCGCAATACGACCGGGTGCACGCCTTTCTCTTTGGTATATGGGTGTGAAGCTGTCCTTCCCCTTGAGATCCAGATTCCTTCTCTGAGAATCGTAATCTCCAATGAACTTACAACAGAGAACAATGATCATCTTCGACTTCAAGAACTAGAAGCTCTAGACGAAAAGCGATTGTATGCTCAGCAAAATATCGAGCTGTATCAGGCCCGAATTTTAAAAGCTTTTAATCAGAAGGTGAAAGTCATAGCATATCGGAAAGGAGAACTTATTCTTACCGTCAAACGTCCGATGACTATGACACATATGAGCAAAGGCAAGTTTGACGCGAAATGGGAAGGCCCATTCGTCGTAAATAAAGTTTTCTCAAACGGAGCATATCAGCTTACCTCTATGGATGGTAAAGTTACGATGATGCCTATCAACGGCAAATTCTTAAAGAAGTATTATGTATAAATCTCGTAAATATATGATATTTTCATCTGCTGTGATTACTCCCCAGCAAATATAAAATCAGAGTTTATTCTTTCCCACAAATATTGTCTCGATATCGTTATCCCTAGCGGAAATTGATATTCTAACACATATCATCTTCCCAGAGAATTTAATATTTCGTCTTATTTGATCCCCAGTGGATTTAATAAAGATCTCATATAGAAAATCACGTCCATATTACCTCTGAGTTTTTTATCTCAGTATCATATTTTCTATTCTATGAAAATGATATCTAGTCTTTTGATTTCCGAGTCCAAAGATCATGGAAAATTGAGTTCAAAGATATCTTTATATCTGAATTCTGTTTTCTCTAATCAGTATTAAACTAAATTTTTTTTTGGTTTAATATCATCTGATAAAATTACAAAATTCATTTGTATATCTATTGAAATATGTCATGTATTATTTACCTCTGAACATATTTTCTACAAAAACATCATACACAAAATCGAAATCAGATCAAATGCTCATTTCCTCAGTCAAAATCAAAATATTGATTACAAGTGAGTCTTAATCTATTTAGAAGGAGTAATAATCTCCTGAATATGAGCAAGTACATTATTCATCTTCTCTTCATGAGCTTTACAGATTCGCTCTGTAGCTTCAATCGCAACTATCTGTTGGTCAAAATTTATGATAACAGAACTACGACGATTGGTCTCTTCTATCTGATCAGTTTGCATCTGTTCCCGCTCTTGCTGTAGAATTTGATAGCGAGTAGCTTCAGTTAAACGAGCAGCGATAATATCAGATTGCTTTTTTTCTGCGAATGCAATGCGCTCCTGGAGACGAGCTAATTCTTCTTTCAGCTTCTGGCTTCAACTCTAGATATTTCTTCAGTTTCCAGACATTGTATCTTCTGACGAGTTGATACTATCTCTTCATCCTTCGCCATTAACTTCTCAGACGACAGAGCGAGGAATTCTTTTAAAGCAGCCTGCTGGCTTTGAGCTCCACGCTCTAGTTGAGCAATCTCAGCCACAGTCAAAGATTTAATATCTTCTTTTTTGATCTCCCAGTATTTATGGATGGTTACTTCCAAATCATCTAGGAGATGCTCAAAGAAAGTGCACTGAGTTTCATAACCAGCCTGTCGCAAAGCCAAGAGCGGGAAATTAATCGCCGTCCGGAGATTGGAAAAGGGCATAGTTTCGTCCTTCATAAATCGCCTGGAGAATGTATCCAGATATGAATAGATAATATCTGAATACATCGCCATGGTTCTCGCTATCCCCGTTTCAAAACCAGGAGTTGCTGCCATTGCGAAAGAAGAAGCTGGAATGGGCTCTACTCCAGAAACAGAAGTATGTGCTTTTGGAGAACTGGGTAGATGTGAGCTTCCCTCACCAACATCAGCCTGAACAGGTGGAGTATGAGTCGAGCTCATCGCTGGTGAAGTTCCTACAACTTTTAAATCAAAGAAGCTTGATCAAAATTAAAGACGATAAAGCAAGAAAAGACAAAACTTTACTGGATAAAATATTACCTGAAGTTGGCTCGTACTCTATTTCTCTAGGATTGTTCAGCCCTGTTCGCAGTCAATTCAAAGTGTCTTCAGACACTGGTCTCATCTCTCTACTGCCTGCCCCAGAAGTGCTCGGAACATGGGCTTCTATCTGTAGAAGGTTCTCTGACTCTGGAGTCAACCCTGAATCTTGGCCAGCCGTCTTCAACTCGTCGATACGGATTCCAGTTGGTGACTCGTCTTCAATCTCCATAACCTCATCTTCAAAAGAATGAGACGAAGGTTCATAGTCAACTTGTTCTTCGTCATCCTTGCCGCTCTCCGAAACTTCAATCAAAGCTAAATCAGCAGGTGGCTCGAGAGTGGACGGTTCAGCATGCTCATCCATTACCCTGGAAGAATCCTCGGTAGCCGGTTTTGTTCGATCAGTAGATGGTTTAGATACTGATTCTTCTATCACAGGTTCTGGATTAATGTCCTGTGTGGGCTGCATTTCCGAGGGTGCAGGAGAGGAAACTTCAATAATCTTCTTGGCAGTAGAAGATTCTACTTCAACTCTGGGCTGAGGAGCAAGGGCAGTTTGCTTCTCTTGAGCTAATCGTTCAGCACGATTAGTGGGGCTTTCTGCATCAAGACAAATTACAGATTTAGTCTTTGAAACTACCACTTTTCTTTTTCCTACCCTTTTCATTAGTGGAACGGTAGGATAATCTTCTTTGGAGTCACTACCTTTTTCGTCAGCATCTTTCGTTTGTTGACTCGAAGCAGGAGAAGTCCCTAGGATAGTAATTCCTACGCGACTACGACCTTCTGCTCGAGTAATTCTTTTTGGAGCAGGCCCAGAAGCACCCTTCCCACGCTTTCGCTTCGGTGTACCCTCAGCAGATACACTCTGCTCGACACTTCCAAGCGGTACATGTAGTGGCTGATGAAGTTCATCAGAAGAGAGATTTCCCATTGAGACTTCTTCATAAACCTCATCAGTAGCGAGAGGATCCTCCCGATCGTGACAATCTTTCGGCAAAGTTGACTTGGTTGATTTTTTAGTAATATGAATGAAGCTCTTACCCAAGATGCTGAACTTCTCATCAAAGGTATTCACAGAGACATAGAATTTGGCATAAGACGCCAACATTTTAGCTCCTCTCCGATGATTCACCGGATCTGGCATTGTGAAAGTAGCTCCGGTGCCTTTGGCAATATAATATATCCAGGCTCTCGCACTATCAATCAATCCGCCCTGGTGGTAGAAGCATGTCGTTGCATTTCCTACATGCAACTGATCATAGCCGAACTGCCGAGCAAATCTACTCGGAAGATATGGCTCCAAATAAGTAATGTCATTATGGCGACAGACCAGATGGGATGGTCTGATCCTTTTCAGCCATTCGTGCTGAACATCATCCAGTTCATTGGCACCGGTGCCATCAATCATCCTTACAGGCATAGTCTCATAACCGATAGGCGGAGGAACACAGGTAAAACTCCATAGTTCTCCCCTATTCAGTATGGTCCTGCAGTCTGTCAGGGTGTCATATTTCCACTTGGGCGTATGACGGTATCTTTCTAGGAAAGTATCATCTGGTCTGGCCAGTCCATCACTCATAAGAGACTCAAAGTGGAGGAGCAGCCATCCATACAAATATGTGAAGGGCATTTCTACCCGAGGAAAAGCTGTTAGTTTCTTCTTCGCCAGGTTAAACTTTCTGTCTACATATGCTCGTAAACCGGCGTTCAGACGGTATGTCATCGCCGTTAGCAAGTCCATCTTGTACCCGAATGTCAGACGGACTGCTGCAAATACGATTCCTCGGTGCATCCTGTCTGCCGAACAGGTGTCGGGCACTACGAATCTTCTCAGCCAAAGGGATAGAAACCCAGCCAGATGACCTTCCTTAGATAAAGTCCGGCCACCTTGCTTTATGTAGGTCTCTAACCTATCACCAGCTTTATAAGTGCCTTTATCTTCTTTAATTATGATGTCATCATGGGCGGTCTCCCGGATTAATCTGTCAATTTCGGCTTGACTCAGAGGTTTAAAACAACCAATATATTGCTCGGTCTTCTTCTTCTTCTGAGTTTCCTCGGTGCGACCTTGGAATAAGTAGGCCATCCACTTCGAGGTATAGCAACCTGAATCTATATCTTTTGCCTTATAAAAGGCTTTACAGATACTATAGTGGCACATTAATTCTTCGAATACATGAAGAATTAACGGATTGGCGTCTGAAATCTTGTTCATCTCATCAATAAAAGGGATATATTCCTCATACGGCAGATCTCCTGTCGGCAGTTGAGAAATGTATGCCATTTCGTGGAGAGCGAATCCCATCTCGCCTCTCGGAGTCATAAAAGTTCCGGTACGGTAGTTGTACCTTTCTGCAAGTGCCAGGAACAAATCTGGGTTCAGCCTAAAACCATAAGCAGTGCACTTGATGGCATTGTACAGGCCTATCGCCTTCAACTGTTCTCCATAATCTCTCAGAATCCATCTCACGAGAGCAGTCCATCTGGTATTCTCTGGGTTCACGAGACCAGTGAGTCTTATGGACTGTTTCGGATAGACAGCATTTTCTAGCTGTGCAAATTCGTTCGCGAATATCGGAACTCTAACCGGCATCAGAAGTGCAGAGTCCTCAGGAGGAATCGTGGTCGGCAATAATCCTCGTAAAACTGAAACATGCGGTTTAGTACCACTGCGAAATCTTTCCTGTCTGTATCCTACCCATCCAGCTTTTGCTTGACGAGTTGGAGTGATATCCCATTTCATGTGCCTTTGGTGACTCGCATGGAATAAGCGAGCTATATTGATACTCTTAGATAATCCAGTCAAATACATCGGCTGAGTCGCATCACCATCCCGGTAATATGAGTATGACTCTTTATCGGAGGCTGGCTGGGAGTCTCTGTCAATAGCATCCCCGAATAGAAAAGCCGGTTTTGAGTGGGTAGCACTGTCCACACTCTGCAGTGGTTGACCACTTATCAGACTCAGCAGGGTTTCACTGTCTTGATTTTTCAAAATGGCTATCCTTGTAGAAGGTTCATCAAACTGTGGAAAGCGGACATAGGATAGATCACTCTTATAGTTGCTCCCTGCACATCCTTCAAACTGCGCTTCTTGGGCCAGAATATCCACTACAAAGGAGAAATAAGAGGTTAAAAAAATCCTTAAATACAAAGGGATGTCAAGCTCAAAGATCAACTTACGCTCAGTCCATCCTAAGCGTATGTCAAGCTCAAAGATCAACTTACGCTCAGTCCATCCTAAGCGTATGTCAAGCTCAAAGATCAACTTACGCTCAGTCCATCCTAAGCGTATGTCAAGTTCAAAGATCAACTTACGCTCAGTTCATCCTAAGCGTATGTCAAGTTCAAAGATCAACTTACGCTCAGTCCATCCTAAGCGTATGTCAAGTTCAAGGATTAACCTACGCTCAGTCTATCCTAAGCGTATGACAGATGCTAAGTTCAATCTACGCTCAGCTATGTGTATGTCTAACCAAAGCAAGCAGTCGTATGGAATTTTCTAAAGAGCAGTGTTATCAAGATGTTCATCAAAAATACGCTAACAAAAGAGTTAGCGTATCTCAACGAGACGACTTGACATAGCGTATTCTTTCAGATCAGCGTATTCTGACATTTCTATCAAAGATACGCGTATCTTACAGAAATACGCTCAAAACATATTTTTCGTATAAACGAAAAACATGGAATACGACTAAACCCTAAAGAGGGAAGCGTATTTTCTGACATATTTGACCCTAAAAAGGGGATACGTTTTCTGATTTTGTCCTAACCATAGCCCTAAAAAGGGATGGTTACTGTTCATCGTCCCCATCCTCACCATATAGGGGTTTCAATGGAAGTTCGCTCTGTGGAAGACGTTGCTCTGTGGTTCTCCTAGTGGTTGCGGCGGCGGCGACAGGTTAAGACGGCTCTGCAGGAGCCTTACCTTTCCCCTTCGCGGTAGCGTCGAGCTTGGGTGCCATTAACGAAGATTAGATTGGAGAAGAAGAAGGCTTGAGCTCTGGATTCTCTCTCGAAGACGAAGGCAAAAGTAAAGAAAGAAATTAAGTTCTTAAAAGCCTATTTATAAGAGAAAGAAAAGCCCAAACGGCAGCCATTTTCAAACTACAGAATCCCTAGAGATACGCGCTGATATCGAGGAAATAACAAACTCATGCCAGCGTGTCAAGACTTATTCCCACTTTGAGTTCAAAGTAATTTCGAACTTTTAAAAATCATAAAGTTCGAAAACTTTGAAGGGGGTCTTGTAGGGTGTGAAAAATTATGACACGCTGACATAAGATCAAGGCCATACGCTCAGCCAAAGGCCATACGCTCAGCCAAAGGCCATACGCTCAGTATAAAAGCCATACGCTCAGTACAAAAGTCATACGCTCAGTGAATATATTATTATTTCTTGACTGACAGCACAGCATACCCTCAGTGGACAATGAATCTGACACTTCGACTTTCGTGCAAAGAACAGTGTCTTAGGAGAATTATCCGTCGTATGGATTTTCGAGAGTTAATTTTGTCTTTTACGAGGACAGCTCATTAGCCATCATAAATGCACAGCCATCATTACTGTCATTTCTGACAGTCTGTCAGCCGTCATATCCGCAATACGACGCTCGAGAGATATTTGTCAGTTATTGAGAAGATATGGTGTATTTAAGAAGATTGAGGACAGCCACGTGTCTACCTCTCCAGTCATACGACTCCTCATCAAGACAGCGTATGGACTCCATACGACTCCTCATCAAGGCAGCGTATGGACTTCATACGACTCCTCATCAAGGTAGCGTATGTACTCCATACGACTCCTCATCAAGTGAGCGTATATACTCCATACGACTCCTCATCAAGTGAGCGTATATACTCCATACGACTCCTCATCAAGTGAGCGTATATACTCCATACGACTTTTTGGCACCTAAGTGAGCGTATAGATTCCATATGACTCCTTGTCATCCAAGACAGTGTATGCTTCTCCAAAAGACAGCGTATCAAAGCAAATGCATTCAGAATGACTTCAAATGTACAGTCAACACACGTTCTCATGTGTCCTGTATTCGGTTACCCACTCATTCAGAAGTTATGCAACATGACATTCATTCCACCAATCTCTCCTGGATATACTCCACCACTCTCAACCGCACTCCAACGTGTCTCCACCAAAATTTGCCACGCGTCCCTGCAGTTATGCACACGTCAAGTAACTGACTGAGCGTATGCCCAGAGCAGTTATCCAGAACTCTATAAAAAAGAGTTTCTTCACCTTCAACAGACTACATTCAATTTAGAGAGAACAGAGAGATTGCTCAGTTGCTGTCCAAGTTCTTCGAGATCCAAGCTTTCTTCATCGCATCGTCCAAGGGATAAAGTGATCGTCTTCTAGATCAGATTTCTATAGTTGTAATTTTCTCAGAAACACAATAAATAAATAGAATTTATTTACGGAAAACAAGAACATGTAAGATAAAGCAGTAAGGCGTTCCAAACGCTTAGTCAAAATGTTCTTGATATCTGGCTTTACAAAAACATAGCCAGATGATGTAGCAAAGTGTACACAATTGTTATCAGCTGCAGTCTGACTTAATTACAATTATGTAAAAGTAAGTACAAGACAATCCGACTAACATGTCGGTGCCAAATGGTAAGGTATTAAGTAAATAACAAAACGAGTGGGAAAGTAAGGAACCCACTCGAGTCCTCCTGCGATCATCCCTCTAGTATTGACCATCTTGGAGGTGGAAGTAAGCTGAGTCCTCGGGAACCGGCTCTAAATCTGGCCATGCAAAACCAGATAGGTTAGACCTCTAATAGCAAGTACCGCAAGGAAGCACGATATGAGGAGTTAAAACCAGTAATAAGAGAATAGGATATATAGATCTCTGCTTGCTACTAGGATTCACATAATGTCACAACACTTCGAACCAACCTCCCAACCAAACAAGGACAGAGGTTGGCCCATCATGTCTCGACACTCTGATCATCTTAGTTAGTTAACAAAGTAGGTACAGTACACAAACAAATCAGTTTAACCGGCCATGCAACTACTATGGCTTGCTACTGTGAGTCCCAAGTTATCCTAGAATTATGCAATAAGGATTTCTCAGTTCTTACTATGGACAAGCAAGGCTAGTCGATCCAATCAATCAATTGCGCCAATCATGAATTAGACGAGTCCCAGCGAGACGCCCGTCATCAATATACAATATACAATAATATAAGCAGATACCGCTCCCTGCCCGTGTGGCAGAATTACAGTATCTGTGGGAACCAGCCGGTCTGTTGGGCGCTAATAGTCCCAAAGAGGGCTGCCATGTAAGAACTCGGAAATCCATTCCCTCCATGCAATCATTATTTTATTTAGCTTAGTAGCCTCTATGTTAAGTGAAATTCTATGCCGTGGATCATGGTCATTCAGAATGAGTACTTTCGTACAAAGTACGATATGCCCAACTCTACAACGATACCCGTGCCGTTAGGTTGTAGGTCTTACATAGCGTAATGCAACAATTAAAACTAACCACGGAATAATCATGCCTTGACCATAGAGTACACATGCTGCTTTCGTAAAATAAATAAATAAATTGTAGCCTGCATGTATCCATATGCCAATATTCGAGATTGACCAATCGATTATAATAGTTCATAGTTAATATGAACGTGTCTTATTCTATCTAATTCAATGAGATGACTAGCCAGTCTCTTAGTTCCACCTAGAAATGCATAATCAGTTATTAATTAAGATAACAATCAATGTTAATTAATACCAAATTCGAGAAATAAAAATTGGAAAATAAATAATGATTGGGAAATAATGATTGGGAAATAAATAATCTCATGCGCTGTGGGAAATTATTGGGAAATAAATAATATCATTCGCCTGAGGAAGAAAGATTCATACGGCTGTGGGAAATAAATCTCATGCGCTGTGGGAAATAATTGGGAAATAAATAATCTCATGTGCCTGAGGAAGAAAGATTCATGAGGCTGTGGAAAATAAATCTCATGCGCTATAGGAAATGATTGGGAAATAAATAATATCATGCGCCTGAGGAAGAAAGATTCATGCGACTGTGGGAAATAAATCTCATGCGCTGTGGAAAATGATTGGGAAATAAATAATCTCATGCGCTGTAGGAAATGATTGGGAAATAAATAATATCATGCGTTGTGGAAAATGATTGGAAAATAAATAATATCATGCGCCTGAGGAAGAAAGATTCATGCGGCTGTGGGAAATAAATCTCATGCGCTGTGGAAAATGATTGGGAAATATATAATATCATGCACCTGAGGAAGAAAGATTCATGCGGCTGTGGAAAATAAATCTCATGCGCTGTGGGAAATGATTGGGAAATAAATAATCCCATGCGCTGTGGGAAATGATTGGGAAATAAATAATATCATGCGCCTGAGGAAGAAAGATTCATGCGGCTGTGGGAAATAAATCTCATGCGCTGTGGAAAATGATTGGGAAATAAATAATCTCATGCGCTGTGGGAAATGATTGGGAAATAAATAATATCATGCGCCTGAGGAAGAAAGATTCATGCGGCTGTGGACTGTTCTTCCTCTCCGAATTTTTCTGAGAACAGAACCATGGAAGCCATTGCTTCCAAGCACCATAAATCCTTCATCCCAAGCCCAAATATGGACTTCCATAGGTCAAAATTGGATAGAACAAAATTCTCTACCACATGGAACCATCAAAACTCGAAGATAACAAAGTTTACTAGATCAAAACCTAAGAAAACCTAAAAATGCGTCAAACTTAGATCTATAACAAATAAGCCATGGAAATTGGAAATGCTAAGTACTAAAGAGACTTAGAATCAAATAAGGAAGATGATGGAACAATAAAAATGGGGATCCATCAGGAAGCAAGTTGGCACTTGCCTTGCTCTCCTAGGTTGGTGGGAGAGTTATGAGGAAGAAGAAGAGTAATAGTGAAGTAATGAAGAGAGAGAAAGGGGATGGGCTTTTAAATGAAGGAGTGGTGGTAGGTGGGGGTTTATTTCAGTTCATGATGAACCAACATAATTAAACCAATTCAAGCCGAACCCAAAACAAAGCTAAAGCAGAATATAAAAGCAGAAAGTAAAATACAGAAATAAAATACAAAAAATAATTAGCAAAAAATTAAAGGAATTTAAATACAGAACAATACATGATAAATATTAAATAAATACATTCCAGCAGTACATGTATTTAGAATACGTATTCTGGGAACGGAAAGTGACATCTCTACCCTCCTTAGAAAAATTCCGTCCTCGGAATTTCAGATCCAAGCAGGATAGAAACGTCAAAGCTAAACTAATCTAAATACAAGTAAATTGAGTAAGCAATCATTCTACAATGATATTAACAAGTAATGTATATATATCTAACAATCTACAACATTAAGGAATTCTACTCATAAGGTGACAAGCATGAGGAGTTAAGACAATCAAGGTATACAGAAGAAAATATACCTTGTGAGTCAACAGGTGCGGATACCGTGATCGGATATCATCCTCACGTTCTCACGTTGACTCTCCTAAAGAGTGATGACCCCAAGCAACCCAGACAAGGTTAATTATTCGGTTCTTGAGTATCTTCTCTCTTCGGTCCAAAATAGACACAGGTTGTTCCTCGTAAGACAGGTTGGTACCAACAACCAGTTCAGAATGATCAAGGATATGGCTTGGGTCCGATACATACCTTCGCACCTGAGATACATGAAACACGTCATGCACCTCTCGTAATGAAGGTGGAAGGGATAAACGATAAGCAACATCGCCTATCCTATCAAGAATAACAAATGGGCCCACGTACCGCGGACTCAACTTCCTGCGAACTCCAAACCTAATGACCCCACGGGTAGGTGAGATCCGCAAGAACACGTGGTCCCCAACAGAAAACTCTAGCGGCCTACGATGATGGTCCGCCCAAAGACGATATCGATCTTGCGTAACTCGAAATCGTTCTCTAACTCCCTTAACCACTTCAACGGTCTGGACAATTATTTCTGGGCCTAGCATCTTCCTCTCCCCGATATCGTCCCATGCTAGTGGCGACCTACACTTCTTACCATATAGTACTTCAAATGGTGCCATCTGGATACTGGCTTGATAACTGTTATTGTATGAGAACTCGACCAAGTGTAGGTGGCTCTCCCAAGATCCTCCAAAATCTAGGGTGCAAGCTCGCAACATATCCTCTAAAGTCTGAATTGTTCTTTCTGATTGCCCGTCCGTCTGTGGATGGTAAGCCGTGCTAAATGTTAACTTGGTACCCAAGCTATGATATAAGCTCTTCCAAAAATATGATATAAAACGGGTATCTCTGTCTGACATAATACTGACTGGGACCCCATGCTGCCTGACTATCTGCTGTATATACAATTCTGCCAACTTCTCCGTAGATTGACCTACTCTAAAAGGAAGAAAATGTGCCACCTTCGTAAGCCGATCTACGATTACCCAAATAGCATCCTTACCACTTGGTGATCTCGGTAAACCGGTCACAAAGTCTATTGTAATATGTTCCCACTTCCATTCCGGGATAGAAAGCGGTTGCAATAACCCAGCTGGCCTCTGCTGTTCTGTCTTCACTTGCTGACATACCAAGCAACGGGAACAAATCTAGCTATCTCCCTCTTCATCCCGTTCCACCAGAAGTGCTGCTTGATATATTGGTACATCTTGGTCCCTCCAGGGTGTATAGAATACTGAGAACTGTAAGCTTCTGCCATAATCTCCTGTCTAATATCTCCACTAGGCACACATAGACGTGACCCAAACCTAAGTGTACCATCTTCATGAATTCTCATCTCCTTCCTGAGTCCTGACTCACATTCTGTCCTAAGCTTCTGAATCCTTGAGTCTTGTGCCTGAGCTACCTTGATCCTGTCTACCAAGTCGGATTGAACTTGTAAACTCGCCAGAACTCCTATATCACAAGGAAGTATAACCTCGATGCCCATCTCCTGAAGGTCTTCTAAAATGTGCTTCTGGGTTGTTAACATAAATGCGCCGCCTCTCCTGCTGAGAGCATCTGCTACCATATTAGCCTTGCCTGGATGATACTGAAGCTCCACGTCGTAGTCCTTGATCAACTCCAACCATCTTCTCTGCCTCATGTTCAGTTCCTTCTGGGTAAAGATGTACTTCAGACTTTTATGGTCTGTGTACATGTCTACTCGGTCACCATATAAGTGATGCCTCCATAGCTTCAAAGCAAATACTACTGCCGCCAACTCTAAGTCATGAGTTGGGTAATTCTTCTCGTGGTCTCGGAGCTGCCTAGATGCGTATGCTATCACCTTCCCATGTTGCATTAGGACGCACCCAAGTCCTTTTCCTGACGCATCATAATATACTGTAAAACCTCCGGGTCCAACTGGCAATGTAAGAATAGGCGCTGATATCAATTTCTGCTTCAGATTCTCAAATAATGCCTGGCATTCTGTCGACCAGACGAATGGTACATCCTTCCGTGTCAAGTGGGTCATAGGTGCTGAAAGCCTTGCAAAGTCTGATACGAACCTTCTGTAATATCCTGCCAATCCCAAGAAACTCCGTACATCAGCTACGGTCTTGGGTACTGGCCAACTCTCTACTGCTTCTACCTTCTTGGGATCCACTGCTACTCCAGCTCCTGATATGATATGACCCAAAAATGAAATGTGATCCGACCAAAACTCACACTTGCTGAGCTTGGCATACAACTGGTTCTCTCTCAGAACCTGTAACACTTTCTTGAGGTGGTCTTCATGCTCCTCTTCACTGGCAGAATATACAAGAATGTCGTCAAGAAATATAACGACAAACTGATCTAAGTATGGCATAAAGATGCGGTTCATCAAATCCATAAATATTGCTGGAGCATTGGTCAAACCAAACGGCATTACTAAGAATTCATAATGCCCATACTTCGACCTGAATACGGTCTTGGGAATATCCTTCTTCTGAACCCTCACTTGATGATATCCTGAACGAAGATCTATCTTGGAGAAAACTCTAGCTTTGCTCAACTGATCAAACAAGTCGTCGATCCTGGGTAGTGGGTACTTGTTCTTTACTGTCGCCGTGTTAAGCTTCCTGTAATCAATGCACAATCTGGATGACCCATCCTTCTTTCCCACAAGTACCACTGGTGCTGCCCATGGTGATATACTAGCTTGGATGAACTTCTTCCCCTTCAGTTCCTCTATGTGCTGATATACCTTGGCCTGCTCTGAATCCGCCATTCTGTAAACTCGATCTGATATCGGTTTAGTTCCAGGTGCCAATTCTATACTGAACTCAATATCTCTAATCGGTGGTAGCCCTGGAAGTTCTTCGGGAAATACGTCTAAAAATTCTTCAACTACCTTCGGAACTTGAACTTCTTCCATTGTCTTTACTACTTCCTGCTCTGGTTGAGCTGCCACTGACCTGACTAAGGTGAATCGCTTCATGCCTGGAATATCAAAAAATACACTTCCTCTACGACAATCTATTGTCGCATGACTGTCTTTCAGCCAGTCCATGCCTAAGATAACGTCAAAATTTCTAACAGGAAATTCTATCAACCGGGCGGGTAAGGAATGCCCACAAACTACAACGCTACATGCTAGAATAACTCTACTAACTCCTACGAGCCCATTACCAGTGAGTATATTTAACCTTCCTGGCAATGCCTAGAATTCCATTCCTAGCCGTATTGCAAATTGTGCAGATATAAATGAATGTGATGCTTCTGAATCAAACAATGCTACTGCGGGATAAGAGACGACGAGAATGTTACCTGCCACAACATCTCCCGATGCTAATGCGTCCTCTAAGGATAGAGTGAATGCCTGCCCTCGACCTCCTTGCTGGTTTCCATGCTGCGGCCTAGCCTGGTGCTGCCGCTGGCCCCTGTCTTGGTGATGCTGGGGTGGTCTATGCTGGTGTTGCTGCATCGGCGGTCCCTGCTGCCAAAACATCTGAGCCTGTGGCATTAACGGACGCTGGGCCAATGGTCTCACTGCCACTGTGGGTCCTCGATACTGCCCTGCCCCTGGTGCTGGCAGAGCAGGAAACTGCTGTACTGGTCCTCTTGACCTCGAATTCATGAGACATGTGGTAACCCGATGATCTAGATTTCCACATATCAAACACAGTCGGTTCAATGCCCGACACACATCTCTAGTGTGCCCCATCTTCCCATAATAAGTGTAGTCTACTGGGGGTTGCTGATTCTTCTTCTGTTGCTGCTGCTGCCTGGGTGGTGGTGCTGGTCCTCGCAGTGCCACATCGTGGATACGAATGCCAGGGGATGATGCTGTTGTTTGGGGCGCTACTCTCCCTCCTCTTTCAATCTGACTGTGGGATCTCTGTTGACCCCCAGTCCTGGCCGCAATCCTCTGAACGGTTATCTCATGCCTTCGAGTCGCCGTCAATACTTCATCAAAAGTCTGGTAATTGTGCCCCTCTATCAATTGCAAGAGCTCAAGGTGAAACCCTTGCTGGAACCTCATAGCCCTATGGCTTTCTATTGCTACCATCTCTGGGGCAAACATGCTCAATCTGCAGAACTCCGCTGCATAGACATCTACCGTCTTGCCGGCCTGCTTGAGGTTGATAAACTTCTGTTGTAGCTCAAACTGCGCCACAACCCCATAGTACTTCGTCTTGAATCTTGCGGTAAAATTATCCCAAGCAACAGGACGTCTGATGCCCACTTCCTCTGATTCCCACCAATCACGTACGAGATCCTGAAGTAACAACTTTACTTGATCCACACGTTCTTCTGTCGGCACCTTAGCTGCTGTCAGAATAGCCTCAATATCCTTAAGCCATGCATTTGCTGAGATGGCATCTTCCGTGCCCTCGAAACGATAGGGATTGTACTTACAAAACCTGGCTGACGCTCCTGAATCTGTCCTTGCCCCTCTTTCCAAAGCTGTTTGCAATCCTTGGTTGAGTAGTACGTTCTGCTCTTGTAACTGAGCGTGCATGTGCTGCTGGGCTAACATCTGATGTTGTTGAGTAGCCATCATCCCTCTCATGATCTCCAGAAGGGCTGGTGTGTCTACTTCCACAGGGGTAGGTGGAACTGTTGGTGGTGGTGGAACATCCGGATACTGCGATCCAGCAGCTGCTTCCACTATCACTTCTTCCTGAATAGCCTCTTGGTGTAGTACTGGCCCTTGTTGCTGACCAACCTGGTCAGGTTGTCCATGTTGCTCTAGTTGTTGTTGTTCAGTCCTGGCAGATGCGGACGAAGTGCCCCTAAGAAAAGGAATAAAAGAACAATCAAACGATCGGACAGGAAAGATCAATGAAGTCAAAGGATACCGGAATGTCAAGCTAGAGTCGAGAGTAACGAATCATGAGATCAAGGGGGAACATATGTGATTGAGACATCCTATAAATTAAAACACCCCACAAGTCTGAAATCAGACCTGCATGTGCCACCACTAAAACCTTGTCACGCCCCAGAACCAGAATACTGGAGAGCGAGGGAATGACTCAGCCAGCTACGAATTACGGGTAGATGAATACCGTATAATATGATTAATGTTGTCTAAAAGACGAGGGGGTACATACTACATGAAAGTCTCGCTATGGTCACTTTACATCTATTGTCTCAATCATTCAAATAAGAAACAGAAATAGAGAACATGTAAGATAAAACAGTAAGGCGTTCCAAACGCTTAGTCAAAATGTTCTTGATATCTGGCTTTACAAAAACATAGCCAG
Source organism: Iris pallida (assembly GCA_029216955.1). NCBI lineage: Eukaryota > Viridiplantae > Streptophyta > Magnoliopsida > Asparagales > Iridaceae > Iris > Iris pallida. The sequence goes on from JANAVB010029620.1 coordinate 6,376,948, forward strand.
ATGATGTAGCAAAGTGTACACAATTGTTATCAGCTGCAGTCTGACTTAATTACAATTATGTAAAAGTAAGTACAAGACAATCCGACTAACATGTCGGTGCCAAACGGTAAGGTATTAAGTAAATAACAAAACGAGTGGGGAAGTAAGGAACCCACTCGAGTCCTCCTGCGATCATCCCTCTAGTATTGACCATCTTGGAGGTGGAAGTAAGCTGAGTCCTCGGGAACCGGTTCTAAATCTGGCCATGCAAAACCAGATAGGTTAGACCTCTAATAGCAAGTACCGCAAGGAAGCACAATATGAGGAGTTAAAACCAGTAATAAGAGAATAGGATATATAGATCTCTGCTTGCTACTAGAATTCACATAATGTCACGACACTTCGAACCAACCTCCCAACCAAACAAGGACAGAGGTTGGCCCGTCATGTCTCGACACTCTGATCATCTTAGTTAGTTAACAAAGTAGGTACAGTACACAAACAAATCAGTTTAACCGGCCATGCAACTACTACGGCTTGCTACTGTGAGTCCTAAGTTATCCTGGAATTATGCAATAAGGATTTCTCAGTTCTTACTATGGACAAGTAAGGCTAGTCGATCCAATCAATCAATTGCGCCAATCATGAATTAGACGAGTCCCAGCGAGACGCCCGTCATCAATATACAATTTACAATATACAATAATATAAGCAGATACCGTTCCCTGCCCGTGTGGCAGAATTGCAGTATCTGTGGGAACCAGCCGGCCTGTTGGGCGCTAATAGTCCCAAAGAGGGCTGCCATGTAAGAACTCGAAAATCCATTCCCTCCATGCAATCATTATTTTATTTAGCTTAGTAGCCTCTATGTTAAGTGAAATTCTATACCGTGGATCATGGTCATTCAGAATGAGTACTTTCGTACAAAGTACGATATGCCCAACTCTATAACGATACCCGTGCGGTTAGGTTGTAGGTCTTACATAGCGTAATGCAACAATTAAAACTAACAACGGAATAATCATGCCTTGACCATAGAGTACACATGCTGCTTTCGTAAAATAAATAAATAAATTGTAGCCTGCATGTATCCATATGCCAATATTCGGGATTGACCAATCGATTGTAATAGTTCATAGTTAATATGAACGTGTCTTATTCCATCTAATTCAATAAGACGACTAGCCAGTCTCTTAGTTCCACCTAGGATCGCATGATCAATTATTAATCAAGATAACAATCATAATACCAAATTCGAGAAATAAAAATTGGGAAATAAATAATGATTGGGAAATAAATAATCTCATGCGCTGTGGGAAATGATTGGGAAATAAATAATATCATGCGCCTGAGGAAGAAAGATTCATGCAGCTGTGGGAAATAAATCTCATACGCTGTGGGAAATGATTGGAAAATAAATAATCTCAAGCGCCTGAGGAAGAAAGATTCATGCGGCTGTGGAAAATAAATCTCATGCGCTGTGGAAAATGATTGGAAAATAAATAATATCATGCGCCTGAGGAAGAAAGATTCATGCGGCTGTGGGAAATAAATGTCATGCGCTGTGGAAAATGATTGGAAAATAAATAATCTCATGCGCTGCGGGAAATGATTGGGAAATAAATAATATCATGCGCTGTGGGAAATGATTGGGAAATAAATAATATCATGCGCCTGAGGAAGAAAGATTCATGCGGCTGTGGGAAATAAATCTCATGCGCTGTGGGAAATGATTGGGAAATAAATAATATCATGCGCCTGAGAAAGAAAGATTCATGCGGCTGTAGGAAATAAATCTCATGCGCTGTGGAAAATGATTGGAAAATAAATAATCTCATGCGCTGTGGGAAATGATTGGGAAATAAATAATATCATGCGCCTGAGGAAGAAAGATTCATGCGGCTGTGGGAAATAAATCTCATGCGCTGTGGGAAATGATTGGGAAATAAATAATCTCATGCGCTGTGAAAAATGATTGGAAAATAAATAATATCATGCGCCTGAGGAAGAAAGATTCATGCGGCTGTGGACTGTTCTTCCTCTCCGAATTTTTCTGAGAACAGAACCATGGAAGCCATTGCCTCCAAGCTCCATAAATCCTTCATCCCAAGCCCAAATATGGACTTCCATAGGTCAAAATTGGGTAGAACGAAATTCTCTACCACATGGAACCATCAAAACTTGAAGATAAGAAATTATACTAGATCAAAACCTAAAAAAACCCGAAAATGCATCAAACTTAGATCTATAACAAATAAGCCATGGAAATTGAAAATGCTAAGTACTAAAGAGACTTAGAATCAAATAAGGAAGATGATGGAACAATAAAAATGGGAATCCATCAGAAAGCAAGTTGGCACTTGCCTTGCTCTCCTAGGTTGGTGGGAGAGTTATGAGGAAGAAGAAGAGTAATAGTGAAGTAGTGAAGAGAGAGAAAGGGGATGGGCTTTTAAATGAAGGAGTGATGGTAGGTGGGAGTTTATTTCGGTTCATGATGAACCAACATAATTAAACCAATTCAAGCCGAACCCAAAACAAAGCTAAAGCAGAATATAAAAGCAGAAAGTAAAATGCAGAAATAAAATACAGAAAATAATTAGCAAGAAATTAAAGGAATTTAAATACAGAATAATACATGATAAATATTAAATGAATACATTCCAGCAGTACATGTATTTAGAATACGTATTCTGGGAACGGAAAGTGACAAAAATCATACCATATTGGGATGTCACCGGAGAGCACATTCCAAAGCTACATGGGAGGCCTTGCGACTCATCAAGCGAACGAAATAATAATACTGCAATGCCACTAACATAAATCAGTTTAAAGATTTCTGGTACAGAAGTTGGCCGTCTCGGCCGAGTTTTGGGACGGATCGAAGGAGTCGCCGAGGCCGAAGTCTTGACGGATGATCCAGCCCTTGCTGGTGCCGAGGACGATGACGTCGTTGCCGGAGGCCATGGAGGTGATGGTGCCGCGCCCCCTGGCGGCGTTGCGCTCGACGGGTCGACGGAGAAGAGGGCGTCGGAGGCCCCGCCGGAGTCCATGACGGAGGGGATCAGACGGATGGATCGGTGGAGAAATCCTAAACCTAACCCTAGGCCTGGATGCTAGACCGAACCCTAATTCTGAGCATGGGAGCGGAGGAAGAGGAAGAGGAGGAGGAGAGGGAAAATGGAATGAGAAGAAGGTATTTTGAACGCTTGTAAAATATTACAAGTTTGCCACCGCTCTAAAATATTAATAACGCTTTGTTTTATAAATGTTATAAAAAGTCCAGAATTAGCCCAAACCGTCATAGAAAAAAGGTATTTCGAACTTTGATAATGCTTAGATATCATGCGTCATCAATACGTCTTATCGAGCGTTATTAATAGGCCTTTTTGTTGTAGTGTGCTAATTTGAAAACCCAACGTGACATGCATATCTAATCATCAACTTTTCCTATTTTCTATGTTCTACTTTATAAGCTGACTCATAGCGGGATTACTCCCTTAGCTATGTGGGTATGTCTCTTTTATTGGCATACATACTCAGTGCATTCAAAACATCCAATTTATTAGTGTGAAGGCCAAGCGGAGGCAAGTTCATCGAAGCCACCCACCTAAGCGAGGAGTTGCCTCGACCGATCGGTACTTCGAGCAAGCGTTGGTAGCCAAGTCCAAACGTCGTTGCATTTCGATTCCTCCGATTGAACTGAGCGGGACGGGACACTCCAAATTACGTCTACATAGTGCCAAATGGGTAAGGTACCAAGTAGCTGAATCATATGTTATATTAATTATATTGTAGTAAAACTCTCTATCGTGATATTTTATATATGAATAACCTTTATATAGTCATAAAATATTTTGGTCCCAAGTTGGGCCATTTATAGATAACAATACACTCTAGATTGTAAAAGCAATAATTTTTCTTGGTCATGTCTTAAGGAACTTACCTCCGCACAATAATAATTATTTGTATATTTTCAACACTACAAAGATAAATATACTATTATTTTGAAACTATGTTTATCTTTTTACCAATGCCTATACTTTAGGTTTGGCATGCTCCATTAATAATTATTAATGTCATGCATGCTTTACATCTATACCACGCACTAAAGATAACTAAGTTAGTTTGCTCCCAACGTCATGACTATAGAGGGGTTTTACTAAAATATATATATGATAGTATGATCCAGGGGATTTAATGATATGAATCCGATAGCTCAAATGGAAACCCAATTTTCCTACCGCAACAAGCAAGAAAGAAGGACCATCAAAGACAGACTCATCACTCCACAATTTTAAAGTTCAAGGTCTACTCTAGAGTCTTAGCAACGATGAAGGATAGAGGGCAGTGAAAGGGTGCACGAAAATAAAAACATTTCCGTGTGATAGCTAGGAAGAGACTACATTTTTCGTGAAAGTGAAGGGAGTTGAGAGTATTGTGGAAAAAATTATCCGACTGCCTTTCAAAAAAGTAAGTATCAGTTATGGTTTGAAAAAAAACCAAGAACTAAATGATAATTATATCTTTCTCCAAAAACAAACAAAATATTATTTTTAAACTTTTCTTTCCTCTACTTCTTGGTTATCCAAACAAGTGAAGGAAAATTAATTAACCTTAATTTTACTATATTTATTTTCTTTTCCTTCAAAATTTTCTTTCCCTCCTCAAACAAGTTCCCAAACACAATGTTAGGGTCTGATTGGCTCAAGGAAAAAATAATGAGCAGAGTTAAGTGGGGTTAAGTGAAGGGGACAGAGAGTTAAGTGAGATGTGTGTAATAATTTTTGAGGTTTTGAGTGGTAGACGGATTAATAAAAATACAAAAGTTATTAAATATGCTTATTATATGTGGTATAAAATCAGATTTGATTGAATTGTTAATTAATCCAAAACAATGAATATTTACAATTTTTTAAACAACAAACACTTTTTTTTTTCTTAACAACACACATACATACTCAATGTTTCTGCTTGGATTAAGGGTTAAGAGAGTTAAGAAAAAGTTAAGTGAGAGAAAATAAAACTACGCTTGGTTTGAGGATGAGGGTTTAGGAGGAAGGGTTACAGATGGTTAAGTGAGGGTTTGTTTAACCCTCTTTTGTATATTTCTTTTAGCCTCCGGAGGGTTAATGAGAGGGATTGAGGGGGTTTTGTTGAAAAAGTCATAAATATCCCTTAATTGTTCTATAACATATCATGACTTTTTTTAAAATCTTTTCTTGCTTTCAACATGTTTGCTCCATAATTTCTCATTTGTGAAGATATTTTGAAAAAATCTAATTAAAATTTCAATCAAATGACATATATAATAAAGACATTTTGGTAACTATTACATTTTTATTAATACTACTCTCACTTAAAACCTCCAATCCAAACAAGAGTCATTAAACACATACCACTTAACTCTTCCTCAAATCCAAGCAAGGTTATATGTATTGACTCTACTCCACCTTACTTAACTCTCACTCACTTAACCCCACTTAATTCTTGCTTTTTTTTCCTCAATCTAAGATGTCACGACCCGCACCCGGAGTGAGGGCACGAGTGCGTGACAGCGTCCCAGCCTACGTCGCAGAAACGGCGTAGAACGCTGTCTAGGTCTACTATCTAATAACAGTTATAATATCAAAACCTGTCAAGAATGGTCAACTCCGAACGGAGGACAAGCAATGACAATATAATATACTCAATCACAAACTCTAAGAAGGATAGATGATACTGAAAGATAAAGACAACAAGATATGAAAATATCATCCAGAAAATCTAACACAAAAATAATACAAGTCCATAGTCAACAATCTCAAATATAAATACTAAAATAATAACATGTCCAAGTGAAATCTGGAGACAAAATCCAGTACCAAACCAAACTAGCTAAACTATATTAATGCCTCATTGGCTGGAACTAACCCCTGCTCGACAATGGTCTCCCGGTCTACACCCACTACGTCATGAGGACCATAGTAGGTAGGATACTCGTCTTCGCCATAATCTATAAAATTTTGTCAACATATCCAGTCAGGATGGAACGAGCACAAATATCTAATAACAGTTCTATTTAGATGATATAGAACATGTAGCAGTAAATAAAGAGAATATATAAGGTAAAATGATACATACATGAATCATGGTAAGGTATATCAAGACTATAAATGAATGTAAAAGCAAGAGGACAGTGTATATCATGTACGGGAATCATGAACTACTATCTATGTGAGTTTAGCACTAGTTTCAACATGTGATCGGCTTAGAAACTTGCACAGAAAAAATGGCCTGGCTAATCATACGTGCAGTGTATGATTAAAACTCACAGGAAAAACAATTCTTGCACAGGAAGGATTTGATCATATATCTACGCTAATACCCCTGCCCCTGACAAGTATAGTGGATCCAACCATGACACGTCATGACACGAAATTCTCTGAGAAGGTAGCTAGCCTTCGCAGGAATCGTGTCTATACAATGCACAAGGAACAAGGACAAGGCTTGCACAAGATATACCAGAAAATATAAAAAATAATATCTCATGACAGAATCCAGACAAATACCAATCCGTGTGAACAATGTGTCAAGAGAATAAGGATATCTGCACTAAATACAAGAAACATAGACGATATCATAAAACAGAAATACTATTAGAGAATATACTCGCCTGAGATCTGGTAGAAAATATAAACAGTGTATCGAGGTTCAGAGTGAAGTCACAGACCTAAAGATGATATATACACGAGTTAAATAGGGTTTAACAGTGTTAGGCATGATTTCTACGGTATGCTATACAAATATAGGTCAAACTCAGTCAAACTAAGCCACACCAAGTCAAACTAAGTCACACTAAGTCAAACTAAGTCACACTAGGTCATACAAAGTCAAACTAGATCAAACTAGGTCAAGGTAGATCAAACAAAGTCAAACTAGGTTAAGCTAAGTCAAACAAAGTCAAACTAGGTCAAGAGTTGACCTACAATTGACTTTTGGTCAACTGGTCAACTATGGTCAACTCCTAGTCCATTCTAGGTCAAATTGGGTCAATGGTTGACTCACAGTTGACTTTTGATCAACTGGTCAACTCCTAGTCTATTCTAGGTCAAATGTTGACTATACTTTGACTTTTAGTCAAAACAATCAACCTTGGTCAAATAAGGTCAAATCTAAGTCAAATATCTTATTTCTAACAATTACCTACCAAGATACCATATACCTTGGTCCTATTGGTATCCCAATACCAGTACTTTGGACTAGGTACAAATACCTTAGTCTCCAATACCAATACCTTGGTTATCTAGTATCTACCCATCTACCCCAAGCCCTTAGATAACCAATACCTTAGTATCTATCCTCTAACCATCCACCCTAAAATATTAGATAGACATACCTTAGTATCTAATACCTTAGTATAAATTAAGTAAACCCCCTCTACCTTGTAGGCAAATCCATTACCTTGTAGGTAAAATACATTACCTTAAGGTAATAGGCAAAACTAAGGTATTCCTAAGATACCACTTAGGCATCTCAAGATACCTTCTATCTATTCCTAAGACACTAATCCTAGTATCCCAAGATACTTCTAGATAGGACACTAACATATCCTAAGGTACTAAGATATACTAACTCACTAACTATCTTAACTTCCAAGATATCTCTAACATATAACTCTAACATCTAACCATCTATCTAACTATCTTAACATTCTACCAATACCTTATTACCTTACACTTATCTTAGGTAATTCCCATTACCTAGCTAATACCTTAAATATCTAGTATCTATCCATATACCCCAAGCTACTAGCTAACCAATATCTTAATATCTAACCTTAGTATCTAGGTAAACTCTTTTACCTTGAAGGTAAATCCAATACCTTGCCTTGAAGGTAAACTCAAAATCTTACCTTGTAATAAGGTAAACCCCCTTTACCTTAAGGTAAGGTAAACCATTACATTGATAAATCTTAGGATACCAACTCCCCATTCCAAGATACTCACTTGTATCTTAGGACACCCAATTCTAGATCCTAAAACACTAACCATGACACTCACACTAGTAAGATACTAACTCCTAATGAGATACTATCTATATCTAGACACTAACTCATATCTAAACACTAACTAGAAACTCTAACATATACTAGCTAACTCACTAACTTACTAACATATATTAGCTAACATCTAATATACTAATATCTAACCATCTACTTTCTAACTAACAACTAACATATAACCACTAACATACTAATTATTCAAGATATCCTAACACATACCTACTCATCTAACTATCCATCTAACTCATCTATACTAACACTCACACATGGGAACAAGGGACAAATGGCAATGGGGCTAAGGGTGCTAATGAGGCTGCCATATTGCTACTAAAACTTTTGCTACAATAATTACTGGGACTGCTACAGTAATTCCTGCTATGATCCTCCCTCTCTACATCACATAACACACACACTCCTCTCTACTTATCACTCTCACAAGTACACATATATCTCACTAAATAAATCCTCTTTCACAACACATATACTAACATCATTCTCTCTTCACAAACACATACTTCTATCTCTATCTCACTCACACAAGCACAAACACACATGCAAACACAACCACTCTCCCCTCTCCACAACTCAACACATTCACTCTCATCTCATCATACAAATCCCCTCTCATAACCACTCTAACATCCCCTCTCTCACACAACCACACTCTCAAAGACACAACAACATATACCCATATATATATATATATATATATATATATATATATATATATATATATATATATATATATATATATATATAATCTAACATATCAAAAACAGTCTACTATATAATATATATATCAAAATTTGAGGTCTTTACATAAAAATATGACTTGTAGGCTATAATACATAGATTCAAACATTGGTATACAAATGAGAACAAATCTAGACATCCTAACCATGGTTAATCTACTCTCTAACACATCCAAAACTGAAATTAGAAGTCAAAATAGTCTATGGGGCATTCCTACAAATACTTGGTGGGCCACCCTCGGAATTTCTCCATGGGTGACACCAAACCACTCCTAACTTCCAAATAAGGAATCAAATGAGCCTCTAAATCATTTCTAAAGGTGGTACATGCATGAGGGTGGTTCCTATGGGTTCAAAACTAACAAATATACAAGAGAAAGATGAAATAGAGAAGGTTTAGAGAGAGAGAGAGAGATACCTACTGGGAGTTGATTCCCAATAAACAACTCAAAGGATACGAATCCGACACGGACCCCTCTAGCAAAAGGACTCCCCTCCTTGCTCTTGGCTCCACAATCCTTGTAGACTCCTTCTTCTGGCAAGAATGAGAGGATTTGGTGGAAGAATGAGTGGATTTGAGGGAGAAAACAAAGGAGTTTGCTCTCAAGTTGGAAAAAAAAACACCAAATGAAGCAAATGGAGGCTACTTGGAAATGATGGAGATGAATCCCCCTCCCTCTCTTGGCTGCCATAAGGGTTAGGTTTAAGCCAATAGAAAATATCTAATATGCCCCTAATATGTCACCTTTGGTTAATTTAAGTCATACAAGAAATTGGGGTCAAATTGGTCAAAGTTTTAAACTCTAAATGACTAAACTTGTCATGTGGGATTAGTCTAAATGCACTAGCCTAATGAGATGAGTTTATGGGCCATGCCTAGCTAATCTTTGGGTCACGACTAGAGTCTAAACTATCCGGGCCACTAACACAAGTCAAAACTAGACGAAATTCAGACCCGGCTAATCCCCAAAATACAATATTAATAAATAAATATTCACAAAAATATTAGAATATGAATAATGACAAAATTTGTAACCCCGCTTTCTCAATAAATAGAATTTAGTTTTTGCTAATATTTTATTATTTTAAATATTAACTTTCAATCTATTTTGTGAAAATATTAAATTTTTCTAATAATATTACTATGGTTTATGAAGAGAGAAGGTTCTAGCCTAACTAATCACATTGTTTGGTTATTTAACTAATTTTCCTTCTAATAATTCTACCTAAGGTTTCATGGAATATTTACTCTTATAATTTTTAGTTAATCCTTATATTTTATTCAAAACCTTTTTTTTACAAACTGATTCTGCTTGGTTGCCAAAGGGAAGAGCCGTCCTCAAATTTCTTTTACTTTCAAAATTTCCCCCCAATCTTTTCTTCTTCTTCAAGACTGCTAACCACCTCAACTGCTTATATAAGAGCAGATTCCTTTCTTTTCATTCTTCCTCTGTAAATTTGAAGGAGCAGAAGCTCACTCCCTTTCTCTCTTCTTCCTTCCTCTCAAAGCCGAGCCCCTCAAATTCTAACCCTAATTTCGAAGAGCAGCAACCATGGCGAAGATCCTCTTCATAGCAATGTACGACGGCTGAGATCTCGTCTCCTATCAACGGCGGTATGATCCTCCCTGGCGACGACATTGGCCTTTTCCCCGGCGACTGAGCCTCTGCAGCAAAGCCACCACTCTGGCGGCAAGTTTCTTCTTCGGTGATTCTTCCTTTCCAGCCACAGTGGCTAGACGACGAACGGCGATCTCAACGACCGGTGTTCTTCCTCCGGCGACAACGTCGAGCCGGTCATCTTCTTCCTTAGAGGTCGATCCATTCATTTCGAAAATCCTTGATCGCAGCAGAGTCGGCAAATCAAACTTTCGGCAAACAATCAGTCAGTAATTTCTCCTGTAAGTCGATGGAGTGATTCTTCTTCTCCGGTGTAGTAACAGTATGTTTTGATATGTCCTTTGATCATCTCTTTCCTGATTATCTATCAAATTGATCAATCTCGATTGGATCGACTGATTTTAATGACCGCTAGTTCTTAAATTCTCGATTCTTTGAGTTGGTTGATCATTTTGGTTGATATTCATCATAGAAATTCAACTAATCCTAAACAGTATGTTGTTGTTCATGCACGCCAAGTGCTTGACAGTTGAACTCAGAGGAGGTTTTGAGGAGCAAGTACTACAAGCGGACACGGAAGCCTTCGTGTCCAGTCGATTGGACTCGTATAGGAGTGTATCAGACACGGTTGCTTGTGTCGTCATACGCGAGGACAGTCTCAACTCTTCTCAGGTATTAATCTGCAATTCTTGATATTTTGATCCTGTTGTTGTGTCTATTGAATGGAGAATTTTTGGCCAGGGATAGGGTCGGGATACAGGGATCGAGTCGTTCGTGTTGGGAAGCTGGGTTCGTATCCAATCTTTGGGGTGCGTATCAGTGTCAGTGCTCAATTTGAATTGTCGTGCGTTTAGTTTTTTGAATTCTAAGTCAGATTTGAGTGAGGAAGTTAGCCTGTGTCATTTTGAATCTCCGTGTTAGATTGTTGCAGATGAGTTATTTTTAAACATTTGCAACTAATATTATTATAGGAGTTGACTAATTACAGACCTGTGGGCTTTTGGGGATTGAATATAGTTGCTGTCACGACCCGCACCCGCTTTTCGGACGTGAGCTCGTGAGCAAGCCAGCTACGTACCGAGCGGACTCCAGCCCGACTCGAGTACGTATAAGCTGTCAAGGTCATGTCTAATCTAAACTATATCTCAATCCACAGGAATCATATGAAACAAGAATGAACAATTATGGGTCATGGTCTGCAGCCCAATAGCATATTGTCCGATTAGACTCTAAGAATGATATGAGTCTATAAAATAAGCAAAATATATTATGAAAGTACAAAAAAGATAGTAAATTAATAACACTAACAAAATACCTGAATCATGCGATTGAAGTCAAATACCACATGCTCAGCTAGCTAACTTCGTGCAATCAGCTACCTGAAGAGATCATCAGGTCCTCAGAGGACTAGCAAGATACATAAAACATGCTTATCTAACAGTTTAATCATACAATAATATAAACAGGGTATGAACAGGATCTAAACATGAGACTGACATGTGGCTACTGACAGGTAACTATGAACACGGATACGGGATCAACTATGCATAAATGAACTACTGGTAGATCAATGGATAACAACCCTCGCCCCGAATGTGGACTCACAGGTCAGTTTCAAGACAAGTCACCCTCGCCCCGTATGTGGACTTGCAGGTACAAAGGACAACCCTCGCCCCGTGTGTGGACTCGCAGGTTGTGGAAAAGACAAAAGAATAGCAGTTCACTCACACATACTTGCAGACACGACTCAGTCAAGACACAGGTGAAGACACGGTACAACTCAGTCATGACACAGGTAAGGACAACTCAAGCATGATCCATGACGTAAACAAGCCTGGTATAACTACACTATCAAGTCATGAAACACTGATATACAAGCAAGGTAATAAACTAGTAAACATGGAATCACATAAATCTATAGCAACTAAGGTAACTCAAGATGACATACTAAGACAGGTGTACTATAAGCATGAAAATAAACTGTAGAGGGAGCCAAGGTATACTTGCCTGGTGGTTGCACGCAGATCCAACAAATATATAGTCGACTAGTAAGCCATACAGTCCAAGTCATCACAACTATCTCCGAAAGATGAAACAGATATTGTCAACATTCTCAGAATAGTCAAATTAGCTAGGATTGCCTGTCCTTAAGTCCAATTCTAGACACAGGGGCAAAACGGTAATTTCGGGCAAAAATGATATCCGCCGTTGGATTCGCTTTGCACTGAAAAATGTGTTAGGGTCAATGGTCTCTAAAGTCGTCAAACTACATGTCTACGGATCCGGTTTTCTGATACGAATTCAACTGTATGTCCAAATTTGGATTCCGACGGACCATGCACAAAATCACCCGTTGGGTCAGACCGTGGGGCCCGCGAAACGGCGATCTGATCAACTGTCTCAGAATCGAACCAAACTTGGCATACAGGACCAGAAAAATGACACGGTCTTGTTGGCACAAGTTTTGTCTCGATCTGACGAACGTGCACAAAGTAATTGGAGTTTGTACAAAGTAGTCGATACGGTGAATTTCGACGGATACGCATCAAATTTGTCGCGCACACGCGACCAATTTGAATTCCGTCAAAGTCCACATGACCACGAAGTCGTTACGCACCTTTTAATGCTTTCAGTTCACGACCACGTCGCCCGGATTGGCGGGACGCACGTGGTATCGGAGGGTTTTATTGAATTTTCACAATTTCGAAAATAAGTTTTTTCTGATTTTCGAGTCGATTTATCTTAGCATCTATGGATTATAAAAATAATCTAAAAACAGGGTTTGAATGCTGGTTAGGTTGTCTAAGAGGCTGTTCAAATGGTTTCCTAAAATTATCGATGGATCGACGGATATTCTTCTTCCAAAATAGGGTGATGGGCGGTTCTATATCCTGTCTCGGGACAGGATTTCCATCGACTTTGAGCCGATTTCCCGTCGAATCGGTTTCGACCCTACTCAAACTAGTTAATGGATGTCCGAGAGGGTTGGTTTGGATATTTACCTGAGCAATTCGTTCGTGAAACGAACGATCGAGGTGGGAGATACATCGGCTCGAAGTTAGGCTCATAGAGTCAGGATTACTGTCGCGCTTCCTGTCCCATCCGCACGCGAGTGCGGCCTGGCCAGCCTCCGACGGTGCGTGCGGTGGCTGGGGGCTGCGCCAGGGAGAGGGGAAGGTGTGGCAAGGCTGTTGGTTAGGGTTTCGATGTATATTCTGCTCCCTCTATCTCGATTCTCTGTTTATATATCCACGTATCAGGGGCACTGGGTCGGGTCTGTTGGGTTTTAACATCTCGCGAGATATTGTTTCAATATCTCGCGAGATATAACTTAACATAAAAAAAATCCATATATATATACATATTACTATTAATATATATATTATACATATATTAACATATCTTATGACTATAATTACCTAATAAACTTAAAATACAATTATAAATATGCGTATCACTACTAATCTAATTATTTTTAAAATAAGGCACCAAGTTTTGTAGGAAAATTACCATACATAAAATAATTAATTAAATTATACGAGAATTCTTATATATATACTAATGTAACAATTATTAATTAAATATTCTAAAAATATAATCTTTTGTTGCATCATGCATATTTATACATATATGATAAATACCTATATACCATATAATATGCATATATTATATTTATATCAAAAGAGCCACCAATATATATATACACACACTTCATATAAAATGCCCATTTTACAAAATTACCTATTTATCTATTAAAAATAAATACACTAATTAAATCACCCCCATAATTATCTACATAGGCCTCTCTGGACGTGTTATATATCTACATGGGCTTGTGCTCAGTTCGGATCCAGTCCGGGCTAAAATGGTATAACCGGTTTCTGCAAAGTCAATAAATCTAATAATAATTAATTAAACTATTTCTAATGGTCATGCTATAACTTGGCCTGGTTTTCCTAGTTATGACACATCGATGGCTTGGCATTCCCCTACCATAGCTAAACACTAGTCAAAGCACGTCACTGCACTATCTGTGCCATGATTCCTAATCGTCTGGTACTTCAAAACTCAACCCTGGTTAAAATTATCTACCGTAATAATTAACTAATTAATTATTTACAAAATTCTAAAAATCTTTTTAAATCAAATAAATAAAAATAAAAAATATTTCCAAATTTTTAGGAAGGGGAGCTACAGTTGCTGGACCTTGCTAAGTATTACTAGGCTTGATGCAGGTGGGGTAGCAGAAATTGTATTCATATTTTGAGCACACTGTTGTGCTGGGGGCTTTAGTTGTATATTTTGTTGAGCTTTAGTTTTGTTGGGCTCTGAGTATTTTGGTTTTAGTCCAGTCCCATGGGACTGGGCTATGTGTATATGGTGTCTGAGTTGAGTTGTATTTAGTTTAAATTTTGTTTTAGACTCTAATGGTGCTGAAGTTTCTGCTAATGGGCTATAGTAGGTTCGGCCAAGAACAGTAAATTGGGAGTGATGGGCCAAACTGATTTAGCTTAGCTGTGAGCTTGAGAGTATTTGGTGCACCTAGTGTGAGCTAAAAATTGGAATTATGCTTTGGATGAGTCATATTTTAACTGGGCCATCTGCAGGCCAGTAGGTGGAGTAGAGTTGGGGTAATGTTTATTACCTTATTGTTTGTATAAATTCTTTTGCCATTATTACTAGCTTTGTTAAAGATTGTTAAATGTTAAATCTTAGGAAGTATATTTTAGCAAAATATTTTCATATCTTATTAATAAATATTTTGTTAACTAGTATATGGAAATTTCTAGTATAAATGTCTTGCTATAGTCTAATGATAGCTAGATAATTATTTAAGCTCTATTCTATAATTATTTAGTTGTATCCTATAACGCAAATCTGCTAGTAAACTATTTAGGTTTAAGTACAAGCTAAACTATGATAATCTATTTATTATGGAGAAATGGGTTTGGGTTGGGCCATTATGTAGGCTATTAGGACTGGGTTCTGGGAATACTTTAGGCCTGGATATGTTTGGATAATATTAGTGAGAAATGATATTTAGTCAAAATTAGTAGATTTTATATTGTGGATACTAATGATAAATTTTAAATAATTTTAGTAATATTTTGATTCTAATATGGTTAATGAATGTTTTACTCTAAAAATAATAAATAAATAAATATTTTCTAGTGTTTCACATTTGTCTAAAATATTCCTAAAAAGATTTGCTAATACATATATATATTTTACCCTTGTTGTCAGCATCTACAATTCAAGTAAATTATTGTCATAAAAACTATAATTATTTTGTTAAGTATTTATACTCTAAATGTTATCCTGATTCAAACTATTTTATAAGAATTGTTATACTTTAAAGGTTATTATTTATAGCTAGTAATAATCTATAGTTAGTTATAGATAGTTAGAAAGATAGTTGTCTTTATTTAGATTCTAACTAATCCCTAATTGATCCAGGCTGGTGTCACGCCCCGCTCCCGCAGGAGCGATCGTCCTCGCTAAGGCGTGATGCCGCACGGGCCTAGGTTGCGCCCGTGCAAGACTAAGTCCAGAAATGGCCGATTTCGTGCTAGGCCACAGAGTCGCACAGAGTGTCCCCATTTGCAATAGAAAGTAAATGAACACAATTTGAAGCTAATTCAACTCTTTATTGATATTCAAGAAGTTTACAAGCGGCGCTAGGCCGATATTACAAATCGTTCAAGCTCTCTCTCTCTGAAACATAAAAGGCGTGCCAAGTGGCTTACAACATGGAATGATTCATGACAATGTTCCGATACATTATGTCCTGTATATGGTGCTTCAGCTCCTTGCAACGCTCCAAGGCTCCAGAGATAGCTCCGCGCCTTAGCACGTTCGATGGAAGCTCCGTACCCGCCGGCGTCTCCTGCATCCTGCAAGCAGACTGTGGGGTTATCAGTACATTGTTATGCACTGATGGGGAGGCTAGCTCGCCCACAATGCTATCATTACCAAACACGTTCTATTTACTTTTGTGCACCGTCTATCATTCATTGTATTTCTAATCTTGCCTCAGGATCATTTTCATGGCATATTTCATAGCCTATCTCATATTGCCGAAAACAAGTGTCGCATGGAAATACATGCACGACATACCCATACTTACCGTCCGGCCTTCCCTGTCCAAAGTAAACCAAGTTAGTCAACAATTCATATGAAATAACTTAACGTAGTTCATATAAGCATTCAATGTCAAGGGCATGTCCCTGCCTCAAGTCCTAGCGCGTCGTAGACACGTTTTCTAACTCGTTTGCTCGAAGTACTCTTGATCATTTTGTGTGTTATATTCAAGCCTATTCAGAAAGTGCTTTGTAAAGTTACTTAGACTACTTTGATTTCAATGCAAGGACTTGCACGTGGATTGCCACCAGCAAAGCCCACTTAAATCTATATGCACCGGTCGCTGGCATCACAAGCCATTTTGGACACATCCAAGCCGTGGTATTTTTCAACTAGCGTAGGGTGAGGACTGGCACACACCCCGTTAGTCTCTTGAAATACTCCTGCACTTACGTCCCCCGGGTGGCCGAGTCCGCACCCAGGCAGCCCGTAAGCCATGACTTGATCCCGCATAGGCCGGCCACGATCCTCCCTTTGTTCATGCCGCGGAATCTGTATCACCCGTGCACGGGTCCGTCCACGACCATTTCGTATTTTATCGTCATAGGCTAACCCTTAGCCATAATGCGTTATCGACCAGGTTGGCGTCCGTGCAGCGCAGGTAGCGAGCCCCGTTGCACGTGCCCGTCATACCTGTCGCTAAGCATTCTTTTCTTTCTTATCTTTTATTCACTCTTTCATTTCTTTCTTTCACTTGTTCATACATTCATTCATTCTTCATGTATTCATTCATTCACACGTTGATCATTTATTCACTTATTCGTTCATTCTTTCATTCATACGTTATGTAACTTCCCGTACGGGAGTCGCCTTGGCGACCCATCGGTCCTGAAGTCTTTCAATGTTGCTATACTCTACTCGGAACGACTATATCGATAGTCTTCCGTTTTATTGTTGTAAACCATTCATTGTTTCATTGTTTGAACGCAACAGGGACGTAAACGTAAGCTTGTGCCTTAGCACGAGCGTAGAGCGCAGTGCGAGAGTTCTCACAATTTTTATGTTCTTTTCCATATTCTATACAAGCATACAAGATGAAATTATTCCCTTAGCTAGGTGCGTTGAGTCATTCGTTTATTAGCATGCGCGGTGTTGACGCCTAGCGATTCTAGCAATAGTGTCTGTATTGTTATGTGTCTAGGCTAAGCAAAGACGGGTTCATCGGAGCCACCCACCTTAGCGATGTTCGCATCGGCCAAGCGATACTCCGAGCGCGCCTTTGAAACTCTAAGTCTGGATTCATCTTCGGCAGGCCAATGTAAGCCTTGTATCGATTCTTCTTCAGGTCGATGCTAACTCTTCGGGTCGACGGCTCGTTTGAGTCGTTGAACTTGCCGTTTGAATCGTCGTTCCGCTAGGGCGGAGCGGGTCATTACATAATACACCACTCAAAACAAGTCTCGTCCTCGAGACTTCCTGAGTACAGGTCATCCTACCATTTCTTAACTCGTGTCATCGTGTTTCATAGACAATTCTATCGAACGGCTCTATCGTTCGATGGCATCGAACCATGCGGTACCTTTCCAAGTTCTGTGTCACATATGTTTGGTCAATTTTATTGAATGGCTTTTCATTCATTTCAGAGTTGATGGTTCTTATTCGATTGTCGCGTTTCTTCGACTTGGTTGCTATTTTGACGTATCATGGGACTGAAACGGTCGCACGAGGTGCGTTGAAATTCTCAAACACGAGAGTCGTAGGCTGAGGCAAACTTACTCATTCGTTCATTCGCATCTCAACACCCACTTGCAGCTGCATTCGAGTTCATCATATCGCTGAGTTTGGATCGTGCACGCATTCAAGGCGTCCCCCGAATACGTATATTTCAACCAAGCTTAGCGACTAGCGAAGTCGGACAAGCTACTCGTGATAGTTTTGATTTGCCGATCGTTTTGCTAACTTCGATTTAAAACCGAACTCATGTGTATATCACATATCGTTTATCTCGGTCCTCGAGATGATTCGATTCGCTTCTCAAGCGCTCTTGTCAACGAAATCAATATGATTTTTTCTTAGCAGGGTCAACCAAGTCTAAGTAATTTTTTCTAGATCAAGTATCGCACTATCACCGAGTACGTCTTCCAATCAATGATTCAATTTATTATCCCAACTTCACTTGCGCATCATTCATTCCTATCATTCGCTTTGTTTAGGGCCAATCTCATCGTCGTTCATGCACATTCCTTGTTTCCCGTCCTACTCTAAGTCTTGCTGCCCCAAGTCTATCGTCCGTCCAGACGATACTCTAATGTCAATCGCACAGGTTCAATCACTCGGCATAGGGTCGTCCGCCTATCCGCTAGGTCATCTCACAAGGTCATAGTTACACGTTAGGTCCGTGGCTCGTCGTGCAAGGTCGTTGCACGACGCTCTTCCCAAATCCTATGGTCAAACCATTTGTTCGCTTGTACGGGAGTATCTACCCAAGTTCGTTTCACTCAAATTTCTAAACATCGAGCATGATTACCTAATTCGCATCAAGACTTACGTTGCACATATTCAATTCCATTCAATCACTAGTTTTAACCAATTCATGTATTCGATCACGAGGTCATCCAACTTGACAATACATTGCGCCCCAATCTCACGCGAGTCCGATTATCCACGACGGTTCATGAATCACCATGCAACGCTCCCGCAGAATAATCATTCTCATCGAGGCGTAACTCTTGTTTGAGTTTTAGACTAACCTATTCTCGATACGCGGATTGGACCTACTCAATCCTTAAGTTCAATTCTTCAAGCACACAAATTCATTCTCGAGTCCACCTTCGCGTCAAACCATAAGTCGAAGCAATCAGATTGCCACGCCATCTAAGTTCAATCACTCCCGCTGTATGAATCACCATATCAGCGCTCACACGGAGTGATCACCATAATCTGGTGCGACGCATGTGCGAGGATGGAGTTGCACTCGTATAAGACAAGAACGTCAACGTTGTGGTTGTCAACGAAGCAAATCCAAGCATTCACATTTTCATCCAAGCTAAATCAATTCGATAGTCTAACCGTCATACGTTCAACTAGAAAATCCTCGAGCTAAATCTATCTTTTCCTCGACACGTTTTCAATATCCCAAGTATAGCATCCAACGGAACAATGATATTTGCACGATCGTCATTCATCGAGTCAAAGTACCCTCGAGTTATCGCATATCGAACTTTGATACGTCTCAATACTATCGACGATATGCGTAACCTGACGATCTTCCTTTGTAACCGATTTTGAGTCGTGCGTTGATGCTGTTGTCCGAGTTGGATATTTCATAATTTCCTCGATATTCAAGATCAAGTTCGATTGCTATTCCTCAAGCTAGTTTCAAGATCGCTGTCCAAACTCAAGTCACAATTTATTTGAATCAATCCAAAATTGTGCGCGTGATCCTCTAAGTTTTCCTCGATCAAGACCATTCATTTTCATTCATCGTTCCGAATCGTTTTCTAACTTGCGTTGCCCATTGACAAGTTGTCCGAACGATATCTCGTTCGGGACATTCAAAGTCACGACCAACTAAGTGTGAAGCATTCTAAGGCTTTGTGCGATCGCATCGCCTCGCCGACGTACTCGTTATGTTTTGTAATCCTTAATTTTTGCTCGAATGATTTTCCAAGAGCATCCATACACCACTCGGATTCGAGCCATACGATCTAGTCGTCGATATTCATTCTTATTCTTCTCCGAACCTATCACATACACCACTCGGGTTCAAGCCATCCTATTTAATCCACAAGTCATATTTGTATCATGCGCTAAGACATCCTTCAGATTCGTTCGACGAATATCTAGCGTAATCGCTCACGTCGCCTCGACGTACTAAGTCGTTCGCACTAATCCTCAAAATCCAATAAACCTTCCATGTATGCCTAAGCGTTAGTTTGATAGCGTTTCTATCGATATACACTCTAAGTGTATCTTCGTTCCCGACCGAGCGATACTTAATATCGCTCGTAACTCGATTGCACCAGGAGTCGAGGTACGCGACACGCGGCAAATCTTAGCCAAAAGGCCGTGTGTATAGCTATCCCGTACGGACTATATTTCGGTCTCGTGTACTCGTTCGCTATTGTCAGCGTAAGGTTATTCAAGCACGTCTTGCGTTTTGCTAACTCTTAGCATCGGTTCCTTCCAACTCAAGTACGTCGTGGTTCGGCACAAAGGCCTTCGCCTATCGATCCCTTCAATCGAGTACTTGTACGAGCTTTTGAAAATATTAGACTTATTGTACGGAACATTCCAAGGCACAACGAGAGAGAGCGTACACTTCTTTATTTCCAACGAGCTTTCAAAACTGAGAAATCGATGTGAAGTCTAAGGACGTAAAGCCGTGCTCTGATACCAATCTGTCACGCCCCGCTCCCGCAGGAGCGATCGTCCTCGCTAAGGCGTGATGCCGCACGGGCCTAGGTTGCGCCCGCGCAAGGCTAAGTCCAGAAACGGTCGATTTCGTGCTAGGCCACAGAGTCGCACAGAGTGTCCCCATTTGCAGCGGAAAGTAAATGAACACAATTTGAAGCAAATTTAACTCTTTATTGATATTCAAGAAGTTTACAAGCGGCACTAGGCCGATATTACAAATCGCTCAAGCTCTCTCTCTCTGAAACATAGAAGGCGTGCCAAGTGGCTTATAACATGGAATAATTCATGGCGATGTTCCGATACATTATGTCCTGTATATGGTGCTTCAGCTCCTTGCAACGCTCCAAGGCTCCAGAGATAGCTTCGCGCCTTAACACGTTCGATGGAAGCTCCGCACCCGCCGGCGTCTCCTATATCCTGCAAGCAGACTGTGGGGTTATCAGTATATTGTTATGCACTGGTGGGGAGGCTAGCTCGTCCATAATTCTATCATTACCAAACACATTCTATTTACTTTTGTGCACCGTCTATCATTCATTGTATTTCTAATCTTGCCTTAGGATCATTTTCAGGGCATATTTCATAGCCTATCTCGTGTTGTCGAAAACAAGTGTCGCATGGAAATACATGCACGACTTACCCATACTTACCGTCCGGCCTTCCCTGTCCAAAGTAAACCAAGTTAGTCAACAATTCATATGAAATAACTTAACGTAGTTCATGTAAGCATTCAATGTCAAGGGCATGTCCCTGCCTCAAGTCCTAGCGCGTCGTAGGCACGTTTTCTAACTCGTTTGCTCGAAGTACTCTTGATCATTTTGTGTGTTATATTCAAGCATATTCAGAAAGTGCTTTTTACAGTTACTTAGACTACTTTGATTTCAATGCAAGGACTTGCACGTGGATTGCCACCAGCAAAGCCCACTTAAATCTATATGCACCGGTCGCTGGCATCACAAGCCATTTTGGACACATCCAAGCCGTGGTATTTCTCAACTAGCGTAGGGTGAGGACTGGCACACACCCCGTTAGTCTCTTGAAATACTCCTGCACTTACGTCCCCCGGGTGGCCGAGTCCGCACCCAGGAAGCCCGTAAGCCATGACTTGATCCCGCCTAGGCCGGCCACGATCCTCCTTTTGATCATGCTGCGGAATCCCTATCACCCGTGCACGGGTCCGTCCACGACCATTTCGTATTTTATCGTCATAGGCTAACCCTTAGCCATAATGCGTTATCGACCAGGTTGGCGTCCGTGCAGCGCAGGTAGCGAGCCCCGTTGCACGTGCCCGTCATACTTATCGCTAACCATTCTTTTTTTTCTTATCTTTTATTCACTCTTTCATTTCTTTCTTTCACTTGTTCATACATTTATTCATTCTTCACGTATTCATTCATTCACACGTTGATTCATTTATTCACTTATTCGTTCATTCTTTCATTTATACGTTATGCAACTCTCCGTGCGGGAGTTGTCTTGGCGACCCATCGGTCCCGAAGTCTTTCAATGTTGCTATACTCTACTCGGAACGACTATATCGATAGTCTTCCGTTTCATTGTTGTAAACCATTCATTGTTTCATTGTTTGAACGCAACAGGAACGTAAATGTAAGCTTGTGCCTTAGCACGAGCGTGGAGCGCGGTGCGAGAGTTCTCACAATTTCTATGTTCTTTTCCATATTCTATACAAGCATATAAGATGGGATTATTTCCTTAGCTAGGTGCTTTGAGTCATTCGTTTATTAGCACGCGCGGTGTTGACGCCTAGCGATTCTAGCAATAGTATCAGTATTGTTATGTGTCTAGGCTAAGCGAAGACGGGTTCATCGGAGCTACCCACCTTAGTGATGTTTGCATCGGCCGAGCGATACTCCGAGCGCGCTTTTGAAACTCTAAGTCTGGATTCATCTTCGGCGGGCCAATGTAAGCCTTGCATCGATTCTTCTTCAGGTCGATGCCAACTCTTCGGGTCGACGGCTCATTTGAGTCGTTGAACTTGTCGTTTGAATCGGCGTTCCGCTAGGGCGGAGCGGGTCATTACAGGAGGACATAGAGATTATTATTTTTCTAGTCTTGATTTTCCAGAGCAAGGCAAGTACACCAACTTGAACTCCTTACTCAGTATTTCTGTCTTGCTTCATGTTCTCATATAGGACACGTTGTACACACGATTGTTCATTATTCATCATGTTATTATTCCTTATACTTGTACATTGGGGAGGAAAAATACTACAGATATGTGACCAAACCTAAACGATAGCTAGGCATTATTTAATAGCTTAGGTCTCACATGGTGCACATGGGATTCTAAGCCATACCACCATTGTTCATTCAGTTCACCCCAGTCGGTCACATACTCTAGTAGATATTTCAAATGCATATTGCACTGATAGTGTAGTTCATTGTTCCAGTTCTGGTACTATAGTTTCATTGTTCCAATTCTTGTATTACAGTTCATATTCCAGTTTTTGTACCATAGTTCATATTGCAGTTCATTACTTGTGCATTTCAGGTTACTTTGTATAGTGCTTCTTGTCGAGATTGTACTTTGCATTTTTTCTGACAGGATACGTTGCAGGTACACTTGAGGATACTGTACCATCTCTATGGGCCAGAGCCCGAAGCTAGGATAGGTTGTATTTCATGATGGATTTAGGATTTGCAGAGATCTAGTCTAGTTCATTTTATAGTTTTGTTTTAGAGATTTTACCTTATATTGTTTTGAGATTTCAGAGTTGTAAATTTTATTCTGGTTACCGGATTTGTCTCCGGATGATATTGTATTGACTTGGTGGATTGTGGAGATATGTTATGGGAAAGTTTATAGTAGCTGTGATATTTTATATTATCTAGTGACTTGGAGTTTTTCTTAGAATTGTACAGCTTACTGCGTTGCGTCTTCCAACGTAGGTTGGGCTTGTCCGACTTGTACCCAATTATTCGGGAGCGGGTCGTGACATATTTTTAGTGGCGGCCCATGCAGGTCTCGTCCTAATGGCACTTAGGCTATAAAGTACTATTGGGGGACCAGAGGAACTAAGAAAAACTCATCACAGCATAAGATCCGTGGGAAAAATGGTTATGGTTATAGTTTTACTAAGATTGCTTATTATCTTATAGTTTAGGCCCTATCTAACTGGTTTTCTATTTTTCAGAGTGGTTCAGACACGCAACACCAAGGGTATCGATTCCCCTGCGCTTGAGGCTTCTAAGATTATTTATCTAATATATTTTTTCTAGTAATTATTTGATTTATAGTATTCGAGCTTTCATTAGATTTTCTCTTAATATCTAGATTTTCTAAAAATTCCTTGTTGCAATTCAAGTCATTGTTTTCTATTTATGATTTGTTTCCGTAGCCTCCTTTTCCTACTAAAACTCCTTGTTTTCTAAAAGAACATATAACTTCACTTTTTCATCATGATTAGGTCTTAGAACTCGTTTGAATTTTCGTAGACTCCTTTGAAACTCCTATGGATAAAGTTGAGAGAGTATTCGACGACCTACTATGACGTGGCAGATGCGCACTGCAGTCATTTATCTGGATTATAGAGACCGCGGGTTCACTGCAGCCAGATGCACACTGGCGAGGCATGGACTCTAAGTTGAAGTAATTATAGGTAATCATGGGTTCTCGAATTTATTGAAGCTATGTCCTAAATTTATAAAGTTTTCTCTTGAGTTGTTTCGACAATGTCGGATAGTTGATATAATATTTTAGTAATCTATTATATCTGGGCCATAGAACCAAAGGTTCACTGCAGCCAGATGCATACTGGCGGGGCATGAACTGTAGGAAAGGTGACTCCAGATATGTATGATTGTCGGATACTATTGAGACTATTATCCTTTGGTCGTGACTATCATTTTACACTACTTTAAATCGTGCCAATTTTAAATTTTGTATTTGATTATTTTTTATCGTGCCTAATCGTGCCATCTGAAATTTCGAGGCCGAAATTTTCTGGAGGGGGATTTGTAGCCCCGCTTTCCCGAATAAATAGAATTTAGTATTTTGCTAATATTTTGTTATTTTAAATATTAACTTTCAATCTATTTTGTGAAAATATTAATTTTTCTAATAATATTACTGTGGTTTATGAAGAGAGAAGGTTCTAGCCTAACTAATCACATTGTCGGGTTATTTAACTAATTTTCTCTCTAATAATTCTACCTAAGGTTTTCATGGAATATATACTCTTGTAATTTTTAGTTAATCCTTATATTTTATTCAAAACCTTTTTTTATTAACTGATTCTGCTTGGTTGCCAAAGGGAAGAGTTGTCTTCAAATTTCTTTTACTTTCAAAATTCCCCTCCCCCCAATCTTTTCTTCTTCAAGGCTGTTAACCACCTCAACTGCTTATGTAAGAGCATATTCCTTTCTTTTCATTCTTCCTCTGTAAATTTGAAGGAGCAGAAGCTCACTCCCTTCCTCTCCAAATTGAGCCCCTCAAATTCTAACCCTAATTTCGAAGAGCATTAGCCATGGCGAGGATCCTCTTCATAGCAATGCACGACGGCTGAGATCTCATCTCCGATCGACGGCGGTACGATTCTCCCTGTCACGCCCCAGAACCAGAATACCCGAGAGCGGGAGAATGACTCAGCCAGCTACGTATTACGGGTAGATGAATACCGTATAATACGATCAATGCTGTCTAAAGACGAGGGGGTGCATACTACATGAAAGTCTCACTAGGGTTACTCAACATCTATTGTCTCAATCATTCAAACAAGAAGCAGTAATAGAGAACATGTAAGATAAAGCAGTAAGGCGTCCCAAACGCTCAGTCAAAATGTTCTTGAGATCTGGCTTTACAAAACATAGCCAGATGATATGACAAGATATACACAATCGTTATCAGCTGCAGTCTGACTTAGTTATAATTATGTAAAAGTAAGTGCAAGACAGTCCGACTAAAATGTCGGTGCCAAGCGATAAAATATAAAGTAAGTAGCAAAACGAGCAGGGAAGCAAGAAACCCACTCGTGTCCTCCTGCGATCATCCTAGTATTGACCATCTTGGAGGTAGAAGTAAGCTGAGTCCTCGGGAGCTGGCTCTAAATCTGGCCATGCAAAACCAGATAGGTTAGACCTCAAATAGCAATTACCACAAAGGAAGCACGACATAAAGAATTAGAACCAGCGGTAAGAGTTAAGAATATGGTAATTAGGTCTCCGCTTGCTACTGGGGTTCACACAATATCACGATACTTCAAACCAACTTTCCAACCAAACAAGGACAGAAGTTGACCCGTCATGTCCTGACATTCTGATCATCTCAGTAGTTAACAGAGTAGGTACAGCACACAAACAAATCAATTTAAACGGCAATACAACTACTACGGCTTGCTAACTGTAAGTTCCAAGTTGTCCTGGAATTATGCAATAAGGGATTCCTCAGTTCTTACAATATACAAACAAGGCTAGTCTACCCAATAATCAATTGCGCCAATCATGAATTAGACGTGTCCCAGCGGGATGCCCGTCATCAGTATATATAAAAATATAAATAGATATCACTCTCTGTCCGTGTGGCAGGTTTATAGTATTTGTAGGAACCAGCCGACATGTCGGGGGACTAATTGTCCCGAGATGGCTGCCATTTAAGAACTCGAGAATCCATTCTCTCCATGTAATCATTATTTTATTTAGCTTAATAGTCCCTATGTTAATTGAAATCTCATGCCGTGGATCATGATCATTCAGAATGAGTACTTTCATACAGAGTACGATATGCATAACTCTACAACGATGTCCGTACGGTTATGTTGTAGGTCTTACATAGCGTAATGCAACAATCAAACCTAGCCACGGAATAATCATGTCTTGATTGTAAGGTACACATGCTGCTTTTGTAGAAAATAAGTTGAAGTTTGTACGTATCCATATGCCAATGTTCGGGATCGGCTAGTCGATTGCGATGGTTCATGGTTAGTATATGAACGTGCCTCATTCAATTCGCTAAGACGACTAGCCAGTCTTTTAGTTCCAACTAGGAACGCATGATCAATCATTTAGTCAAGGTAACAATCAATGTCAATTCGTGACCAGCGTGAAAGTCAAACTAGTATTTAGTATGGTCGAGTCTATAACTCTCAGGGTTAAGTTCCAGTCATACTGGGTATCCATAAACCAATCGAGACACAGTGCACACTTCACACAACAATATGTATTAAAATATTAATATATCATAATTATATCGAGTTTATGTCAAAAGGCGTAAGGATATAATAAGGGGTGCCATGCGCCTAAGGAGCACGCCAAGGGAGTACGCCAAAGGAAGTATGCACAAAGGAATAACGTTACGCGTAAAAAAATACGCATAAAATAAATAACGTTATGCGTGAAGGAATACGCGTAAAAGAATACGCGTAAAGTAAATAACGTTACGCGTGAAGGAATATGCATAAAGGAATACGCGTAAAGTAAATAACGTTACGCGTGAAGGAATACGCGTAAAGTAAATAATGTTACGCGTGAAACTCGTACGCGTAAAGGAATAACGTTACGCGTAATGGAATACGCCAAGCCAGAGTAGACATGCGTAATCCAGATTCATGTTGACACGAGTGAACGTGGGCGTAGAGCTTGATACTACGCGGGCACGTATAAACGTGGGCGTAGAGAACCCCCAGAGCTCCAAATTTCATGAAACCTTTAATCACAGCCAAAAATGGGACTTCCATGGATCAAAATGGGGTATAACACAAATCTTAACAACCTGGAATGATTAAAACTTGAAAATAAGGAAGTTTGATAGATCAAAACTACCAAAATCTGAAAATGGCAAATTTCTAGATCTACAAAATAAAACTTTTAAAATGCAAAATGTCGTTCTAAACTATCTTAGAATCACGAGAGGAAGATAAATGAACCATAAAAATGGGTTCTCATATGAAAGCAAGATGCACTTGCCTATGGGTTTTCTTAGGTTAGAAGAGAGGTTAATGGAGAAGAAGAAGAGTAAATGAGAATGAATGAAGAGAGAAAGTAGTTGGGCTTTAAATGGAAATGGTGGTAGGTAGGGGGTTGGGTTCATGATGAACCACCCTAAACCAAAACAAACCAACCCTAGCCGAACCCAAGTCAAAATAAACCAAAAGCTAAGCAAAAGCAGAAAATAAAACACAAAAAAGTAATTAGCATAAAATTAAAGGAATTAAATACAGAACAAATGCATGATAAATATTAAATAAATACATTCAAGCAGTACACGTATTAAAATACGTATTCTGGAAACGGGGAGTGACATCTCTACCATCCTTAGAAAAATTTTGTCCTCGAAATTTCAAATCCAAGCAGGCCAGAAACATCAGAGCTAGACTAATCCAAGTACAAACAATGCTAGCGAGCAAGCTGTCATTCTACAATATCAATAGCAAGTAATATATATATATATATATATATATATATATATATATATATATATGTGTGTGTGTGTGTGTGTGTGTGTGTGTGTGTGTATTTATCAATCTACGATATCAAGCAATTTCTACTCATAGGGTGATAAGCATGAGGAATCAAGACAATCAAGGTACACGGAAAGAAATATACCTTGTGAGCCAAATAGGTGCGGATGCCGTGATCGGATAGGAGTGATGACCCCAAGCAACTCGGACAAGGCTAATTGTTCGGTTCTTGAGTATCTTCTCCTTTCGGTCCAAAATAGACACCAGCTATTCTTCGTAAGACAGGTTGGTACCAACAACCAGCTCAGAATGATCGAGGATATGACTTGGTTTCGATACATACCTACGTAATTGAGATACATGAAACACATCATGCACCTCTCGTAACGAAGGTGGAAGGGACAAACGATAAGCAACATAGCCTACCCTATCGAGGATAGCAAATGGGCCTACTTATCGCGGACTCAACTTCCCGCG
The DNA here is from genome assembly GCA_029216955.1 of Iris pallida. Classification (NCBI taxonomy): domain Eukaryota; kingdom Viridiplantae; phylum Streptophyta; class Magnoliopsida; order Asparagales; family Iridaceae; genus Iris; species Iris pallida. Next base: position 6,405,728 of record JANAVB010029620.1, read on the forward strand.
AATGCCAAATCTAATGACCCACGGGTAGGTGAGATCCGCAAGAACACGTGGTCCCCAATAGAAAATTTTAGCAGCCTACGATGCTAGTCTGCCCAATGACGATGTCGATCTTGTACAACTCGAAGTCGCCCTCTAATCCCCTTAACCACTTCAACCGTCTGAACAATCATCTCTGGGCCTAACATCTTCCTCTCATCGATATCATCCTATGCCAGTGGCGACCTACACTTATTACCATATAGTGCTTCGAATGGTGCCATCCGGATACTGGCTTGATAACTGTTGTTGTACGAGAATTCGACTAAGTGCAAGTGACTCTCCCAAGATCCTCTAAAATCTAGGGTGCAAGCTTGTAACATATCTTCCAAAGTCTGAATTGTTCTTTCTGATTGTCCGTCTGTCTGTGGATGGTAGACCGTACTAAATCTTAACTTGGTACCCAGGCTATGATGTAGACTCTTCCAAAAATGTGATATAAAACGTATATCTCTATCTGATACAATACTGACAGGGACCCCATGCTTCCTGACTATCTGCTGCATATACAACTCTGCCAACTTCTCTGTAGATTGCCCTACTCTAAAAGGAAGAAAATGTGCTACCTTCGTAAGCCGATCCACTATCACCCAAATAGCATCCTAGCACTTGGTGATCTTGGTAAATCGGTCACAAAATCCATTGTGATATGCTCCCACTTCTATTCCGGGATAGGAAGCGATTATAATAATCTGACTGGCCTCTGTTGTTCTGTCTTCACTTGCTGATATATTAAGCAACGAAAAATGAATCTAGCTATCTCCCTCTTCATTCCGTTCCACCAGAAGTGCTGCTTGATATCTTTGTACATTTTGGTCCCTCCGGGGTGTATAGAATACTGAGAACTGTGGGTTTCTGTCATAACCTCCTGTCTGATATCTCCATTTGGCACACATAGACGTGATCCAAATCTAAGTATACCATCTTCGTGAATTTTCATCTCCTTCCTGAGTCCTGACTTACATTCTATCATAAGCTTCTGAATCCTTGGGTCCCGTGCCTGAGATGCCTTGATCCTATCTACCAAGTCGGATTGAACTCGTTGACCTGCCAGAATTTCGATATCACTAGAAAGTATAACCTTGATGCCCATCTCTTGAAGATCTTCTAAGATATGTTTTTGTGATGTTAACATAAATGTACCGCCTCTCCTGCTAAGAGCGTCCGCTACCACATTAGCCTTGCCTGGATGATACTGAAGCTCTACGTCGTAATCCTTGATCAACTCTAACCATCTTCTCTGTCTCATGTTCAGTTCCTTCTGAGTGAAGATGTACTTCAGACTCTTGTGGTCTGTGTACATGTCCACTCGATCACCGTACAGGTAATGCATCCATAGCTTCAAAGCAAATACTATTGCTGCCAACTCCAAGTCATGAGTCGGATAATTCTTCTCGTGGTCTCTAAGTTGCCTAGATGCATATGCTATCACCTTTCCATGTTGCATTAGGACACACCCAAGTCCCTTTCCAAACGCATCAGAATATACAGTAAAACCTTCGGGTCCAACCGGTAATGTAAGAATAGGTGCCGTGATCAACTTCTGCTTCAAATTCTCAAATGATGCCTGGCACTCTGCCGACCAAATGAATGGTACATCCTTCTGTGTCAAGCGGGTCATTATAGGAGCGTAAAAAGTACTTCAAAGTCCAAGTCAAAGAAGTTGAGAGCTTTATGCAATTCAAATTACGTCAAGCTTAGACTCTACGCAAGCTACTCTCTACGCATGCTGCTCTCTACGCGAGAAGCTTTTTACGCGAGAGTTATCCTCCACTTTTACGCCGGAGACAGACTGTCAGGCCATATTTAATGCGAGTGATTTGATCTGATAGAATGATTTTCTGACATCAGGATTGCACAGAAGACGAGAAAATCTTTTCACCGAGCCCAAAGCTTGTTGTTTAGTGTACAGATGGGCTAACTTTACGCCCAGAAAATAGCTTCTTTTACGCACGATAGCTATTTCGAGCTTTTACGCTCAAGGCTATTGTGTGCATAAAGTTTATTTGAGCTAACTTTACGCTCAAGGCTATTTTTAGCCACTTTTCGCTGGAAGCTTATTTGGGCTATTTTATGCCAGTTTGCTACTTTACGCAGGGAGTATGTTTTGGGTCATTTTTACGCCCGAGCTTTCCTGACTACATGGTTTGCTTACGTGGCTTTCATGCCACACTTATCGAGGAACGTGTGCACGTGCGTTCCCCATTTTGTTGAAAAAGTGGGACACGTGTCATCATGTGTAGAGATTAAAACTCTACTTGGGACATATGTCACCGAGCGTAGAGGATGATTTACATCGTGGGTGACAGTTACTCGCGTAGAGACCCGTTTTTGTTGCTTTTTACGCACAATGGGTTAAGTCTATAAATAGACTTATTTTTAACACAGACAAAAATCAAGAGATCAATAGAGACAGGAGAGGAGATTCTGAAAAAACTCATATTTTCAGAGTAATATTCCCAGAAGCATTTCTTCATCTTTTTTCCAAGAATAGGGTGAAGCAAAGCAAGAAAGCATTCGACTGTGCCATCAGTGCCGTTGCTCGATAACTTTTCGGTGACTTAGTTCTTTCGATTGTTCGTCTTCTTCTAGCAGTTCTCTTCATCATCATCGTATGGTCCACAGAACAAAGTGATCGCTCTCAGATCAGACTTCCATAGCAATACTTCCTAGAACATTTGTACTTTCTGTACTTTTTCTAGTTTTTTTTCAAAAGCCAATTTTTAGGCATTTTGTTAAGTGAAACAAAATGGCGACTCTGCTGGGGATGACCTTCTCCTCTGACGAGAAGGCAATTGCTCAATATGATGATGTGTCGATCGGATCGACAAAGAAGACTCTGGTTGTGCACTTCGACCAGACTGTCTACGAAGAAATACTTCGAACTGGGGGTAGTACTCGCTGCTCCAATGTTCAAAAATTGCGGAAGGCACGAAAAGTTTGGATTCCTAAGTCCAAACCACCCTAGGATCTCCCTGTTGTCTCTGAAGGCAAAGGCATCCTTCCTACTCCTGTTGTAGAGACTCCCGTCGGTGACGAGGCAGTCTCTACTTCAGTGATGCGCCATGGGCATAAAAACCAGTCTCTCGTCTGTGACATGGCAGACTATCAAGTTTTATGCTCTGCGCATAAAAATCAGGTTTTACGCTCTGGGCGTAAAAATCAAACTTTACGTTCTGTGCGTAAAAACCAGTCTCCCTTTTGTGACGTGGTAGACACTCAAATATTATGCTCTGTGCGTAAAAACCAGTCTCCCGTCTGTGACATGGTAGACACTCAAGCTTTACGCTCCATGCGTAAAGGAAAATCTTCCGTTTGTGACGTGGTAGATACTCATGTTTTATGCTCTACGCGTAGGTAAATCTCATGTCGGTGACAGAGTAGATAAAATTCATAATGATGCCTCTGCATCTAAAATAAATTTGCCTACACGTATACAGCATAAAAACATGAATTCTATTGTTGGTAAAACTTCAATTTTCTTCCAACAACCTTCTTACACTGCTTTACATAAGGTACCAAACCTGCAAATTACGCATAATGCTGATGGAGTCCTCTGTGCACAAAAATCTCAGGATTTACGTACGCAACTCCAGGCGCATAAAAATGCCCAGTTTGGTTCTGCTAATGCAGCCAGTAATCTTCTTTATACACAAGGGACTAAACGACTCTTTGTCCCAAATATAATAAAGAAGACTACTCCCTCTACCCCTTCTGATTTATGCGAGTTGCTTGTACAAAAGCGTAAAGACAAAAAATCTCATGTGACACTCTCCAAAGAAGATCACCATTGTGAGTGTCACCAGATTATAATCAAGTGTTGTTGTTCGGCTTCTAAACGGTCAGTTTTTGATCGGTTAGGTTACAATGTGCCTCAGCAATCAATTGATGATCAAGAACAGGAGTTGTCATATGCCTCAGTTAATATGGCATCTCATACCAACAGAAGACGACGTCCAAGACGTAACTCGTCCCAGACTCCTGGTCAACAACAGTTTAATCGACTTCTTGATAATTTCGAAGGAGTATATCAGAATACTCGATTGAGAAGTCAAAGACAATTGCAGACTTCTGACTCAGAAGCTGGGGGTACTCAGTCTTTAGAGTCCGAAATTGTTAGCGTTGATTCATACTTCTATACCAATCCCTCTGTATCTTCAAGGGAGGTTGAATCTTATGCTATCGGAGATAAATCGGAGACGTCAACTGCTAATACGGAACAACGTCTCTCTGTAGTTGAACAGTTACTGAAGGACATGCTTGCTATGATGCAAAGTATGCATCAAATAATAATGACTCAGCAAACCGCTCAGCCAGGAGTGATAACTTCGGTGCAGGTAGCGGCACAAACTCAAGATAGTCAAGGGGTTGATATACCCTTAAATAATCTTAGTCAGGAGCCTGCTATCAATCAAAATTCTGCATCTCCAGATCCTATCATTCCAGAAGATGCACCACCTTCGGTCGGGGTTACGGTACATCCGACAATAATTCAATCAAATGTGCTTCCTCAAACCAGTGAAGCTATTCAAGCAGTGCGAGAGCTAAAAGCACAGTTTGAAGTTTTGAAGCACAAGGATCAACTCCAGAGGTTAGGGATTAAGTAACCTTATCCTCCTCATTGGAATGATGTGCCATTTTCTCCAAAGTTCAAACCACAATCCATGGTATTATTTGATGGAAAGGCATCTCCTAGTCAATATATCAATTATTTTGATATTATGACTGTACATTTGTAGAAGAATGATGCTCTTCTTACCCGAGTTTTCATAGGTGTTTGACGGGTTCAGCTTACGACTGGTATCGTAGTCAACCCGACAATTGTATTTCGTCTTTTGACGAATTTAAAGCAATGTTTCTCTCCCGATTCTATGAGGGAGGAATGGACATGAATATGTATTCCCTAATAGAAATCAAGCAAAAGGAGAAAGAAGATACTCGGACGTTTATAGAACGCTTCCGACAAGCTACTTTAAAAATGCCTCCAGGCATGCCAGATTCAGCACTGATCGATACATGCAAAATGAATCTACGACCATCTATTGCTGTCTTCACGGGTTCCCAATTCACAGATTGGGCCTCGTTTGTCATAGCAGCAGTTTCAGCCGAGACCAATGGTAGGTTGGCTCGTGAGCACGGGATGATCTTCGCTTCCGAAGACAAAGGGAAGAAAAACTCCTCAGGTAATAATTTCGACAATCATAATGGAAAAGGGAAGGAAACCTTAGTGGTTAATCTTTCAAAACCCAAAACGATGCCAAATAATCAAGAGTCTTCTAAGCCAAAAGAAGAATACACTTTCGATGATAATGATATCCCAGGGATATTCCAATATCTGGTAAAGAGTGGCAAACTCCAGATTCCAGAGCCGAAAAGGCCTAATGAGGTAAATCTGACCGACAATACCAAGTATTGTATCTATCTCAGATACATCAATCATCCTACCAAGGCTTGCTATGTCTTGAAGAAGAAAATCCAGGAGCTGATAAATGCCAATGCCATCCCTTTAACCAACGATGAGCATACGGTCACAACCAATATAATTTCTCTTCAATTTGGAGGTTTTTCTCTATAACAAGTCCTAGATGGAATTGTCCCAATTCCAAAGGCGACGATGAAGATTGTGAATATCCCGCCTGCCATAGAGCAAAATAAAGGACTTTTGCCTCTTACACTAAAAAATGGTGAAATCATGTGGGTACACCCTGATTTAGTGCCTGAAATGGAGGATGAAGGTAAAACTTCAAAATCCAAGAAAGGTAAAAAAGTCAAAACTTGCAACATGATTTCTCATGTTTTAACCCCAGACCATGATGATTTGGATCATTTATGGGATGGCATTCCTTTAGAGGATAGACTAAGGGGTTTGAATATATGCCCTCCAAGTTTGGCTCCTCCTACCAAACTCAAACTTACTCATTGACAATGGTTAGCGATGAATAGTGTTCCCTTATACAGGACACAATAAGTCTTTGTTGCTTATGTGAAAGCTCCTACAGAGATCGTTCCTTCTATCCCGAGTATTTCTCCTTCTCCTGTGGCTACAGAGATTTCTATTCCTCCTTCTACAGAAGTCTATATGTCTTCTTCTTCTCATGGAATTTTACCTGAAGATCCAAAAGAAGCTGTATCAATCAAGAGACGATCATTTCGATTCTACTATGATTCTTCCTTACATATGTTATATCGTCGTTCTTATGATGGACTTTTACTACGTTGTCTCTCTGAAAATGAAGCTAAGCAAACACTTCGTGAAGCTCATGATGGGGTTTGTGGTGCTCATCAACCAGGGCCAAAATTACAGGACCGTATTCGAATATTGGCCTTCCATGATAGCGGATGCTGTGGATTATGCCAGACGGTGTAAAGCCTGTCAGATTCATGCTGATTTTATACACCAACCATCTGAGTTCCTACATCCTACAGCAGCTTCCTGGCCCTTCGAAGCCTGGGACATGGATATTATCGGTCCAATTAATCCTCACTCTGTTAAAGGACATCGGTTTATATTGGCTATAACCGATTATTTCTCTAAATAGGCGAAAACGGTTCCTCTTGTTGAAATAAAAACATCTAATGTGGTTAGCTTCATTAAACACCATGTTATTTATCGCTTTGGGATTTCCCGAAGGATAATTCATGACAATGGACCATAATTTGCCAGTCAGGCATTTTATCGATTCTGTGATAAGAATCGAATCCAAAATCTGGCTTCCACGGCCTATAATCTAGCTGCTAATGGTTTGGCCGAATCTTTCAACAAGACAATCATTAAACTTCTCAAAAAGTTTGTCTTTTCTAATAAACGTGATTGGAATAAGAAACTTGGAAAATATTTATGGGCTTACCGAACGACAGTTCGTACTCCTACTGGTTTTACACCATTCTTATTGGTTTACGGATGTGAGGCTGTTCTTCCACTGGAAATCCAGATTCCATCTCTCAGAATAGCTATTGCTAATGAGCTAACTACAGACAACAATGATCGCTTACGACTCCAAGAACTTGAAGAATTGGACGAGAAGCGTCTTCAAGCGCAACAACACATTGAACTATATCAAGCCCGCATATCTCGAACTTTCAATCGTAAAGTTAAAGAGAGGGTATTTAAAGTCGGTAAGCTAGTTCTAGCTGTTCGAAGACCGATGATGATAACTCATAAGAGCAAAGGAAAATTCCAAGCAAAATGGGAAGGTCCCTATGTAATCGAGTCAGTATTCTCCAATGGTGCCTATAGGTTGTCTAAATCTAATGGAGATTTGCTTATGATGCCAATCAATGGCAAATTCTTGAATAAATATTATGTTTGAATTTCTTCTTTATTCCCCAGCTACCAATGTACGGTTAAGCTGATCATTTCTTTTCTTAAAAGAAAATTTTGATCTTCTGTCTTATCAGAAAGATTTATTATTTATCATGTTCTCATGACCTCTGAATAAATATTAAGTCTACTTCTTCTTCTATCTATTATGTCCATTTGGCCTCTGAATAGGTATTAATCTATTTTTCTTTGAGTTGTTACGATCTGTTATGTTCATATTACCTCTGATAGTATCGTCGTATACTCTAAACAGAAAGTCATTATCTATCATGTCCACATTACCTCTGGATAGATATAATTTATTAAGTTTAGAAGACTTGTCATGTTCATATTACCTCTGATAAGTATTTTCTATCTCATACCTATTGTTTAATTATAAAATAAATGATAGGGTCACAAACCAAATATTTTATTTATTTTTGTAAACATTACAGAATGAAAAGATAGAAGGTTACAAAAAATTCTTTACTCGCCTAAGGCGGAGCAGAGACATCTTCAAGAAGCTTTTGTAGCTCCGCTAGACGTTTTTTACGGGAGCTCAAAACATTCTTAGTAGCTACGGAATGTCGAGCTTCAGGAGTACAGATGTAAGAAAGTTCAGCAAAAGTGACTATCATCTTGTCCTTGGCATCGTCAAGGGTTTTGATGGTAGCCTCTGCTCCAAAAACTTGTTCCTCCAAAATTGAGCTCTGGGTTAGCTGCTGGTCCCGAGCTGCGATCGTCTGCTCCCTCTCCTCCTTTAAGCGAGCCAGCTCAGCCTCGACTTCACAAATTCTATCAGGCTGTTGATGAATTCTTATATTCGAAGCTTCATAGGCCTCTCTCTGGATCTCCAGTTGGGGTTTTGCTTCAGTCAAAAAAGCCTCCTCTTTGGCTACCTTGATGTTGTAATTGTGGAGGGCTTCATTGAAAGTCCTTTCCCGAGCGAGATACTCAGCTGATAAAGCGTCGTACTCCTCTTGGATGAGACTTTCAGTGGTTTCACTTGACAGCTTTAAGTATTCTATGATCGGCTGTTCAAGTCCCTCCACGACTTTCTCCAATGATGCTGCTCTCGTCGCATCATTGAACATGGTGACTTTCTGATGGTTAGAGCAATCGCCACCTTCAGACTTTCATAACTGAGGCCCTTATTCAGGACCATTTTTATCAGAGCCGCCAAAGTCTTGTAAAAATTATCAGTATGAATCTCAACTAAGAGATTCATTTCTGCACTTGAGCTCGGTGTTGCGGCAATGTCTATCAGATCTCTTCTCTGAAGACTAGGAGCAGATGTTGCCTTAGTAGCAGACTGAGATGAGGTTGTTGTTGTCGTTGCTACTATAGCCAACTGATCCCCAGGAGCTTCAGGGACAGTATCTTCAGCATTTGTTACTCCAGCCGGTTTTGGAGTTGAAACTATATGAGTTTCTGTGGCGATGATTGGTACGGATGGAGTGGTGGTTATGGCAGCTGATTTTGGTTCGGGCATTGTCTCTTCAAGAACCTTTTCTGAAGCAGTAGCAATAGCAGAGGATGCTATTTCAATGACCCCAGCTTCAATTGGTGATTTGATTATGCCTTCATCACCTTCTTCAGCAATTGGCTCTGCAGGTTCTTCAAGTATGTCAGTTGTAATGAGTCCTTTTACAACTGATTCTTCATTGAAGTCTACTCTTTCCTCAGTAGCCTCTTCATCATCTACAGTATATTCTACTGTAGTTTGCTCTTTATCTTCGCCCTCAACAGGAAGAGATGCTTTTGGCTGAGCCTGCACCTCGGGCCCTTGCTGTACCTCCATATATTGAGGATATTCTTCTTGAACATCTTCTTCTTCGGAAGAAGACTTCTCTTCCTTAGATTTTGCGTTTTCTTCATAAATGTCTTCTTGAGGAGGAAGAGGAGCTACGGGCTTTGATGTAATAATAACACCTACAAAAATTAAACAAAATAAGTTAATATACAAAAATCATAATTTTGTATAGATTTTGTATAAATTATATTTACCTGGAGTAGGTGTAGGACATGCCAAGTATGCGTCATAATCTCCATCCGAATCCTCATCATCAAAATTAATAGCTGGTTCATCGGATGGGATGGGCTCTTGATCAACGATATGTGCTGGAGCAACATCCTCAACAACTTGTGCCTTTTGTGGCAAAGTCAAGTGAAGTGCTGAGCTAAGACGTCCCGGAGATAGGACCGTCACTGTTTCCATTGACGCTGCTGGTTGGGAGGCCGAGGACTATTCTCCAGGATGAACTGAAGAAGATGCAACATATTGCGGCTCATCCACCTGAGTGTCACTCTCTGGGATAATGGCTCTTGATCTAGAAGGCCCTTTAGTGGTAACCTTCTTTTTCTTTTCCGGGGTCTTCTCTAGAAGAGTTATAGCTGCACCTTGTTTTCGTTTGCGGGTTTTGCCAATAATGATAGGCTCTGCAGCTTTTTCCTCCATTTCCATTGGGATTACTTCCAGATATATCTGGAACAGCAGTTTCGTCAGGTACGTCTGATGGTACCTTGACTGGCTCTTCAAGATTTTCCTCCTTGGGCCATCTTAGACTACCTCTCAGGTTGTAGCCATGGGCAAAGGAGCGGATAGAAGCATAAAACTGAGCATACGTATGAAGTATACGTAGCTCGGTGGTGCTGGTGCAGTCAATATTCGAAATTTGGCACCAGTGCAGGCAGTGCTAAAATATCTCCAGCCCCTTGCACCATCAATCAGTTTTCCATAATGACGAAAACTGGTAGAAGGATTGCCAACATGAAGTTGGTCATATCCGAATTTGCGAGAGAACCGGCTTGGCAGATATGGTTCAAACGCGCAGCCGTCTTTATTTCTGTACATCAAATGGGAAGGTCTGATACACTGAAGCCATCTAAAAATTGGAGCTGATAATAAAGTCCTTCCTTCAATTTCATCTTCAAATTGAACGCCGAAGCAGTCAGCTGGAACTGGTGGCCGGATACAGAAGAAGTTCCAACCATAAGAATAGTTCAAAACTGCTCTGGTATCTGCTACTGTCGTGGCAGTCCATGTGGCTTTGCTGAACTTCTGGAGGAAGACTTCTGTATCATCTCCAGGGCCTGGCGGTAACAAATTGTAATTATGATGCAACAACCAGCCCATTAAGTAGGTGTAGGGCATTTCTACCCTAGGGAATACATTCCGGTGAGGAGCATTATTGATCAGTTCCTCACCAAAAGTTCTCAAACCTGCGTTAATACGACACACCATTGCCGACAGCAGGTTAATTCTGGCTTTAAACACCAAATGTACCGCTGGCCATAGCACATTTTGGTGGATCCTATCAACTGTATCGGTTCCCGGTACAACCCATCTTCTCAACCACAAAGAAAGAAAGTCTGCCAGCAAGGCTTTCTTGGAGATCTTCTGGCTGCCATATCTGAGGAAACTCAAAGCTTCGGTTCCTGCAGAGAATTTCCCAGTCTTGGTGGACAAATATTTATTCGAAAATTTGTAGCCAATCATCATATCTCGTACTTTATCAGCAGGGATTGTTAAGCCAATGTTGATGGATGGAGCTTTGTTCTCCTGAAATCTTTCTTTATCATCTTTGGATATCTTATCCTTGTGATAAAAGAGATATGTTGTCCACTTGTTGATGTATGCCAAATGAGATCCACTCTCATGCACAGTAGTGTAAATCATGTAGTGGCACATCAACTCTTCATATGCCTCAACCAGTTGAGGATTTTTCTCTTTTATCTCTGCTAGCTCCCTGTTTGAGGGAACATATTCTTCATACGGGGCTTCTTCTATTGGCAACTTGCAGATGAACTGCATCTCGTGAAGTGCGAGACCCATTTCACCTTTTGGAGTCGCAAAAGTTCCTGTGGAACTGATATATATTTCCATCAGAGCCATGAACAAATTGTTGTTCGGTGGTATACCCTGACTGGTGGAGGCCACTGCTTCATACAGGCCAATGTCCTTTAGCTCCGTATGGAAGTTCCTCATAATCCAAACACTGAACTGAATCCAGTTCTGGTTAAATGGAGTTAGCCACCCTGGTAATCTGGGGTTGGCTTGTGGATATAATACTGCAGCCCTTATGAACTTATTTATGAACATTTGGGTCTGTACTGGTTGAATTAGAGCAGAATTCTCACTCGGAGTGAATCCTGGCAAGAGACCGGTGAAGGGGACAACTCCACCACTGGGAGTGCTGGTGTAGTAACCCATTTCATTTGTTCTATCCCTCTTGAAGATGATCCTTCCTGGTCTACCATGACTGCTGGGAGTCAGGTTCCGTAACATCTTTCGGGGATGGGTGGCATGGATGAATACAGACAATTGATAATCTCTGTCCATGTCGGGGAGGTATATGGCTCTATCCCCAAACTTCAACACCCAAGACTCCTTCTTGGGGTGTGTTTGCGATTTGAAGTCTATCGCATCTCCGAATAGGAAAGCTAGTTTTGTAAATTGTTGACCATCCAGTGATGTTAACACTTCTCCATTTATCATAGACAGCAACGTCCTGTCCTCTTGTGCAGGTATCAGTTGTGCCCTCTCTGCAGGATATTCTGGGTTCGACTGGGAAAACTCAACGTGAGACAAGTTCTCCAAATAATTTGAGCCTACCATACCAGCTGATGAGCCAAATACTTCTGCAAGTGGTGAATTTGCAAATCCACTGCTAAAAGAAAAAAAAATCAAGTTAGTAAAAATCTAATTTGAAATTTTTATGCAGATGATTTGGTCTGAGTTTTACGCTTAAAAAGACTCTGACTATGCAAGTTTTACGCTTATTAAAGTTGATAAAAACTTTTAAAGTGAAAATGTTCTTTGTTTTACACAAAGTCTTTTCACTTATGAATTTTTTACGCTGGCACATATTGATGTGAGCGTATTGTGAATTTTACGCTGGCATGTGTTGACATGAGTGTATCTTAATTTTATGCTGGCACGTGTTGACGTGAGCGTATTTTAATTTTTACGCTGGCATGTGTTGACATGGGCGTATCTTAATTTTACGCTAGCACGTGTTGACATGAGCGTATTTTAATTTTTACGCTGGCACATATTGATGTGAGCGTATTATGAATTTTACGCTAGCATGTGTTGACATGAGCGTATCTTAATTTTACGCTGGCACGTGTTGACGTGAGCGTATTTTAATTTTTACGCTGGCACGTGTTGACGTGAGCGTATTCTCAAATTTACGCTGGCACATATAGACGTGAGCGTATTTTCTTAATTTTACGCTGACACGTATAAACGTGAGCGTATTTTCTTAATTTTACGCTGACACGTATAACGTGGGCGTATTTAATTATCTCAGTTTCTATGCTGACACGCATAACGTGGGCATGAAGTGACTCGGGTTTTCTTCTCCGACGAACTCGTGGCTGAAGTTCAGCATTTTTACCCTTCATTGCCGGAGCCACGGCGGGGTTGCTCTGTTGAGGCGTCGTTGATGATGGGACAGGGGTTTTCGCACGGTCGGCCGATGATGAATCGACAACAGGCTTCTTGCCCTTGCTGCCGACGGCGGTCTTCTTGCGGGCCATCGATTTAAAAGTGAGAGAGAAAGACGAGAAGAAGAGCAAAGAGATCGGGATTACGAAAGACAAAGTAAAGTTCTATCTCTATTCGAACAGCCCTATTTATAGAGAATTTTGAATCGGTTCAAATTCCCAATTTTTACGCTGACTGTTGGATATCCCAACTTTTACGCGGATGACCGTTGGATATCCCAAATTCTATGCTGACTGTTGAAATCCCGAATTTTATGCTTCTGTTCAAAGTATTTCAAATTTTGAAAATAATTTGAAAACTTTGAAGGGGGTCTTGTAGGAGCGTAAAAAGTACTTCAAAGACCAAGTCAAAGAAGTTGAGAGCTTTACGCAATTCAAATTACGTCAAGCTCAGACTCTATGCAAGCTACTCTCTACGCATGCTGCTCTCTACGCGAGAAGCTTTTTACGCGAGAGTTATCCTCCACTTTTACGCCGGAGACAGACTGTCAGGCCGCATTTAATGCGAGTGATTTGATCTGATAGAATAATTTTCTGACAGCAGGATTGCATAGAAGCCGAGAAAATCTTTTCACCGAGCCCAAAGTTTGTCGTTTAGTGTGCAGATGGGCTAACTTTATGCCCAGAAAACAGCTTCTTTTACGCACGATAGCTATTTCGAGCTTTTACGCTCAAGGCTATTGTGTGTGTAAAGTTTATTTGAGCTAACTTTACGCTTAAGGCTATTTTTAGCCACTTTACGTTGGAAGCTTATTTTGGGCTATTTTACGCCAGTTTGCTACTTTACGCAGGGAGTATGTTTTGGGTCATTTTTATGCTCGAGCTTTCCTGACTACATGGGAACGTGGTTTGCTTACGTGGCTTTCATGCCACACTTATCGAGGAACGTGTGTACGTGCCTTCTCCATTTTATTAAAAAAGTAGGACACGTGTCATCATGCGTAGAGATTAAAACTCTATATGGGACACATGTCACCGAGCGTAGAGGATGATTTACATCGTGGGTGACAGTTACTCGCGTAGAGACCCGTTTTTGTTACTTTTTACGCACAAAGGGTTAAGTCTATAAATAGACTTATTTTTAACACAGACAAAAATCAAGAGATCAATAGAGACAGGAGAGGAGATTCTGAGAAAACTCATATTTTCAGAGTAATATTCTCAGAAGCATTTTTTTCAACTTTTTCCCAAGAACAGGGTGAAGCAAAGCAAGAAAGCATTCGACTGTGCCATCAGTGCCGTTGCTCGATACCTTTCCGGTGACTTAGTTCTTCCGATTGTTCGTCTTCTTTAAGCAGTTCTCTTCATCATCATCGTATGGTCCACGGAACAAAGTGATCGCTCTCAGATCAGACTTCCATAGCAATACTTCCCAGAACATTTGTACTTTCTGTACTTTTTCTAGTTTTCTTTCAAAAGCCAATTTTTAGGCATTTTGTTAAGTGAAACAGTTATGGGTGCTGAGAGTCTTGCAAAGTCTGATACAAACCTTCTGTAATATCTTGCCAATCCTAAGAAACTTCGTACATCTGCTACGGTCTTAGGTATTGGCCAACTTTCTACTGCTTCTACTTTATTGGGATCCACTGCTACTCTATCCCCTGATATGATGTGTCCCAAGAATGAAATACGATCCGTCCAAAACTCACACTTGTTGAGCTTGGCGTACAACTGGTTCTCTCTTAGAACCTGCAACACTTTTTTGAGGTGATCTTCATGCTCTTCATCACTAGCCGAGTATATGAGAATATCATCAAGGAACACAACGACAAATTAATCTAAGTACGGCATAAAGATACGGTTCATCAAATCCATAAATATTGCTGGAGCATTGGTCAAACCAAACGGCATTACTAAGAATTTATAATGCCCGTACTTCGACCTGAATGTTGTCTTGGGAATATCCTCTTTCCGAACTCTCACTTGATGATACCCTGACCGAAGATCTATCTTGGAGAAAACGCTTGCTCTACTCAATTGATCAAACAAATCGTCGATCCTTGGTAGTGGGTACTTGTTCTTTACTATTGCCACGTTGAGCTTTATGTAGTCAATGCACAATCTTGATGACCCATCCTTCTTTCCTACAAGTACCACTGTTGCTTTCCATGGTGATTTGCTAACTCGAATGAACTTCTTCGCCTTCAGTTCCTCTATGTGCTGACACACCTTGGCCTGCTCTGAATCTGTCATTCTGTAAACTCGATCTGATATCGGTTTAGTTCCAGGTGCCAACTCTATACTGAACTCAATATCCCTATGTAGTGCCCCGACCCGCAAGATGCCTTATGATGGATGGTTGGTTCGATGAAGCCTTGTTGTACTTGGGATTATGCGAAGGATCGCTTGGAAGGCTATGCGATCGTGGCGGAAATTGTCCTATGAATGTGAGTAGTGTTGAACCCTTCAAAGATCCTTTAGCTTCATGTTTAAAATAAAGATAGTATGCTATGTTTCTTATTGTGTTGCTCAATAACACCTTGCATGGAATTTGGAAAGATAATGAAAGATAATAATCACCTGAACGTAAACTGTTGTGGCTAGATGAATTGTATGCTTGTACGCTGTTGTATTGAATTACATGACAGGTGAAGGCAAAGTCCCAAATAGTTGGGCGGTGAGTATATCGAGCTTTGACTCGATGAATAGACGGCAAAACAGATGTTAAGACCCAAGAACTGGGCAGTAAGTATGCTTGAATTGTATTCGATTGATTGAATGCTAAACAGATGCTAAGTCCCAGGAATTGGGCGGTGAGTACATTGAGTTGGTTGGAAAGATGTATAGTATCACAGATGTGGCAAAGGGATTGGGTAACAACATTCTATTATCCTGTCGCCGATGTAGGATGTTGATTACGCCAAGACCCTGGATTGGGTAGATGATAATATGAGCATTGGCTCAAGGCAAGATGGCAAGATGGTAATATGAATGAGAATGGTGGCTGAATTACTTAGTTTTCCTTATCATGCATTATATATTTTCTTCTTAGATAAGTTGCATATAGTTGCATGGTCATGGACAACTTGTCGACAAGGTGGTTTCTCGAACGGTATTCCTGGGCCATGGGACCCGGTTCGTCCTGGGGGAAACCAATGCTGAAGTAGTAGCAGTGCTGAAGTAGTAGCACGGTATACAGGACTTGCAGTAGGGCTAGCTACCTACACTGGCAAGGGCGCTGTATATCTGTAAGTCGGTCCAGGATGGCTTGTCGCCAGTAACCTTCATCTATATAGGTCAGGTACTAATGATGTCTTATGCAGGCAGAGTAAGTTATTACTCAAATACAGGGAAGGATGTCGGCTGTTGGTAAGAATCACCTGAACGGTGATATTTATATTGAATCATGATATTGTTCCTAACAATGTCTTGTGCAGGCAGAGTAAGTATTATAAATGTACAGGGATGGCTACACGACCGAGGGTAAGAATCACCCAAGGGTGATAACAGCATGCTTTAAATTATGTTGGCTATGAGATTTGCATGCTTTATTTCTTGTCGGCTATAACATAAAATTGACCCTAAGGCAACGAGAAAGACCACTGTTAATAATGTTCTATAACATGATTACTTAGTGTTGTCTTCTTAGGTGAGTTGGGCCAGCACCGCTCGCCAGTACATTAATGATATACTGACCCACGTTGTGGGCAATATTATATGTGTTTGCTCGGGGGAAATCCTGTGAATCAGTACTTGGCATCGATGATTTGGATGGGTGTGCAGAAGCTCTTCTTTCAAGATGATGTCTTCTGCTATACGGGACATAATGTATAGAACAGTGGAACTCAGTTGTACCAGTGAGATTGTAGCCAAATTGGCAAGTCATTGTAAAGAAGTCGATATATTCATTTGTAGCCTAAAGGGCAAGTGTATACATCCAGTTGGTTATTCAAGAGTCTTGTAATCAAATATAAACTCTGTATTCCGCTGCAAGTCTTGTAATCTATTATGATTATCAATAAAGAGATACATTTCTTCATATCTTATGTGACTTCAATTTATCTGCCTGGTTCTGCTGCGTTGTCGATATTTTCTGAGAAATACCAGGAACTGTAATGGTTTTGCCTTGTACAAGTGCAATCTAGACTTGTACGGCATCACGTCCAGTGGCTAGTTTTTGATCCTCCGGGATCGGGGCATGACATAATGGTATCAGAGCACGGCTTTACGTCCTTGGATTCCTATTCGATTTGTTTCGAATCAACATTGCTACTAAGATGATTCTAAGCTGCTTCCGCGATGATTCAAAGATTGCTTCCGCGATTATTCAAAGTTGCTTCCACGGTGAATCAAAGTTGCTTCCGCGAATACTCAAAGTTGCTTTCGCGATGAAATCAAAGTTGCCTCTATGATGACTCATAGTGCTTCTGCGATTATTCTGTGTTGCTTCCAAACTATTTTAAGTTGTTCCCTTGACTGAAAGTCCGTTGATCATTCTAACCTCTTACTGGGTGTTCCATACAATAAGTCTAAATATGTGGGCTGTGATATGTGTGCTTTGTTGAATTTCTAAAAAGATACCAAAAAGAATAGCAATGATGCGATGCGATAATAAGTTTGTGATGCATGCTGGATGTCTTATGTGTGGGATTCATGGAGTCGATTGTTATGCAGCAATCGACAGTGGGTGACGGCATGGTATGTTGGAACAGAATGTGCATGGATTTCAGTGAATAGGAATCGACAGAATCTTGAGTCGATATTTATGGTCAGCATAACCACTGCAGGATGGATTGTCCATATTGGACGTTGGTTTGATGTGAGGAAATATTGTGTTGGGAATGGCTTGAGCTCTGAGTGGTATATTACATATACCCTCGTCGTGATAACATGTCCCTTGACCCTTGATGTGTTTATAATTTTTGTGATTGCTTTACCTATAAGGTATTGGGTGGTATCGAATCGTAGTTGAGCTTACGATTGATACATGTTGGCTAGGTGTGTTCCTTGATTGTTAAGTTGGATGACCCATTACGAGATTTTGATGTGTTCGAGTGAACCATCGCTAGACCTTGTCGGTTAGCATTATGTTGGGTAATAAGAGAATTGAGAATATGAAGTGATGCCTTGGTTGGGAAGAAGATAAATTTTAGATTCAAGCGAAGACTTGAATCAGTTGGGTAAGAAGGATTGTAGGCTTGGTAATGATAGTGTGGTTTGCTATCGAAAGATTTTGCGAGAACAACTATGGACCGAATATTGAATGATGTTGGAATTGAGTAAAAGAAATTGCATGCTGGATATCGGCAGAATTGATGGTAATGTTAGGCGCTTATCGGGATGTTGCGAATGATTTAGACGATGCAGAGAGAGTTGCATCAACGATCAAAAGGATTGAGAATGGGATTACGGAATAGATGATCTTAGCACGATGTGCAGTTGGGCTTAAGAGAATTTAATGTGTCCCGAATTAACAAGTTACGACCCTTGACTATTTTAAGGCATAGAGAATGAGTACTTGTCCCTTGATGCATGAAAGAATAGATGTTCCTTATGAGAGTCGAATGGCTGGAATACAAATAAGTATCGAGGTGCAGCGATATGTAATAGACCATGTCGGTAGATGATGTTATCGCATGAATAACAAGTTTGGTGGAATATAGAATTGCTGGATTATGACTTAGCTAATTAAGTTATGTCATATTCAATTGGATGATCGAAGTACGAATGCTAGATGATTGGTGCCATAGAGATTGGATCGGTGCATAAATAGTAATTTTTCTTATGGAATCATAAGGAGATGATGCAAAACGAATATTGATGGTTAACGTGAATTGCTAAGAGATGACCGTGTTGGCGCTAGAAAATTTATAAATGATGCCTCGGAAGAAATATGATTATGTAGTTGCCTTATTTTGTTGGTTAAGAGAGTACAGACCGTATCGATGATCTAAAAATGTGGGAAATGAATATGTCGCGAAGAGACCGTAGGAAGAGATCATAAGTGATAAACTATCGAGGTAACAATGTTGGATTATGATTCGGAATAGTTGAACCGATTGAATAGACAATTTGAGTACGATATGAGGATGCAAGTCGGATTGAACAAGTGATGCTATGTCTATGCAAGTGGAAATTAAAAGTTATAATATTCGATTGAGAAGTTTTATATGATAGCCTCGGGATTGACCTATAAGGATTGTTGGATAGAATTGGTCGGTTGCGAGTAAGTCTAGAATGAGATTTCGTTGGATATGGCCCGAGTATGAGTACGGATAGAAAGACTTGACCCTAGATTGTTGGCTGGTTGCCTAGATTATCGATTGGTTGCCTAGATTGTCGGTTGGTTGCTTAGAATGTCGGTTGGTTGCCTAAAGTATCGGTTGGTTGCCTAGGATGTTGGTTGGTTGCTTCAGTTTCAGATTAGTTGGCTATGTTCTTCAGTTGTCCGAGTTGGGAATAAGTTCATAAGATTGGGGTGGTGTCCCCTGTCCATAAGTTAGTCAGACCATAGAGTTGCCCCTATGATGAGAATTTGGTTGCCTCTAAGATAAGAGATAAGTATGTCCCTGATAGCTACTCATCTCATATGAGCTAGCTGAATGTTTGGTTTAGCTTAGATTAGCTGACCATAGAGACTTGACTGAATGCTAAGTTGACTGTTGGAAAACCGTAGGATGTCCCTATTGATGTTGCGTGAGTATAGTTGGATGAGTAAGATATGTTGGAAGGTAGGCTTCGGAATGGAATGGATATTGAGAAATTTGATGTTATAATGTTGGATGGGGTG
Source organism: Iris pallida (assembly GCA_029216955.1). Classification (NCBI taxonomy): domain Eukaryota; kingdom Viridiplantae; phylum Streptophyta; class Magnoliopsida; order Asparagales; family Iridaceae; genus Iris; species Iris pallida. The sequence goes on from JANAVB010029620.1 coordinate 6,425,305, forward strand.
ACGGATCATATTGGTTTCGGAAATTGAGTTGCCTTTGTTGGAATGTTAGAAATTGTTAGAGCTGGTTGGATTGGTTGATTAATATTGAGCTACGAAAATTGATGGTAGTGCCTTGAGACAGTTGGAATAATTTTATGGATCGGATAAAAATTGAGGATATAAGTGTAACGACGAAATTGGATAGTGCATGTAGCCGAGATCGGCGAGAGCGAATGTGAATAGGAATGACCCTCGGAATTAATGTTGCTGGAATATGAGAGTTGCTTATGCGAGAGGATAATATGTTGGCTTGATCAAAAATACGAGAAATGTTAGAGTACAGCGAGAAATGTTACTAGATTGAAATGATGGTACAATTTGATGGATGGATTATGATCGAAAAGTTACAAGTTGCAAACAAAGTGTATAAATGCGAACGATGATGAGTACAAGATTTGATCAACGAGAATCGGGGTATCAAAATGAAATGTGGCAATAGGATTTATCAACTTTGGTGGCATGGATGACAATGAACTTGAAAGGAATACTTGATATATCTAAGTCTGAATACTTTGGAAAATGTTGGGATCGATTGTAGAAAATTTATCGAGTTGGATTTGGCAACATCTATTATGTTATTAGTTGGTTGGGATATTGAATAAACAAGTGGGATTATACGAGATACTCAAAAGAATTACTGATGTTCGGAAAAGGAAGGTACACTGTAGTCGTTCGCTTTCTCTATCACTGAACTTGGCTGAAATGCATGTATTTCGGGGACGCCTAAAATATGTGTATAATTCCAACTAAGTGATATGCTGAATTCAAACGAGGCCACGGGGAGGATTATCATGTGCTAAGGATTTGCACGAGTGTTGGAGGAAAGATCAAAGATGGTAAACTATTTTGAATCAATTGGGATGCTGTAACGAGAACGGTATATTACTTAAAATCAATCGAGAGATTACGGAGAAATATTAAATGGTGCAAGTTGATCGTTGAAAAGTTTCATGAAAAGTCGGTTGAAGTTTTGAGAATGAGTTTTGTTTTGAGTTTCGAGGACGAAACTTTTTCTGAGTGATATATATTGTAGTGCCCCGACCCACAAGATGCCTTATGATGGATGGTTGGTTCGATGAAGCCTTGTTGTACTTGGGATTATGCAAAGGATCGCTTGGAAGGCTATGCGATCATGGCGGGAATTGTCCTATGAATGTGAGTAGTGTTGAACCCTTCAAAGATCCTTTAGCTTCACGCTTAAAATAAGGATAGTATGCTATGTTTCTTATTGTGTTGCTCAATAACACCTTGTATGGAATTTGGAAAGATAATGAAAGATAATAATCACCTGAACGTAAACTGTTGTGGCTAGATGAATTGTATGCTTGTACGCTGTTGTATTGAATTACATGACAGGTGAAGGCAAAGTCCCAAATACTTGGGCGGTGAGTATATCGAGCTTTGACTCGATGAATAGACGGCAAAACAGATGTTAAGACCCAAGAACTGGGCAGTAAGTATGCTTGAATTGCATTCGATTGAATGAATGCTAAACAGATGCTAAGTCCCAGGAATTGGGCGATGAGTACATTGAGTTGGTTGGAAAGATGTATAGTATCACAGATGTGGCAAAGGGATTGGGTAACAACATTCTATTATCCTGTCGCCGATGTAGGATGTTGATTACGCCAAGACCCTGGATTGGGTAGATGATAATATGAGCATTGGCTCAAGGCAAGATGGCAAGATGGCAAGATGGTAATATGAATGAGAATGGTGGTTGAATTACTTAGTTTTTCTTATCATGCATTATATGTTTTCTTCTTAGATAAGTTGCATATAGTTGCATGGTCATGGACAACTTGTCGACAAGGTGGTTTCTCGAACGGTATTCCTGGGCCATGGAACCCGGTTCGTCCTGGAGGAAACCAATGCTGAAGTAGTAGCAGTGCTGAAGTAGTAGCACGGTATACAGGACTTGCAGTGGGGCTAGCTACCTGTACTGGCAAGGACACTGTATATCTGTAAGTCGGTCCAGGATGGCATGTCGCCAGTGACCTTCATATAGATAGGTCAGGTACTAATGATGTCTTATGCAGGCAGAGTAAGTTATTACTCAAATACAGGGAAGGATGTCGGCTGTTGGTAAGAATCACCTGAACGGTGATATTTATATTGAATCATGATATTGTTCCTAACAATGTCTTGTGCAGGCAGAGTAAGTATTATAAATGTACAGGGATGGCTACACGACCGAGGGTAAGAATCACCCAAGGGTGATAACAGCATGCTTTAAATTATGTTGGCTATGAGATTTGCATGTTTTACTTCTTGTCGGCTATAACATAAAATTGACCCTAAGGCAACGAGAAAGACCACTGTTAATAATATTCTATAACATGATTACTTAGTATTGTCTTCTTAGGTGAGTTAGGCCAGCACCGCTCGCCAGTACATTAATGATGTACTGACCCACGTTGTGGGCAATATTGCAGGTGTTTGCTCGGGGGAAATCCTGTGAATCAGTGCTTGGAATCGATAAATTGGATGGGTGTGCAGAAGCTCTTCTTTCAAGATGATGTCTTCTGCTATACGGGACATAATGTACGGAACAATGGCACTCAGTTGTACCAGTGAGATTGTAGCCAAATTGGCAAGTCATTGTAAAGAAGTCGGTATATTCATTTGTAGCCTAAAGGGCAAGTGTATACATCCAGTTGGTAATTCAAGAGTCTTGTAATCAAATGTAAACTCTGTATTCCGTTGCAAGTCTTGTAATCCATTATGATTATCAATAAAGAGATACATTTCTTCATATCTTATGTGACTTCAATTTATCTACCTGGTTCTGCTGTGTTTTCGATGTTTTCTGAGAAATACCAGGAACTGTAATGGTTTTGCCTTGTACAAGTGCAATCTAGACTTATATGGCATCACGCCCAGTGGCTAGTTTTTGATCCTCCGGGATCGGGGCGTGACACCCTAACCGGTGGTAGACCTGGAAGTTCTTCGGGAAATACATGAAGAAACTCTTCAACTACCTTCGGGACTTGAACTTCTTCCATTGCCGTCACTACTCTTTGTTTATACTACATGAAAGTCTAAAAGACAAGGGGGTGCATACTACATGAAAGACGAGGGGGTGCATACTACATGAAAGTCTCACTAGGGTTACTCAACATCTATTGTCTCAATCATTCAAACAAGAAGTAGTAATAGAGAACATTTAAGATAAAGCAGTAAGGAATTCCAAACGCTCAGTCAAAATGTTTTTGAGATCTGGCTTTACAAAACATAGCCAGATGATATGACATGATATACACAATCGTTATCAGCTGCAGTCTGACTTAGTTACAATTACGTAAAAGTAAGTGCAAGACAGTCCGACTAACATGTCGGTGCCAAGCGGCAAAATATAAAGTAAGTAGCAAAACGAGCAGGGAAGCAAGGAACCCACTTGTGTCCTCCTGCGATCATCCCTCTAGTATTGACCATCTTAGAGGTGGAAGTAAGCTGAGTTCTCGGGAGCTGGCTCTAAATCTGGCCATGCAAAACCAGAGAGGTTATACCTCAAATAGCAAGTACCACAAAGGAAGCACGACATGAAGAATTAGAACCAGCGGTAAGAGTTAAGAATATGGTAATTAGGTCTCTGCTTGCTACTGGAGTTCACACAACATCACGACACTTCAAGCCAACTTTCCAACCAAACAAGGACAGAAGTTGACCCGTCATGTCCTGACATTCTGATCATCTCAGTAGTTAACAGAGTAGGTACAACACACAAATAAATCAATTTAAACGGCAATACAACTACTACGGCTTGCTAACTGTAAGTTCCAAGTTGCCCTGGAAATATGCAATAAGGGATTCCTCAGTTCTTACAATGTACAAGCAAGGCTAGTCTACCCAATAATCAATTGCGTCAATCATGAATTAGACGTGTCCCAGCGGGATGCCCGTCATTAATATATATAAAAATATAAATAGATACCACTCCCTGCCCGTGTGGCAGGTTTGTAGTATCTGTGGGAACCAGCCGGCATGTCGGGGCACTAATTGTCCCGAGATGGCTGCCATATAAGAACTCGAGAATCCATTCTCTCCATACAATCATTATTTTGTTTAGCTTAATAGTCCCTATGTTAATTGAAATCTCATAACGTGGATCATGGTCATTCAGAATGAGTACTTTCGTATAGAGTACGATATGCATAACTCTACAACGATGTCCGTACGGTTAGGTTGTAGGTCTTACATAGCGTAATGCAACAATCAAACCTAGCCACGGAATAATCATGCCTTGACTGTAAGGTACACATGCTGCTTTTGTAGAAAATAAGTTGAAGTCTGCACGTATCCATATGCCAATATTCGGGATCGGCTAGTCGATTGCGATGGTTCATGGTTAGTATATGAACGTGTCTCATTTAATTCGCTAAGACGACTAGCTAGTCTTTTAGTTCCAACTAGGAACGCATGATCAATCATTTAATCAAGGTAACAATCAATGTTAATTCGTGACCAGCGTAAAAGTCAAACTAGTATTTAGTATGGTCGAGTGTATAACTCTCATGGTTAAGTTCCAGTCATACTAGGTATCCATAAACCAATCGAGACACAGTGCACACTTCACACAACAATATGTATTAAAATATTAACATATCATGATTATATCGAGTTCATGTCAAAAGGCGTAAGGATATAATAATGGGTGCCATGCGCCTAAGGAGTACGCCAAGGAAGTACACCAAAAGAAATACGTGCAAAAGAATAACGTTACGCATAAAGGAATACGCGTAAAGTAAATAACGTTACGCGTGAAGGAATACGCGTAAAGTAAATAACGTTACGCATGAAGGAATACACGTAAAGGAATACGCGTAAAGTAAATAACGTTACGCGTGAAGGAATACGCGTAAAGGAATAAGCGTAAAGTAAATAATGTTACGCGTGAAACTTGTACGCGTAAAGGAATAACGTTACGCGTAAAGGAATACGCCAAGCCAGAGTAGACGTGCGTAATCCAGATTCACGCTGACACGAATAAACGTGGGCGTAGATCTTGATATTACGCTGGTACGTATAAACGTGGGCGTAGAGAACCTTCAGAGCTCTAAATTTCATGAAACCTTTAATCTCAGCCAAAAATGGGACTTATATGGATCAAAATAGGGTATAACACAAATCTCAACAACCTGGAATGATCAAAACTTGAAAATAAGGAAGGTTGATAGATCAAAACTACCAAAATTCGAAAATGACAAATTTTTAGATCTACAAAATAAAACTTTCAAAATGCAAAATGCCAAGTTCTAAACTATCTTAGAATTACGAGAGGAAGATAAATGAACCATAAAAATGGGTTCTCATGTGGAAGCAAGATGCACTTGCCTATGGGTTTTCTTAGGTTAGAGGAGAGGTTAATGGAGAAGAAGAAGAGTAAATGAGAATGAATGAAGAGAGAGAAAGTAGTTGGGCTTTAAATAAAAATGGTGGTAGGTAGGGGGTTGGGTTCATGATGAACCACCCTAAACCAAAACAAACCAACCCAAGCCAAACCCAAGTCAAAATAAACCAAAAGCTAAGCAAAAGCAGAAAATAAAATACAGAAAAATAATTAGCATAAAATTAAAGGAATTAAATACAGAACAAATGCATGATAAATATTAAATAAATATATTCAAGCATTATACGTATTAAAACACGTATTCTGGGAACGGGGAGTGACACTCCCTGGCGACGGCAGTGGCCTTTTCCCCGGCGACTGAGCCTCTGCAGCAAAGCCACCACTCTGGCGGCAAGTTTCTTCTCCGATGATTCTTCCTTTCCAGCCACAGCGGCTAGACGACGAGCGGCGATCTCAACGACCGGTGTTCTTCCTCCGGCGACGACGTCGAGCCGGTCATCTTCTTCCTTAGAGGTCGATCCATTCATTTCAAAGATCCTTGATCGCAGCAGAGTCGGCAAATCAAACTTTCGACAAACAATCAGTCAGTAATTTCTCCGACAAGTCAATGGAGTGATTCTTCTTCTCCGGTGTAGTAACAGTATGTTTTGATATGTCCTTTGATCATCTCTTTCCTGATTATCTATCAAATTGATCAATCTCGATTGGATAGACTGATTTTAATGACCGCTAGTTCTTAAATTCTCGATTCTTTGAGTTGGTTGATCATTTTGGTTGATATTCATCATAGAAATTCAACTAATCCTAAACAGTATGTTGTTGTTCATGCACACCAAGTGCTTGACAGTTGAACTCAGAGGAGGTTTTGAGGAGCAAGTCCTACAAGCGGACACGGAAGCCTTCGTGTCTAGCCGATTGGACTCGTATAGGAGTGTATCAGACACGGTTGCTTGTGTCGTCATACGCGAGGACAGTCTCAACTCTTCTCAGGTATTAATCTGTAATTCTTGATATTTTGATCATGTTGTTGTGTCTATTGAATGGAGAATTTTTGGCCGGGGATAGGGTCGAGATACAGGGGATCGAGTTGCTCGTGTTGGGAAGCTGGGTTCGTGTCCAATCTTTGGGGTGTGTATCAGTGTCGGTGCTCAATTTGAATTGCCATGCGTTTAGTTTTTTTAATTCCAAGTCAGATTTGAGTGAGAAAGTTAGCCTGTGTCATTTTGAATCTTCGTATTAGATTTTTGCAGATGAGTTATTTTCAAACATTTGTAACTAATATTATCATAGGAGTGGACTAATTGCAGACCTGTAGGCTTTTAGGGATTGAATATAGTTGCTGGACCTTGCTAGGTATTACTGGGCTTGATGCAGGTGGGGTAACAGAAATTGTATTCCTATTTTGAGCACACTGTTGTGCTGGGGGCTTTAGTTGTATATTTGTGTTGAGCTTTAGTTTTGTTGGGCTCCGAGTATTTTGGTTTTAGTCCAGTCCCATGGGGCTGGGCTATGTGTATATGGTGGCTGAGTTGAGTTGTATTTAGTTTAAATTTTGTTTTAGACTCTAATGGTGCTGAAGTTTCTGCTAATGGGCTATAGTAGGTTCGGCCAAAAACAGTGAATTGGAAGTGATGGGCCAAACTGATTTAGCTTAGCTGTGAGCTTGAGAGTATTTGGTGGGCCTAGTGTGAGCTAAAAAAAATGGGAATTATGCTTTAGGTGAGTCATATTTTAACTGGGCCATTTGCAGGCAGTAGATGGAGTAGAGTTGGGATAATGTTTACTACCTTATTGTTTGTATAAATTCTTAAGCCATTATTACTAGCTTTGTTAAAGATTGTTAAATGTTAAATCTTAGGAAGTATATTCTAGCAAAATATTTTCATAGCTTATTAATGAATATTTTGTTAACTAGTATATGGAAATTTCTAGTATAAATGTCTTGCTATAGTCTAATGATAGCTAGATAATTATATAAGCTCTATTCTATAATTATTTAGTTGTGTCCTATAACACAAATATGCTAGTAAACTATTTAGGTTTAAGTACATGCTAAACTATGATAATCTATTTATTATGGAGAAATGGGTTTGGGTTGGGCCAATATGTAGGCTATTAGGTCTGGGTTCTGGGAATACTTTAGGGCTGGATATGTTTGGATACTATTAGTGAGAAATGATATTTAGTTAAAATTAGTAGATTTTATATTGTGGATACTAATGATAAATTTTAAATAATATTTTGATTTTAATATGGTTAATGAATGTTTTACTGTAAAAATAATAAATAAATAAATATTTTCTAGTGTTTCTCATTTGTCTAAAATATTCCTAAAAAGATTTGCTAATATATATATATTACCCTTGTTGTCAGCATCTACAATTCAAGTAAATTCTTGTCATAAAAACTATAATTATTTTGTTAAGTATTTATACTCTAAATGTTATCCTGATTCAAACTATTTTATAAGAATTATTTTACTTTAAAGGTTATTATTGATAGCTAGTAATGATCTATAGTTAGTTATAGATAGTTAGATAGATAGTTGTCTTTATTTAGATTCTAACCAATCCCTAAATGATCCAGGTGGACATAGAGATTATTATTTTTCTAGTCTCGATTTTCCAGAGCAAGGCAAGTACACCTACTTGAACTCTTTACTCAGTATTTCTGTCTTGCTTCATGTTCTCATATAGGATACGTTGTACACACGATTGTTCATTGTTTCATTGTTCATTGTTCATCCTGTTATTGTTCCTTACTTGTACATTGGGGAGGGAAAATACTACAGATATATGACCAAACCTAAACGATAGCTAGGTATTGTTTAATAGCTTAGGTCTCACATGATGCACGTGGGATTCTAAGCCATACCACCATTGTTCATTCAGTTCACCCCAGCCGGTCACATACTCTAGTAGATATTTCAAATGCATATTTTACTGATAGTCTAGTTCATTGTTCCAGTTATGGTACTATAGTTTTATTGTTCCAATTCTTATACTACAGTTCATATTCCAGTTATTGTACCATAGTTCATATTGCAGTTCATTACTTGTGCATTTCAGTTTACTTTATACATTGCTTCTTGTCGGGGTTGTACTTTGTTATTTTTCTGACATGATACGTTGCAGGTACACTTGAGGATACTGTATCACCTCTATGGGCCAGAGCCCGAAGCTAGTATAGGTTGTATTTCAGGATGGATTTAGGATTTGCAGAGATATAGTCTAGCTCATTTCGTAGTTTTGTTTTAGAGATTTTACCTTGTATATTGTTTTGAGATTTCAGAGTTGTAAATTTTATTCTGGTAACCGGATTTGTCTCTGGATGATATTCTATTGACTTGGTTGATTATGTAGATCTATTCTGGGAATGTTTATAATAGCTGTGATGTTTTATATTATCTAATGACTTGGGGTTTTTCTTAGAATTGTACAGTTTACTGCGTTGCGTCTTCCAACGTAGGCTGGGCGTGTCCGACTTGTACCAAATTATTCGGGTGCGGGTCGTGACAAAATTATCCTCATTTTTGAAAACAGGCAGTTACACAAGAAGTAAGGTTAAGTGAGGTGGAGTAGAGTCGATACATATAACATTGCTTGGATTGGAGAGAGAGTTAAGTGGATGTGTTTAATAATGCTTGCTTGGATTGATAGTTTTGAATGAGAGGAAGATTAATAAAAATATAATAGTTACTAAAATACCTTTATTATATATGTAATAAAATTAAATTTGATTGAATTTTAATCAAAATTTGTCAAAATATGTTCATAAATGAGGAAGCTACGGAACATCATGTTGAAAGCAAGAAAATTGGAGAAAAAATACATAACTTTTTTTTTAGGACAAACAAGGAAAATTTATGTCTTTTTAAACAAAACCACTCAATCTCTCTCGTTAACTCTCCGATTTGGAGGATTTAAAAATAGACAAAAAGACTTAAACAAACCCTCACTTAACCCTCCATAATCTCCTCTCCTAAACCTCACCCTCAGATTAGGAATGATTTTACTTTCCTTCACTTTCCTTCTTCTCATTTAATTCTCTCAACCCTCAATACAAGCAGACCCTTACGGTGTTTTCATCGGTTTTAGGATATTTTTGAACCGACCATTTAATAAAACCTTTACTTCTTAATTTTTTTTGAGACACCGGTTTGGTCGGCTCAAAACCCTCCAAAATCGATGTAATGTAATTTTGGGTGGCTTTATAAATATCCAAAATCGATAGATTTTGAGGAGTTTTATTATTTTATTCCATTTATATTCTCACAAAAAATATAATTATAACTAATAATACCATTTTTTTATTTAATTTCATTCGTGTAAAAAAAACTTTAAAAATCGCTCGTTAGTAAACTACTAAGTATAAATTAGACTAGGGAGAATTTATGGAATGTCCAAAACTAAAAAAGTTTTATGTAAAACCCACCGCTAAAAAAACTTTCATCGCGTGCCCAGAATTAGAGAAACTTATCCAAAGCGGATTCCAAATGACCCTTTTGCCCTTCCTTTTAATTTATTGAAAACACCCACGAAACTGCTCTTAAAAAAATGTTTCGATACTTCATCTTCTTCCATACGCTGCTCACTTTCGAATATAGGTTTTCTCCTCAAAAATCTTCAAAAACTCGTCGGAAAATTTCGGAAAGACCGAGACAAATGGCAAAAGTGCTAAAACGGAGGTCCAAACATCATTTTTTTGCGATTCTAAATTTCGGAAGGCCGTCTAACAAAAAAATGGTTATTTTTAGTCTCCTCGACGATACGCTCATTTTGCGACAAACGGGACCTCGTTTCGACCTCCCAGTCAAAAGTTATGGCCCTCCAAAGTTTCAGCTAACCATAAAATGCAAGAGAATGGCCATTCTCCGTGTTAGAACACAAAAAATGTTAATTTCGCATGAGGGTGGTCATTCTCCGTGTTAGTAACACGGAGAATGACATTCTCCGTGCTAAATTACACGGAGAATGGCATTCTCCGTGCTAAATTACACGGAGAATGACCATTCTCCGTCATAATTTAGACGGAGAATGGCCATTCTCCGTCTTAATTTATACGGAGAATGCCATTCTCCGTGTAATTTAGCACGGAGAATGCCATTCTCCATGTAATTTAGCACGGAGAATGGTCAAGAATGACCATTCTCCGTGTTAGAAACACGGAGAATGCCATTTTCCGTGTTAAATAAAACGGAGAATGACATTCTCCGTGTTAAATAAAACGGAGAATGACCATTCTCCGTATAATGTAGCACGGAGAATGGTCATTCCAGTGTTAAAACGCAGGAGAATGGACATTCTCCGTCATTACAACGGAGAATGGTCATTCTCCGTCTTTTTCGACACGGAGAATGGTCATTCTCCGTGATATTAACACGGAGAATGACCAATCTCGTGTTAACATGGAGGAGAATGGTCATTCTCCGTATTAAAAAAGACGGAGAATGACCATTCTCCGTGTTAAAACCACGGAGAATAGCTATTCTCCGTACTAAAATGACGGAGAATGGCCATTCTCTGTCACTTTACCACAGAGAATGGCATTCTCCGTGTTAAAACCCATAGAAAATTGTCATTCTCCGTGGTTTTTAACACGGAGAATGCCATTCTCCGTGGATTTAAAATGGAGAATAGTCATTCTCCGTCATTTTAGCACGGAGAATGGTCATTCTCCGTGGTTTTAACACGGAGAAATTTTTTTTTTTTTAGAAAAATTTTGTCAGAAATAAAGAGTTTCGTTCTTCTTTCAAAACGATGATAATCCTTATGGAAAAGAAGAAGAAATATCTTCTCTCCACAATTGACCTAATCGTCGGAAAACTTCAAATGTCTCCACGATGAAGATGATGATGATGGTGATGATGACGAGCGATGATCTGAGTTCGACTGAAGAAAAGCACACCGAACTACGAACGATCTTTGCGATCTCTGCTGAAGATGAGAGCAATGGAATTCAGATTTCCCGTGAAGAAGAAGACGAAAATCGCAATCCAGATCTGAGTTTTTTGAATTCAAATACATATAGATGACCAATTCGTGCGGAGGGGTAGTTTCGGTATTATAAAAATAGCAGTTTCCAGCGGGTGGCATCTAAAAGGGAATCTTGGAATATTTAACGTGAAAATACTTAATTCTGGGTATTTCATAAAATTCATCCAGCGGATGGACATTTCATAAAAGGCCACCCCGAAATTGGGTTTCTCAGCAATTTCCATATTAGAATAATTTAAAACCGCTACTTAAAAACCACAAAAAAATCGAACATCTTATAACTGGTCCTATAAAACAGCTCATATCACCACCCTACAATTGTCCAGCAGACCCTAAAACTCTTCAAAACAACCTTATTGTTGAAAGCAAACCCTCCCATCAACCCTAGCCGAGAAGAGGAAGAAGGAAGAAGACGAGGAAATGAGGATCGAAGAGGTGCAATCGACGACGAAGAAGCAGAGGATCGCCACTCACACGCACATCAAAGGCCTAGGCCTAGACGTACTCTCTCTCTCTCTCTCTCTCTCTCCATTTTTTCTAGGCTTAGGTTTCTTTTGCTACTTCTACCCCTAATTCTCTTATTGTTTTCAGTTGAATGGAGCGGCTGCTCCTATGGCAGCCGGGTTCGTGGGCCAGGCGAGCGCCAGGGAGGCCGCCGGGCTCGTCGTGGACATGATCCGCCAGAAGAAGATGGCCGGTAGGGCGCTCCTCCTCGCCGGGCCCCCAAGCACCGGCAAGACCGCCCTCGCCCTCGGCGTTGCCCAGGAACTCGGAAGCAAGGTTTGTACACTTATTCTTCATCATCATCTTCTTCTTCTTCTTCTCCTTGTTGCTACTTGTTTCTGCTCCTTGTTGCTACGAAATAACACTAGGACTCTGTTAGGAAAAACAAGACCTTTCCCGTCTTTGTGATGAGACGAGAATAAACCAAAAAAATGGAAGAGAAGAGAAAATAAAAAAATTGCACACACAAGATTTATCGAGGTTCAGCTCAATTTGAGCCTACGTCCTCCGTCCGCCCATTATTCGTCGTTTTCACTATAATCAAATGAAAGATTACAAAAGGGTTTCTCTCAAGTTGGTACAATTTAACTTGAGGATCACTTTTTTCTCACAAACTCACTTGATGTGGATTAAAAGTTGTGTGGTTGTGTTGTTATTTCAACCCTCACCATCTCCCTACTATTTATAGAGAGGATATGCCTCTTGGGTACAACACATTCATTGCATGGAGAAGACAAAAAAAAGTCCATCTCCTAAGGTTTGTTCTTCCTTTTCCAAGGTTCGTTCTTTCTTTGTTCCTCTTCCTTCAAGGTTCGTTGCATGGAGAAAGGTAATGCATCAATGTTGCATGCATACAGTCATCATGGGAATGGACCCCGTTCCCATCAATCTTCCCCTCCATCCTCATGAGGAGAAAGTTTTCAAACAATACTCATACCTGCCATCCTTCGGCGGAGGTCATGCTTCTCTTTTGGTAAAGGCTTCGTCATCATATCAGACGGATTTTGGCTTGTATCAATCTTCTTAATGTATGTAAGGCGATTCTCTAAAGCATCTTGGATCCAATGATGGCGTACGTCGATGTGCTTTGTCCTTGAGTGATATGTATCATTTTTGCTTAAGTCAATAACGCTTCGACTGTCAGAATATAGAGTGTACTTCTCTTACTTGAGAGATTAACTCATTTAGAACATTCTTCTTCCATAAGAGCTCCTTGCTAGCTTTTGTAGCAGCGATATATTCAGCTTCTGTGGTTGATAGAGAAATACATTTTTGCAGCTTTGATTGCCATGATACGGCTTTCCTTGCAAAGGTTAAATAAGTATTCCGATGTAGACTTTCTTTTGTCCAAGTCACCTGTCATGTCATAAACAATATAACCTTCCAAGATAGGTTTGCCATCTCCAAAACATAAAGAATATTTTGAAGTTCCTCTAAGATATCTTAGGATCTGCTTTACTGCTTTCCAATGTTCTTTACCCGGATTGGCAAGAAAACGACTTATCACTCCAACTGCATGTGCCATGTCAGGTCTTGTACAAACCATTGAGTAAATCAAGCTTCCGACGGCCGAGGCAAATGGAATGTTCTTCATCTTCTCCTTTTCCTTCTCATTTGAAGGGCTTTGTTCTGTACTTAGCTTAAAATGAGCTGCTAGCGGTGTGCTGACCGGCTTGGAGTTCAACATATTGAACTTCTCAAGAACACGTTCAATGTATCTCTCTTGTGATAGCCACAACTTTCTCGCATTTCTGTCTTGAGAAATCTTCATCCCCAATATATGTTGTGCAGCTCCCAAGTCCTTCATGTCAAAGGACTTACTCAATTCCTTCTTCAACCAATCAATCTTGGATATATCTTTTCCAACAACAAGCATATCATCAACATACAAGGAGAGAATAATACTATCATCATCAGAGAACTTTTGGACATAAACACAGTGATCTGCAGATGTTCTTTTGTATCATGGGCAAGCATAAAAGAATCAAACCTTTTATATCACTATTGCGGTGCCTGCTTGAGCCCGTACAAGCTCTTCTTTAATTTGTAAACCAAGTGTTGTTTGTCTTTTACCTTGAAATCCGGGCTGCTCTATATAGATTACCTCTGCCAAATCACCATGGAGAAATGTTGTCTTCACATTTAACTGCTCGACTTCAAGATCTTGAGAAGCAACAAGACCAAGAATAACCCGAATAGAAGACATCTTCACAAAGAGAAAATATTTTTTCATAATCAATACCTTGCTTCTGACTGAAGCCTTTCATCACGAGGCGAGCTTTGTACTTGACTTTGGCCATTTCCTTCATTCTTAATTTTGAACACCCATTTGTTCTTCAAGGTTTTTCTGTTCTTAGGTAGCTCCACCAGATCATAGGTGTGGTTCTTATGCAAACAATCTATCTCCTCGTGTATAGCTTTCTTTCACTTGGCACGATCTTCATGAACTTGTGCTTTATGTAAACTTTTCGGTTCACCTGTATCTGTTACCATAGTATACTCTAAAGCAAGATATCTAGTTGAGGGTTGTCGATCTCTTTCCGACCGTCTCAATTGAGGTGTTTGTGGCTGATCTATATGAAGTGGCTCTGCATGTTCATGCTCTCCTTGCTCAAAACCCGGGAAACCTGAAATTTCTTCCTGTACATCTTGACAATCATTATTTTTTAGCATAGGAGAAGAAAAAACATGTGTGGAGATTGGATCTGAGACGATGTGAATATTTTGTGGCTCATCTTTTTTAAAATCAGCAAATATTTTATCTTAACAAAATACAACATTCATGCTTCTCACAATTTTCTTATTTTTAGGATCCCATAACCTATATCCAAATTCATCATTTGCATATCCCAAGAAGATGCATGGAATGTTTTTATCATCAAATTTTGTTCTGTTCTCCTTAGGCACATGCACAAATGCTTTGCACCCGAACACCCACAAGTGGGAATATGAAATATCCTTTCCACTCCAAACCTTTTTAGGAATATCTCCATCCAAAGGAACTGAGGGGGACAAGTTTGTCAAGTAGCATGTAGCTCGCGCTGCTTCTCCCAAAAATATTTTTGGTAATTTAGCTAAGGATTACATACTCCTTATCCTTTCCACAATTGTGCGGTTCATTCTTTCTTTAACCCATTGTGTTGTGGCGTGTATAGGACATACTTTTGGTGTCTAATGTCATATTTAGAGTAATAATCTTCAAACATCTTTGAAGTATACTCACCACCATTATCTATGTTAATACACTTCAAGAGCTTCCTAGTTTCTCTTTCAACTTTGGTGTGTAAGTCTTTGAATACTTCATAGACTTTATCTTTGGCTTTTAGAACATACACCTATACTTTTATAGATGCATCATCTATGAAGGTCACAAAGTAGGAGGCACCACTGAAGGTTTTAACATTTATGGGTCCTCATACATCCGAATAGATAGTCCAATATGTTGGTTTCCTTTTTGTTATAATTTTTAACAAAAGCTACCCGATGTTGTTTTCCAATCAAGCAATGATCATAGTGGGATAAAGTTAAACCTTGCATGGATGGAAATAGTTGTCTTGCAAGAGTTTGTAGCCCTTTCTCGCTCATGTGGCCAAGCCGCTTGTTCCGCAAATCCATAGAGGTACCTTCCACTGTTCCAAGTTCATCATTCTCTAAGAGTAACCGAGTCTTGTAGAGAGTACAACATTTCTTTCCTCTCGCCAGTACAAGTGATCCTTTGGTAAGCTTTCAACATCCTTTACCAAAGCTGCTTGTGAATCCTTCTTTATCAAGCTTGCTAGTGTAGAGAAGATTGAAATGAAGATCACAAATCTAACATCTTTTATCATCATCTTTGTTCCAAGGTTGGTGGTAACACAAATATTTTCAATGCAAAAAATTTGAGAAGAGTTTTGTTGACCCATTTTTACCGTTCCAAGGTTACCTTTACGAAGCGAAGTAAAGTAGTCCTTCTGGGGAGTCAGCATGGTAAGAGGCACCAGAGTCAATCACCCATTCTGAGTCTTGGCAAGTGAGATTTGCATATTCTTCTTCACATGCCGAGAAAAACACAATTTCATTGCCACTGACACTGGCTGCACTTTTATTTTTTTTCTTGCTTTTCATTGGTTCTCCCTTCCTTTTGTTCTCGCTTGAACTTGTTGCATTCCCGTTTATGCATCCACGCTTACCACAGTGATAGCAACTGATATCCTTTCTAGCTTTTGATTTTTCTCTTGACTTGCCTCAGTTCTGAGGCTGTCGGCTTTTACTCCTCCCCTTATTCTCGGTAACAAGAGCATGAGAATGGGAGGATCCGGATGACTTTCTTCGGATTACTTCATTCAAAAGGCTGCTTGTAACTTGGTTCATGGATACAATTCCGTCAAGTGCGGAGTTACTAAGAGACACCATCAGAGTTTTTCAACTATTCGACAACGAGCTAAGCAAAAGAAGGGCTTGAAGCTCGTCGTCCAACACCATCTTCATGGATTTAAGCTGATTCACAATATTTTAAATTTCATTTAGATCTTGAAATATTGAGTCACCTTCCTTAAACTTGAGATTGACAAGCTTCCGACTAAAAAAAGCTTTGTTGTCGGCGGTCTTTGTCTCGTAGAGATATTCAAGTTTCATTTGACACATGGTGGAATACAGTGTCATCCACCCATTGTCGAATGATGCCAATAGTCTTCCGATCTAGCTTCTTCCATTCTTCTGCCGCCATGGACTCTGGCTTGGAGAATTCACTTTCACCTTGTGCGTAGAGTTCCTTGCAATAAAGAAGATTCATCATCTTCGTCTTCCATATCATCCAATTGCGGCCATTCAAGCTGATCATTTGAATACCGCCAATGAGAGTCTGTATCTCAACACAAGAAGATTAGCAACATGTGCTCTGATATCATTGTTGGAAAAAACAAAACCTTGGAAATAAACCAAAAAAATGAAAGAGAAGAGAAAATAAGAAAGATTGCACACACAAAAGATTTACCGAGGTTCAGCTCAATTTGAGCCTATGTCCTCCGTCCGCTCCTTTTTCGCCGTTTTTAACTATAATCAAATGAAAGATTATAAAAGGCCTTCTCTCAAGTTGGTACAATTTATCTTGAGGTTCACTTTCTCTCAGAAACTCACTTGAGGTGGATTAGAAGTTGTGTATGGTCGTATTGTTGTTTGAACCTTTACCATCTCTCTACTATTTATAGAGAGGATATGCCTCTTGGGTACAATACATTCATTGCATGAAGAAGACCAAAAAGTAGCCCTTCCATCTCCCAAGGTTCGTTCTTCCTTCTCCAAGGTTCGTTCCTCCTTCAAGGTTCGTTGCATGGAGAAAGGTAATGCATCAATGTTGCATGTATGCAGTCATCATGGGGATGGACCCCGTTCCCATCAGACTCGGAGTCAGTATCGTGTCATGTCGTGTTCATGCGTACATGCGGCATAGATGGATAGAGAATTGGTTTTTGGTACAATTGTTGATAGTCTTATCGTTCATGAAACTTTATTGAATGTGATTCATCCGAGGGTTGAAGTATTTAGTTTCATGCTACTATTGATTGTATCTTTAACAAGAGATATCATTGGTACCATTCAATTCCCATTCAACTGGTCGGCCATATGTTTATTCTCTCCCATTGTCTGTGGGTTCCCCAATTTGATAGTTAGTTGGACATGTTTTACGTGTAATGAATCAATTAAACAATATCTGTTGTACAAGTCCAAGTTCACCATATGCTAGGTAGTACAGACGCTCTGAACATCGATGCTATACCTTGGGACGTGTATCAGACACGACACACTCTCAAAAATGCACTAGGACACACCAATTTCAATGTCGTGCATCGTTTCTGTATTGTCATTGTGTTGTATTTGTGTCCGTGCACCAAAGGATAGGCATATGTGACGAGAGATGCTACTGCCATTTTATATCGTCATTGGTTTTTTCTTTCTAATTATGATTTATTGGTTGGTTGGTCAGTAGGTAATTTAAGTGACTTGTTTGGTTAAGCCATTAGAAAGCTCTAGTTGATGTTACTTTTAGCTTTATATTGCTCTTATTGCAGTGTGTATTTATTGGGATGATTTGTCCATTTTTCTTTTGATATGAACTGCATTTTTTTAGAAAAAATTTGAGTGGCACCCCACTTGGATGACCTATTTATGCGGTGCACCCCACATTGTTTGCTAAATGTATAAGTTATCCCACATTGGACGGAAAACATCATTTTTGACGGTCAACGATGTTTGACCCTTAAAAAAAGACGAAAATGCCCATCTTCCTCTTTGTCTTCTTCTCCGAACCCAATTTCTTCCCTCCCCTCACTCTATCATATTTCTCCGACGAGCCCCCCTCCCCCTCCTCTCCGGCGAGCGCCCCTCCTCCTCACCCCCGCTGCCCGCCGCCGTTGCTGCTGCTGCTGCCCGCCGCCGCTGCTGCTGGTGGCTACCGCCACTGCTGCTGATGCGGTGGTGGTGTTGGGGGAGGGGGGCGGAGGGGGGCAGAGCGGAGCGGGGGAAGGGGCGGAGGGGGGCGGAACGGGACGGGGGTGTAGGGGGCAGTAGTGGTGGTGGTGGTGATGGTGTTGGTGATGATGATGGTGGTGGTGGTGATGGTGATTGTGAATGCGGTGGTAGCGGTGGTGGTAGTAGTGGTAGTGGTGGTGATGAACGCGGCAGCGGTGGGGCGGGGGCGGGTTTGGGTTTGGGAGAAGGCGAGGGTATTTTCGTCATAAATTATCGGTCAAACCCTGACCGTCAAAACTGACATTTTCCGTCAGATATGAGACTACTTATACATTAAGCAAACAATGTGGGGTGCACCGCATAAATGGGTAAACTAAGTGGGGTGCCACTCAAATTTTTTCTTTTTTTTTATTCAACTTAATGTGTTTTATTATTCATTTTCTCCGTGCTACTGTCATTCATCCTATAAGACACTATAGTTCTCCTCAAATGGCTTTCATTTATTCTTGGGGAGGGTGTAAGAGCTGGTTACCCCTTTGACCATATTTTTTGGATGTCCCTCTCTCTCTCTCTCTCTCTCTCTCTCTGTCTCTCCTCACCTCACCAATTGCAATCACCATTTTCTGAAGTGGTTATGTTTTTTTGGTCATTGCGGTATCATATTGGTTGACACGTGAATTGTGATGTCTC
Organism: Iris pallida; assembly: GCA_029216955.1. NCBI lineage: Eukaryota > Viridiplantae > Streptophyta > Magnoliopsida > Asparagales > Iridaceae > Iris > Iris pallida. The sequence goes on from JANAVB010029620.1 coordinate 6,444,331, forward strand.
TTTTGGACTATGTTCTAGGTACCATTCTGCCCCATGGTTGGTTCAGAGGTGTACTCATCAGAGGTCAAGAAGACTGAGGTGCTTATGGAAAATTTTCGGAGGGCTATCGGTCTACGGATTAAGGAAAACAAGGAAGTATATGAAGGCGAGGTATCTTTTGCTATGTTTCGATCTTGCTATCACTTGACCTTTTAGTTTTGGTCCAAATTTTGTTTGTAACAAGGCATCTCTGCTGTCATATGTCAATTTTTTTCTTTTTAATTTAAACATCTCGTGTCTTTTTATGATATTTCTCATCTATGCATTGCTTTTAAGGATAATGTGTAAGACTGCTATTTCAGGTGACTGAACTCTCACCTGAAGAAGCTGAGAATACAACTGGCGGCTATGCGAAAAGCATTAGTCACATAATCATTGGTCTAAAGACCGTCAAAGGGACTAAGCAGCTCAAGTTGGATCCCACAATTTACGATGCTCTAATTAAGGAAAAGGTAATCTAGACTACACAGTCATTAATCACTATATATAATTTATACTAGTTGACCGGAAACTCACGTCTGTTCTCCATACAACCACCACTCCGGAATCATTTGCCACTACAACCAGAAAAACTTATATCTTGTTATTCTTGATATTATGCCATCCTTTTTCTGATGCTTCCACTCGATCTTGGATCGAAAGATGTGTTTTGTTTGTTTACTGACTTATGATCAAGTATCATCTATTTGATTCACAATTTTTTGCAATCAGAAAGAAACTTTTCTGCAGGGAAATCTTGTATTCTGACAGAGTATAGTATTGCATGAGAAACAACATGTTTATTATTTGTTGAAACTTTCTTTTATACTCTTTAACAATTTTTAGGTTGATATCTTACACTTTGCTCTTATGACACGCAAGTGACATTTACTATTATAATAAAGAACTCAACATCCTATGGATGCATCATTTTGTTTTTCAAATGCGATATCCATTTCTTTGTACTAGCTCATGTTGCCATGTCTATTTTACTTGTGCTCTCGTGATTTCCTAGCTCTAATTGTTACCACTTATCATCTTTAAATCATTATGGTTACAGGTTGCTGTAGGTGATGTTATATATATTGAAGCAAATAGTGGTGCTGTAAAGAGAGTAGGTCGTTGTGATACTTTCGCCACAGAATTTGATCTGGAAGCAGAGGAGTATGTTCCGATTCCTAAGGGAGAAGTTCACAAGAAGAAGGAGATAGTACAGGTACTAATCGCAAGATGCTCAAACCTGACATTGCTTTGTTTAAATTTCTTGGGTTCTGACAAGATACTATTAAAACATTTGTCCTCTTACAAGATTCTTATAAATAATATGGTTATTCCTGCATGTGAAATACAGTATATGTTTAAGGTTCCTATTCGATCGTCTTTTTTTGCCCTTCATCATCCTTACCAGGAACTTATATAAGAGAATTTCGTCGTCGACAATCGGCATAAATTATGATCCAGATTCTCTTTCTGACATATTTCTTTATGATCTTTTTACCCTTTTAGCTCTTTATTATATGTCTCATATTTTTGAGACACTCAAGAGCTCTGTTTTAATCTTGTGGTACAGGATACTTATCGTACGATACAATACAAAGGGTTTATGTACGAATCATATAGGTGTATCACGATACAATCGGTTTTCCTATACGAATTGTATAGGTGTATCATCATACAAAGGGTTTCCCATACGAAACGTATAGGTGTATCGGTTGGGAGTTGGGACAAAAAATTGGATGATACGTTTTTTGTATCACCCTATACAATACACCAACATGATTTTTACCCCTCATTTTTTACATTTTCTATTGTATTTTCCTATCCAATGAGCTTTCTTCTTCTTTCTTTGTGCTTTCTTAGTGCTTTCTTACTTTTCTTTTGGCTGTTTCATTGACCACTTAGGTATGAATGAATTTATGGATGCCAAGACTTATGATGATCGTCTAACTTGTATTGTTTTACTTTCACTTCTAGTTGTTGACTTTATTATGATTGTCACCTACATGCTTAATGATACTCTTTATTGTTGCTTAATATGTTAGATTTATCCTTATATGTGCTATATTAATTTTCCAATATACTTGTCTATGGGATAATGTATGTATCTTGTAAAATATATTATGAGACGTGATACAATAATCAATCAAAATGATACACACCGGATTGCGATACATATTGCAATTTGATAACATAGTTCAAGCGTATCTGAAGTTGATATACACCTCACACATATAAAGCAGATAAAAAAAAGTCACACTATAAAGGGTTGTGTTGCTGATCCTTCTTTTAAGGGTTATAAGAATCAAATACCTTAACTAGTGTTCTGTACTGACAGCCAGGCACGTTAGACAACATATCACGGAGATTTTTGATAAGCAGAGATTTTTTTTTTTTTTTTGGATACTTCTAGATCTTTGGAAGTGGTGTTAAGGAATAGCTATAGCTAGTACATAATGCAAGAAGATGAAGGATATCAAGCCAACATGGTTGTAGGGACCTAGTAAAATTGAGGTGACGTCTATGCTCCTAGACAGGTTCCTGATGACCTACACACCAGCAAATAAATAGGAAAAGTGAGGAAACAGGCGATAACGTGAGGAAACAAGCTATAAAGTGAAGGTCGCCAGGGGTGGCACAACGGTCCTGGGTTGGAGCCTAGTCCTAAAAGAAGTAAAGAAGGAAAAGAAAAAAAGAGGATGATATATGAAAGAAGAATGAATAAGATAGCAAACCAAGGCTTGTTCTGTTACTTAGGTTTTTTTTAATGCCATGGGTCCCTTAACGCTCATATAATTTATTTTCCCTTCAAAGTTGGCACTAGCTTCTTGTTGTTTTTTATTATTACCAGAACATTTGCTAAATAATTGTCTTATTATAGAATTGAATATCGAGAAACGAAACTGGGATGGATGTATTATACTTTTTCGACAAAATCAAATACAGTGAAGCAAAGAGTTGGGCATGGTTAATACATATAATACCTGTCAAGCAATAAAGTTACCGTCTTCTGCTTTTCAGAAATTGTATTTTAGGAGGCAGTCTTGTCCTCCTATAATTCAGTCTATTTGCTTCGTACTAATTAATAAATATCAAGTGACAGCTTCAGCTACAGAAGTGTTACTCCAAATATATAGATGGATGACTTCTTTTCAGTTCGCCTCCAAAAGTCATATCTCATGGACGACCAAAACTTTTATAAGAATTTTGTGACGTAGTTTTCGAAAATGTATTTTTTGAGTCATGAATTAGATGTTCTTTTCTAGCATTCTAATAAACATTGTCCAGATCAGATTGCATTATAGCGTAGAATTAAAGGGGTCCAGATCGGATCAAGATAGTGGATAGTAGGTTCCATGATTGAAACCTTAAAAAAAATTCAATTTTTTTATAATAATATCTCTGCTATATCATGCACATTTGAGGTATAAAATGTCAAATCAAGTAGGTTAGTACATTATATCACAAAACATACTCAATTTCTCCAAGCAGAAATGATTCAAGGAAAAGATGGAAGTTTTATTTCTCCAAGCAGAAATGATTTTGGACGGTAAGGAAGAGATCTAAGTTTTTCTACCTGTACGTTTTTGGAAGAGAAGAAGTTTTGACATTAGAAAGAGGCAAAATAAATAGGTTTAATATGTTAAGGTCCCCAACTTTTTTCTCTCTGAAAAATACCCTTCTGGTTCAAATCATGGATGCAATCTGCCAATCCTTGGTCCGTGCAATTTTTCCATGCGACCCAGATCGGATTGGGTTCAATCCAACCCAGATCAAATGATCCACAGTCCGGATCACACGATTTTTACAAATGGATCCTTCTGTTGACCATGCACTAAATGATGTCAGTAGTCTTGTTATCCTTTTTTCAAATATCTTGTTGACTTCTAAATTTGAAGTTATGTTCAGGTTTGGTGATTGTTTTAGTTGTGGATCTGATGCGGGCCCACTTTTTAGGCCTTTCAGTTATTTAGGCATAAAGGGGTATTGTGGTCTTTCACCACAATAACCCTCTTAGGGTTTTGTTTCTCCTTTCTATTTATAGCTAGGGCTAGCCATCATTAGTTTTCATGCTTGTATTGAGAAGAAACTCTCAAGTATCAATAAGAAGGATTTAGACTTTGTCCGTCCACCAAAGTTGGGAGTTTGTTCTTTTCTCACAAAAAGATCATTATCTTTCTCTGTTTCTCTTTTCTACAAATCTTTTGTGAATCGAATAGGTCGATTCACATCAATTGGTATCAGAGCTCTCTACGATCCATGGCGTCCGGCACAAGGAACACGATCGAGGAGAAGATCCAGGGGCTTCGGGAGGATTTCAACATCGAGATCGAAAGTTTGAAGGCCGCAATCAAAGATCAAGCGTCCACACAGGAGGATCTCCAGACCGAGGTACGAAGCATGCGGGAGGAGATGATGGCGATTCCGACAATGTTGAAGTTGTTGCAAAACATCTCGAACAAGATCAATGGCGGCGAAGCGGAGGCGGCAACAACCCAAACCCTAGGCGACCAACTAGGGTTTGTTCATACGGAGGGGGAAGCGACCGACGACCACGGAGGACCGGTCGACGGGAGCTGGCCCGCACCCGCCGTCGCCGCAGCGCCGCCGGGCGGGGCCCTGGCGGCCGGCGACCCTCGCCGGACAGCGGCCGAAGGCCGCGGGAGCGTCGCCGCCAACCGCGCGAGCCCGGGCGGGGCCGCTGCTGTTGGGGGCGGTCGCTGGCCGGCCCCCGACCGCCACCCCTGGCCGGTCGGCGCCAGAGGAGCCGTCGGTGAGCGGCCGTGGCCGGACGCCGTCGATCCGTACGGTCCCGGCGGACCGGTTCCACATTTTGGAGAAGCCCTAGGGCTTGGGGCCCCCTACGGGGGTCGGACGATGACAGCGAACTACGGAGATCGGTTCGCGGGTCCGGGAAGGGGCTTGGCGGGAGTTCCGGCTTGGACGGGAGGAGCGGAACCGCCAGGAGGAGCGAGGCACGCCGGAGGCAGCAATTTCTTTGGAGAAACGGCGGATCCCGCCAACTTCCAAAGAGGGGATCTACCCCCACGACGACCACCACGGAGGAAGAGGAGGAGGCGGAGGATCCGACGGAGGAAGAGGCCGCTATAGCAACATACGCAGTTCCCAGATTTCCACCTTGAGGACAAGGTGGCTCTTTTAGGGGGCGGTATTGATGCGGGCCCACTTTTTAGGCCTTTCAGTTATTTAGGCATAAAGGGGTATTGTGGTCTTTCACCACAATAACCCTCTTAGGGTTTTGTTTCTCCTTTCTATTTATAGCTAGGGCTAGCCATCATTAGTTTTCATGCTTGTATTGAGAAGAAACTCTCAAGTATCAATAAGAAGGATTTAGACTTTGTCCGTCCACCAAAGTTGGGAGTTTGTTCTTTTCTCACAAAAAGATCATTATCTTTCTCTGTTTCTCTTTTCTACAAATCTTTTGTGAATCGAATAGGTCGATTCACATCAGGATCCTGTCCTTGACAACTAAATTTTATTAAACATTTGCATTTGTGCAGTGTATGCACCAGACTGCTTACTGATTTTATTGGAGCTGTCTTTTTATAAGCCCGGTACACCTGTAAATACTAAATGCCTATGTTGCATGGGATTTGTAAGGCCTTGATTATAAGTGATGAAGTCAGTTTTTAGACATAGTATTTTACTCACTGCATTGGATAGGCTGATTGATATGGGTAGGATTTTTGTAAAGCACTTGTGCATCATTGTTCTTTTAGGTTGTTCTCTCTAATTGTACCCTTTTGTTTGCAAGTAGTTAGTTACGGTTGAGTGGATGCAGGGGGGATCCACATGGAGGCCAGTGGGGGCTCAATCCTCACTGGATTTAGGGAAGAAGAAATTTTTGTTGAGTTCTTTTTATCGTTTACAAAATAATACAAATATATTTGGACCTCCACTACTTACGTTATTACCAAATGGTGGTTCAATTGGTGAATCATTGACTTTTTATGTTGGATTTCTCAGGTTCAAAACTCAAGACCTCCCAAAATTAAATGTATTTTATAAGTATTTTTTTCTACATCTCAAACCCCTTGTAACAGTATTATGAGCCTCCAGTGACTAGAACTCCAGGATCCGCCCGAGTGGATATAGTGGATCACCCGTTTCTGCGGGTTTGTGGCCAGTGCCAAAAAACTGCACTTCTGCGATTCTATGTCGACTTATTTATGAGTATGGATCTGGATACACAATTACAACTGTAAAGACTAATATATTGTTCACTCTCTGTTAGGATGTTACACTCCATGATCTTGATGCTGCAAATGCTCGTCCACAAGGTGGGCAGGATATACTATCCCTCATGGGTCAGATGATGAAACCTAGGAAGACAGAAATCACCGACAAACTACGGCAGGAAATTAATAAGGTTTTCTTTTTTGGCGTTTTTTTCAAGTTTGGAGTGTTTTCCTTTAATCTATTTTCCTGTTCTTCCATTATGTTTATCTATTGTATATCCATTCTTTAGTTCAGAACCAACTTTTGATCAGAAGTTATATGGTTATAACAAAACACCATACTGATGGCAGGTTGTTAACAAGTATATTGATGAAGGGGTAGCGGAACTTGTTCCTGGTGTATTATTTATTGACGAGGTATCATTTTTCTCCCAAAATTTGAATGCTTGGATTGTGTATTGCAGACCATTGAAGGTTATTGTTGTTATATCTTCAGGTGCACATGCTGGACATGGAATGCTTTTCGTACCTAAACCGTGCTTTGGAGAGCTCGATATCACCAATAGTAATATTTGCTACAAACAGAGGAATATGTAACGTAAGGTATGGAACGATGGAGTAGAAATATCAAGACACTTATCTGTAGCAGCAAGTATTTCCATGTAGTGGGGAGCGAAAGTCATTCTATACAAACTCTCCTAATGTTACTCTTTAGGTACCGTTTAGCTGTTGAGAAAATTGTAGTTTCTCACAATCTCCTAAAGAGAAATCTTCATTATGCTTAGGCATAAAACGAGACTGATAAAGTTGTATTAGGGGACTGATTAATTCTAATTAAACCCAGGGGACTAATTAGAAGGTATTTTAAATGGATGGAAATCATGTTTCTTCATGTTTAATAATTGGACTTTAAGATACCTCTAGATGGCACTATTTATTAGTGCTTGTTTGTTGAACTTGTGATTTGGTTTGTTAAAACTAAGTGTTTCTTTGCCAATTAAAAAAAAGCTAACACGATTTATTTAGGACTTTCATTTAGAAGTACAACAATAGGTTGGTGTTTGTATGGCTTTCCAGTTTTAGAAACATTAGTTTAATTTTCAAATATGCAAAACCCCTTCATAGAGAAACTTATTAAATATTCAGATCTTTATACCATAATTTAGTAGTCAATATCTGTTCTGGTAAGTTGGCTTGCAACAACTGATGAGGAAACAGGCGTGCTGCAGACTGGAAAGAGATGGGAGCAAAACTTACAAGTGCTAGAGTATGTAGCAGTGGAACTAATAGAATATCAGGAGGCAACTACCTCCTGCAGTCTAATGTTAGCCCCATCCCCGGCATTTGGTTCAACTCTAGTTTCTAATGACTTGAAACTAGTACCTGAAATAGCTGGTTCTATCATAGCTGTTCTGAATTGTGGTGTTGTTCTTTGTTCCTATATGGAGTTTGAGTTCAGACGACTTTAGTTGACAGTCTTAAGCCACAGTGCAACTTTCAAAGTTCCTAAATTTCAATGATGCCACTTACTTGATAGGGTCCTAGAAACAACTATGTTCTCCTTTAGCTGCATATATAATCACAGTTTTACTGAATTGTTGCCACCCTCTCCCAAATTTATGTATATAACCTTTTCGTTTATTCCCAGAGGAACTGACATGTCCAGTCCACATGGCATACCTGTAGATCTGTTGGATCGTCTTGTGATCATAAGGACAGAAACTTATGGTCCTACTGAAATGATTCAGGTTCGACCTGACTATTCATCTGCTTATTTCCTTTATTATGGTCATGCAGAGTGCTTCGGAAGAGCATTTTACTTTTTGCTGATACTAGTTTTTGTTATGAAGCAGATATTGGCAATCCGTGCTCAGGTTGAAGAACTGGGTATCGATGAGGAAAGTCTTGCTTATCTTGGGGAAATTGGCCAACAAGCTTCGTTGAGGTCTGTCTACTTGTTATAAATTATAATATTGCCCCTACGCATCTTTCTTCTTATTAATACATTTAGATACTATATAAATGAACATTCCACGCACAAGTTCATTTGTTAGTATAGGATTAAAAACTCTCCTGATATACTCTGAATATAGGTCTATACAGGCAAGAAATTGAGCAATTACTGTCATAACCATCGAAATTAAATAACTAAGTGTGTTACTATTGAAGAGTCACATTCAAGATTAGATTATTAAGAAAAGAACAAAGAAAATAGTTAAATATATGCTCTTAAAATAGGATTATTAAGGAAGAAGAGCGAGAATTGTGTAGTTGATATGCTCTTTTGCTTAGGAAGATTATCTGAATGTACAAATAAATGTGTTTTTTTCGAAATGCCAAGAATATTTTCTTTATGCTACTTACATTTTTGTTGGCATCTTAATTTTCCAACTTAGTTTAGAATGTAGGAATTGTATCATATTTAATATGGGTGGATGTAAACTTACTGGCAAAAGAAGAATTTGAAAATTGGGCCACTGCATTTTTCTCATTTGTATTTGTTCTAGGTAATTCTGGTGAAACAAGAGAGTGCCTAATTACTGCAGATTGATAGTATCCTTACTGAATTTTTTTGCCATTTACAGTTTGCAAATACTAGTGGATAAATTTATCTGTTTCCTTACCACTGATATCAAATTAATGTGCCTTGTTTTTTTTTTTTGGTTTATGATAAGCTAAAGTAAGTTTGTGTCTTTTGTGTCTTTTTTCCTTTAAAATATAATTTCTTTGTCCATTCTTTACACTAAATCCAAGGGATACAGGTTTGCAATGCTGATCTGTCATCTACTGCATATATATATATATATATATATATATATATATATTTTTTTTTTTTGGAACAAGGTAAATTGTTTCTGGAATCGCTCCCACAGGGATTCGAACTCCTGACCACTCGGGCCGCATGCATCTCTCTTAACCACTAGGCTAGAGGTCATTTGCATATATATATATATATATATATATATATTATATATATATATATATATATATATCCAGGTGTCAATTACTAAAAAAAAAATAATATATATATCCAGGTGTCAATTACTCTCCGTGCTGTTTGGTATTTTCTACGGTTGTCTTATCCATGTTTTGGCTTTTCCAGACATGCAATCCAGCTGTTATCACCAGCCAGCATCGTCGCGAGAACAAATGGAAGGGATAAAATATGCAAGGTACACTGGGCAGAACTATAATTTATTTAATCCACCTCAATTCCTATATAACTGATAGTAATTCCAATGCCATTACCAGGCTGATGTTGAGGAAGTGAATTCTCTGTATCTGGATGCAAAGTCCTCTGCTAGGCTTCTTCAGGAGCAGCAGGAAAGATACATAACCTGATTGATTTCATCTATTTTCTGCGAATCAACTTTATGGTGAGTCAAATTACTGTTGATCATATTATCGGGAAGAGAACTGAATCGGTTGGAGCTATCTTCTCTCACTCCTATCCTCCTTGCCATCCTCCCAAATAGCAAGCTGTAGTTCGAGGCAGTAGTTCCTTGTGGCACAAGAATTTCAGTAGTCTTTCTTTTTGTTTTTGGCATTTTGGGGCGTGTAACAGCTCTCACAGGGATGAAAAATTGTATGAAAAAGAGGATCATAATTGGAACAAATGTTTATGTAATATAGGGATCAAAATGATTTGTATGCCCTTGTGGGCAAGACATTTAATTCTCCAATTTTCTGATTGCTGCTCTGAAAATGATGGAAGATCTGTTCTAGCTCGTCTTATATCTGATGTAATGGAAAAGAAAAACAAAGAGGTTTGCGAGAACTGGTTTCCTATCAAGCAAACAGGGGCGGCCCTGGCCCAGGGCAGACCGGACGACGGCCCAGGGCCCCCTTACGAAAGGGGACATCGACATGGAACTGTTTATAATAGAACTAGTATGTATCATGTGCCTTTTTTTTAAACAAAAAGTATTGTGGCGTAGTGGTTACAATGCTAAACTTGTATTTAAGAGGTCCTTAGTTCAAATCTTTACTACAACAAATTTTGTTTTATTTACGCTTTTTTTTTTACATTACGTATGGGGCCCATTTAGAAAATTTTGCCTCGGGCCCCCAATTGCTCAGGGCCGGCCCTGCAAGCAAAATGTCATGTTCTTCTCCTGCCATAATGGATTCACACCTCCTGGCGGTGAACTGCTCCAACTAGTGCTTTTCTGTAACTTGGCTAGATTGCTTTCGCTGATGTTCTTTCAGGTTGTGGTTGGTAGCAAAAGGAAGTGAGAAGACGGGAAAGATGGTTTGATGAAGAAACGATAACTTTTCACGAGACCATTTTCTGGGTTCTCTCATTATTGCCCAATGGTCCTTGAAGGCTTAAAGCACAGTTCAGTTTACTTCTAATATGACTTGTTATTTCAACACATTTTTTTCTTGGTTCTACTTGTTTACTTCTTTCTTCTCTTCCTTATCGAGGTTGATTAGGATTAAGTTATTTTTTGAGGCATTTCAATATATGTTGATTTTTTCTAAGGGCACCACCCTTTTTGCTAGGGGCTAGCCCAAAATAGCTCAAGAATATTACAAGTTTGCCATCAAAACTTTTTGCTAGGGGCTAGCCCAAGCAAACTTATAAATACCAATTTTTCTTTTCATTTTCTCTCTCCTTCTCTTTTCTTTTCCCCCTCAACTATTTTCTTCTCTTCTTCTCTTAGGTCAAAGAATTTAAACCCTAAATCTTTTCTTTTCTCCCTACATTTTTGGCAAATTGTTCTCTCCCTCAACTCTAGGTCAAAGAATTTCACATATAAAAGTTGAATTATGTGTTAAATGTACAAAAATATTGAACATGGATGAACCGGAATCATCAAATGTTTCCGTCACGTCCGAAGAACACGTTCCCGCAACATCCGAAGACAACTTTTATGCATCGGAAGCCCTCTTGGTAACTACATTTGAACTTGTCATCGGGTTAAAATTCGTGCTGTGACAAAGAGGACTGCCAACACTCTGGCAGTCCAGATCATAGACTAGGACTGCCAGAGTGGTGGCAGTCCTTCTTCTGTGAAGGACTGCCACCACTCTGGCAGTCCTAGTTTATGATACCTGAATGCAGAGTTTTAGTCAGTAAAGGTGTTTGAAATTTATGAACACCAATTGCTGTACAAAAGACGGTCTTGCTATTAACACAATTTGCTATTTATGGACACCAATCTTATGCACGGTCCTAATCTATGAAACCTATTTGCTTTAGGATGTTGTCTAATTGTACTAACCTTTAAGTTTTATTGTAGGACTTGAGATCTTCCGATTTTGCGGTACCGGCTCCAATTGCAGTCAATGTAGTCCATTTATTCTTGACCGATCTATGTTTTGAATCAAGCGAGGGTGCGATACATTGGTGTCGAGAAGTCGGACGGAAAAAACAACATTGTTCTAGTGATTAGAGCTGTCAAGACGGGCCGACGGGACGAGCCGGCCCGTAACCCACCATAACCCACCATTTTGCGGGGCGGGGCGGGCCGACCCACCATTTTGACGGGCTAGAAAAATTCCAACCCAGCCCAACCCACCGGCGGGCCGCGGGCTAGGCGGACCGGCCCGCTTAATTTTTTAAATTTTTTAATTATTGTTTAGTTTCTTAAAATAAAAAAATATATATATATAATATTTTCTACTCACTCTCATATGCATCAAATTACAAGTAAAATACAAGAAACATTATAATAGTAGATATTTCTTTAAAACACCTTCATTCATGTAAATAAATGACCAAATTTAATATTTTATACGTCATTACTTGCATTAAATGAGAATTTTTATCATTTATAATACATATCTCATATATATGCTAAATAAAAAAAATTAAAATCCTTATAAAAAAATAAATGGCGGACCAACCCACTTGGCCCGCGGGCTAGCCCACCGCGGGACGGACTACTAGCGGGCTAGCCCACCTAGGCCCGCCTGTTTGGCGGGCTCCTAAATGCTCGGCCCAACCCACCTTTTTGACGGGCGGGGCGGGCCGGCCCAACAGGCTTAGCCCATTTTGACAGCTCTACTAGTGATATCCAGATCGGCCCGAAATCGACCGGGACGACAAACTATGGTGGTTGGCTGTGAAAGAGGTGGTGTGTTCAGAACGCACAAGAAAAACACAGTTATCCAAAGTAAAGTTCCAAGAAGAAATGTTGGAACGAGAAAATGTGGTTGTCCATTCACGATACATATTAGAAACGAAGAATAAGGGAAATGGACAGTAGAAGTGAAGAATGGAACCCACAACCATGAGATTGCCGAGACACTATTGGGTCATCCGTATGTCGGACGGTTGAACAATACGGAGAAGAAGATATTCGAAGACTTGTCCACCTCCGGAGTTGCACCGAGACAAATATATTCCGTCATATGACATGAAAATGAGAAGAACATGTCTACAATGAAGTCAATATACAACGCCCTAGCTTCTTCAAACGCTGTCCGGGCGAAATCAAGAATGGCGATGCAAGAAGTGCTCAAGTTGCTTACCGATAATCATTATGTTGAGTTCCATAGAATACATCCCTAGAGTAATGAAGTATTATCAATCTTTTGGGCTCATCCTGATTGCACAAATTTGGCCAGGTCTTTTGCCGATGTGTTAGTCCTTGATTGCACGTACAAGACAAATAAGTTCAAGATGCCTCTCTTTCATGTTGTCGGGTTCACCTCTACTTGGAAAACATTTCCAGTGACATTTTGCTTCATGAAGAGTGAGAAACTTAAAGACTACACATGGGCGTTAGAGAAACTGAAAACACTTTACACTGGTCATACAGAGCCGTCAGTATTTGTTACCGACAGAGAGTATGCCCTAATTAATGCTATTCGTATTATTTTTCCTCAAGCGGATACATTGCTATGCACTTGGCATGTCAATCGTAATATTCAAGCCCAATGTAAGTTGAAGTTTCGGAAGGAGGATGGTAAAATCGACATACAGATTTTTGACGAATTCTACAATGATTGGAATTGTGTGTGGCGAGCATCTACGATTGCCAGTTACGACGCCGTATGGTACTTGTTCAAGCAAAAGTGGGAGGCGAGGGAGCCGGCATGCATTTCTTACATCAAAGATACATGGCTTGAACCGCACAAAGAACAATTCGTCTTAGCATGGTCGAATGTGGTGAAGCATTACGGCACGACAACTACCAACCGTGTCGAAGGAGCACACTCTTTATTGAAGAGGCACCTAAAATTATCTATCGGCAACTTCGTCTCTGTTTGGCAAGCTATACATTTATCAGTAGACAGGACGGTGAATAAAATTAAGGCATCATTTGAGATGAGTTTGAATATAGTCAAGCATGAGCATAGAAAGGAAGTACTCTTAGATGCTTTAATGCGCGTGGTATCTCACAAGGCGTTGGCCTTAATAGCTGATGAGATTGAAAGGTCAAAGTTTGTCAGGCTTGATCCCGAGGTTTACGGGTGTGTATATCGACATACACTGGGCCTCCCTTGTGCACATCAGATTAATGAATATCGCCGTGAATCCATTCCTATTCCAGTAGATGCTGTCGATCAACGTTGGAGGCAGTTGTCTATGATGCCCCTGGTGAAGACGGACGATGATTTCTTCTCTTTGCCACAAGTAAAACTTCTCCACGCAAGGTGGTGTGCCTCAGTAGGAGCGGAACGAATGTCCATTGAGCTTAAAATTCAAGAAATTGCATGTCCGGTGACTACTAGAATGCATGAGCCGTCCGTTGTTTCCAATCCTAAAGGCAGGCCTCAAACAAGATTGACTAGTTCACAGAAGAGAAGGCTGGAGTCGACTAAAAGAGATCTATCATCCTTTGAGCATGTTGAACGAAGCTTACAGCAACCTTCGCCTGCACGGAAGGACAAGCTTGTCGTTCGCCAAAAAATGGAGAAAATGGACCTCCCAAGAAAAGATACAGTTGCAAGCCAAACAACGAGTTTGTATATTGACAAATTTCAACCTGCGCTTCGAAGTTACATTTGGTCTATTGTCGATGTCCCCGGTGATGGCCATTGCGGATTTCATGCCCTTGCAAGGCATCTTGGTTATGATGACAAAGACGGATGGAGACGGGTGAGGCAGGAGCTGTACAAGGAGTTAGAGACTCGTCTTCCATTCTACTCCCGCATCCTAAGCGAAGAAACGGTTGCAAGTTTGTTGTTAAGTATCTCTTGCACCGACAGTGTTACCGGGACAGACCACTACATATCAGTCCCGTCTGCCGGCTATTTATTTGCTAATAGGTACATGATACCTGTTGTACTTATCTCGTCGGATATTAACAATACATTCTTTCCGATGTGTGCTCCTCCGACGGACGATGGAGTGTCTAACCTATGTACTATAGGTCTGATCGGGGATCACTTCGTTATACTAAAGATGATCGCTCATTCTCCGATTCCTCCACCTTCAACAGCTTGGTACAAAAGAGCACCGGTCGAAGCCATCGCTTGGATCACACCTTTCGTTGATCAGATCAACCATTGTAAGAAGTTGTTGAAGATTGAGAAGCCAATAGACTTACCTGCTGACCACTACGACGTCGAAATCGACTAAGTATAGATATATTTACAGTTTGTCATTTTGTATATGTAGGACCACTTTTGTATACAGTGAAATATGAAGTCCACTAATATATATGGAGTAAATTTTGAGTTATATGTGTTTACCTGTGCCTACCTGTGTTATATGTGCCTACCTGTGTGCTATCTGTGTCATATGTGGTTACCTGTGTGCTACCTGTGTTATATGTGCTTACTTGTGTGTTATCTGTGTTATATGAGTGTACCTGTGTTATTTGTGTTCACTGTCACAGCGTTTCAGTTTGAGAAACTCTGCCACAGAGTATCAGTATCAGGACTGCCACACTCATGGCAGTCCTATACTGAAGTAAGACTGCCAGGGTGATGACAGTCCTAACTAAAACTAGCTGTTAGTTAGGACTGCCACCACCCTGACAGTCCTACTTCAGTGTAGGACTGCCATGGGTGTGGCAGTCCTAAGTTGTCAACCCCTGATTTTTCAAAAATTATTAAACTAGTGTTAATAAATTATTAAATGTCATTATTGGTTTTAAAATTATTTAATATGATTTTTAGGAATTTTCTATAATTTTAAATGAGTTTTTTATATAAAAATATCACTTTGCAAATTATTTGAAATTTATTAAATAGGTTTTGCAATTTTTGAAATGTTACTTATATCAGTTTGTAATAAATTATTTGTTCTTAATTGAGGAATGCAAATAATATTTTGCACTTTAATACTGAAAAACCCCTTTTGTAATTTCCTAATCTCTAGGGGCCCTAGTGCAAATTACCAAACCCCCCCCCCCCTCCCGACCAACTCTTTCTCTCCTCCAGCTCACTCACCCACCCCCGTTGACCCAGCGGGCTGACCCGACCGACTCACCGCCCTGTCCCCGCCGAATCCGGCTGCCCGACCGCCTCGAAAACCACCTATAAATATCCCCCTCTCTCCCCCGACCTAAACCCTAACCCTAAATTTCCCCCACGACCGCCAGCGCCGCCCCATCACCCCCTCTCACCCCACCGGAACCCTAGCTCCGGCTAGACCCGAGCGCCGCCCCTACGACGCACGCCACCACCTACCACCACCGTCACAAGGTTCGCCGCAGTGAGGCGAACACGTCGCCACCGGAGCGCCCTGACCCCGACGTCTCCTCCGCCCGTCAGCACCATCGAACCCCCCTACGACGGCCGGACACGTAAGTTGCAAGTGTCACGACGTGTCGTGCGTGTCTCGTGTTGGGTCGAAAGTGTTCGCCGTGTCCTGGCGAACACGAACGCAGACGAGGACACACGAAACTCGTGTCGTACGTGTCGTGCCAAGCGAAGACACGTTGATACATGTGTCCTTAACTGTCAGAACACAGGATGGTTTTTATATTTTTTTTTATGTTAATTCACTTGTTACTAAATATAACTAACCTAAAACCTATTCCTAACACAGCGGGCCGCTGGCCCACTGGCCAGCGCGCAGTGATCAAAACACCCCCCTTCCTGAGGACAGGGTTCGAGCCCCCCCTCCTTTCTGTCTTCTTTTTTTTTCTGTTTCTTTTCTTTTTCTTTTTCTTTTTCTTTTTCAGTTTTATATATATATTTATATATATATGTATATATATATACATTAGTATATATATGTGTATATACTGCTTTTGACAGTATTTTATATATATGTATATATTTTATAGTTAGTAAATTTTATATAAATATGTTTGTATTTATATATATATTCATATATGTATGTATTATGTATATATGTATATATTTTCATGTATATATATATTAATATATATATACACTTTATTGTTAAGTATTTTTCTATATATGTATATATATTTATACATATATATATATACCTTATAAATTAAGTATTTTTCCTTACATATATATATATGTACTTTTAAAACATATGTAGGTATATTTTCTATATGCATAACTTTACCTTATTAAGATAATAATATTTATTTTGTCTATTACCAAATTATATTTTTATTGTATTTAAATTACTGCAACCATTTGGTGTCCAAGCCTAGCATGGGTATTTGGGCCCAAATGTGTTTTCACATATTCAAGACCTGTACAAGTCATATTGGACTTGATTCATGGCCTTGGGTCCTGTATTTGAACTTTGATTCAAATTATATACGTGGACAAAATACGCAGATAATTAATTATTGTGTGCATTGCTGTTTTTGATTTTCTAAAATACTTAAAGTATTGCTAAAATTATGGAAAAATAGTTTTTATATACTATGTTAAGTTAGCTAATTTAGTATAAATTTTGTAGTATTTAATTTACTGTTTTGCCACTAGTTTGGCATGTGAAACCAAAACCCACTTTCTGTATACTTAGGAAAACTGATTTTTATAAAATACTTGTACTGGTTAATAAATTCCAAAAAAATTATAATAAATTTCTATGATTAACAAGGATCACTTTAGTACTTTACTTTAAGCAAAACTAGGCTTTTTGTCTATCTCTAAAATTGTTAGAACACAATGATCTTTTGATTTATTTATTGATTAATTACGACTTGTAGCTTTTTGTGTTATTTGGAGTTTTAGTCGTGTTAAACCCCATCCCTCACTAGTGTAAAGACCCTAGAAAGTTAGTTAACATAGTGTGTCACCCCACATTGGTCTCCTATGCCAAGTCATCATTTTGGCTAGGTGTCCAGTCACAAGTTGTGTTTCACCAATTAGTGTCCTAGTGTTTTAGCTTAGTGTAAAACTAAGTTATTATATTTTACTTCTATAGTGACGAGCTACCAGACATCCATAGCATTGTTATCGCAGCTTGTTTTATTTTGCTTTGCTAGAGGCAAGTACTTTCTACGAACTTTACATACTGCTATAAACCATAAAACTGTGAATCACCAACTATGTTAAATGCTGATCCTTGGGGTAGCAAGTTAGAACTTCACATGTTGTATTACTTTCAGTCTCTACCATGTTTATACCGTATCTCATAATATCTCTCACATGCTTAAATAACGGGTTAAGGGGAAACTGCTAGTAGTGTACGTGATCATGACCCCCTTCTCCGTATGTATTTACCGAGCACCGTTACATTCTATATGTATCTGTGTCGTATGTCTGGTCCCGTGTTTGTGTATGGATATACACCAATGCCGTTATGTGTACGTATGTGCACATCAGAAAATTGATATGTACCGCTGTACATCCTGATTACCTATTGACTGATCACTCACCTACTACAGTTTTAAACTTTAAAGTGTATATCTATCGCCATGCTAAAACATACCTAAAAACTGAACCAACATTATATGTCATTTCCTTTTTATCACATGATCAGTATTATATGTTTGTTAGATTTAGTACTTGCTCTCGTCCTGACAGGATAACGTTGTAGGTATCCTTACTGAGGAGGAGTTACTCTGTGACACATACTATGGAGATACTGCCGAGGACCCGGCTCTGCTTTACGAGGATGTTCCTGCGGGGAACCTCGCCTAGTTGTCTTTTGTTTACTTAGACTTTTGAGAGTAGACATGTATTAGACTATATCATTTTGTAATTGGACATGTATCCAGTTTTACATTTCAGTTTACTTGTACTTGGACATTTTACTATATACGACGACTTTTGTGTTTGGAGCATTTATGATTCTTCTTCACTTATAGAACTGTTAGCACATTTAGTCTTATCCTGTTGTCTTTAGAACAGCTTACTACGTTTTATCTCAACGTAGGCTGGGAATGACTCGGCCTGGCCCAACAATTTGGGTAGCGGGTCGTGACATGTTTTTAGTAGTGGCCCATGCAGGTCCTGACTAAACTGTTTGGTTACGTTATTGTACCAAGCATGCCTGCAATTAGGAACTTAAGGTAATTAGACAACATTAGGAAAGACGCTTAGAACACTTAGAGGAATGCTAGGATTGCAACATAGGAAATACATCACATATTTGCTATTATAATTAGATTTTCTTGCATATGATTGCTTACTTTAAATAAGTCCTTATAAGTCTTTTTATGTGTAATTTAGATGGTGCTTACTCGTTCGTCCCAGTATGTTACCCCCGAGAATGGGGCCCTCCATATCCAGTCAGCTGACCAGTTGACTGATACACCTCCATCTACCACATTTCCCCACTCCACAGATCCACAGACCCAGATACCACCTTCCATATCCCAGTCCCAGCAGGCCCCGATACTTCCACCACCCCCTATCACTATACCCACCCAGGCTTCCGTCACACTCGATGGGACCCAGCTGCTCACACTGATCCAGGGGTTCCTAACAATCCATCAGGAGCAGACTACCCTACTCCGCCAGAGCATGGAGCGTTCTGAGGGACGTCCCGTGGTCCCACCATATGTAGAGCCACGGCAGAGAACGGGGACGGTCAAGGACTTCATGGGTCTGAATCCCAAGGAGTTCTCAGGGACTGAGGGCATAGTAGTAGCTGATGACTGGCTAGATTCTGTAGAGAGGAAGCTTCTGGGAGTTAGGATGCCGGATGACCTTCAGGTCGAGGCAGCAGGATTTCTGCTGATAGACTTAGCAGGAGTCTGGTTCAGGAATGAGCCGTTGTTCGTGAGAGGTAGAGCCACCTGGGACCAGTTCAAGACCCAGTTCAAGAAGAAATTCTTCTCGACCACTGCTAGAGTAGCCATGGGGCTACGATTCCAGAACATCCAGCAGGGGAACCATTCTGTTGATGACTATGCGGGAGAGTTTAGTCGCCTGAGCCGTTTTGCTCCTAGTATGGTTGCTGATCCAGAGGAGATGACCCGTAGGTTTTGCCATGGTCTAGTTCCAGACATTGGCATCCTTATAGTGGCAAACGGTACGACTGACTACTACCGGAGCCTAGAGTTGGCCCGGAGCATCGAGGAGCGTCTTCTGTCATGCAAGAGGCCGGCTTCTGTACATCATGAGGGACCGTCCAAGCGTCAGGCTTTCCAGCAGAGAGCGTCGACGCCACAGCAGACTTACCGTCCCCCTACACCACATCATCGGACCCCGCCAGTTAGAGCCCCGGGACCCCGACAGCAGCCGAAGGGAGGTTTTTGTGCATTCTGCAAGAGGGTAGGCCACGACGCTTCCATCTGCAGGAAGAAGTTGGGGCAGTGTTTAGCTTGTGGGTCTGCCACCCATCAGCTTCGAGAGTGCCCAGTAGCGAAGACTAGAGGACCGCTCCTGACTCAGCAGTAGAGGTTCGGGCAGCATCTGCAGCAGCAGAAGGGACCTCAGGGGAGGGTTTATAGTCTAGCCATTGAGCCGGAGCCGGAGCCGGAGCAGGTTTCAGAGCCCGATTACTTAGCTGACGTCATCACAGGTCATGTTTATTTGCATACTTTTCTAGCTGTATGTTTGTTTGATTCTGGTGCATCTCATAGCTTCCTATCATTGGAGTTTATGCATAAACATCATCTAGTAGCTACACCTACTGCGGAGATTAGTAGAGTGATGACGGGAGGAGGACCAGTGCCTATTAGATCTATCTATAGATGTTCTATTTTTATAGCCGGGAGAGAGTTCAGGGGGCGATTCTTTGTGATGCCACTCCCCGGTTATGATATCATATTGGGGATGGACTGGCTTAGCTACGCCCATGCATCTATAGATTGCCATGAGGGTAGTATTTTGTTCAGTCCCCCAGGCACAGCTCCATTCAGTGTCAGGAGGACAGGGCCGGAGATCAGCCTAGAGCCGAACTGTTGTGCGACAGTCGGAGACGCAGCACCGCCACACCCTATCATTAGGGAGTTTATGGATGTATTCCTAGAGGATCTTCCAGGACTTTTGCCTGACAGAGATGTAGAGTTCACCATAGATTTAGTGCCGGGTTCATCACCAGTATCCCGGGCTTGCTATAGAGTGAATCCCAAGGAGGCCATAGAGATGAAAGAGCAGATTGATGACCTGTTGAAAAAGGGTTTCATTCGATCCAGTACTTCTCCATGGGGAGCGCCAGTGCTCTTTGTGCCTAAGAAGGATGGTACAGTCCGGTTGTGTATTGATTACCGGGCCTTGAATGCCATCACCATCAAGAACAAATATCCTCTGCCCAGGATAGATGATTTGTTCGATCAGTTGAGCGGGGCGAAGGTGTTTTCCAGGATAGATTTGAGATCCGGGTACCACCAGGTGAAGGTTAGGCCAGCAGACATCCAGAAGACGGCGTTCAACACGAAGTACGGGCAGTACGAGTTTCTGGTGATGCCATTTGGTCTCACAAATGCGCCAGCTGTCTTTATGAACTTGATGAATAAGACATTTCACCAGTATCTGGATAAGTTCGTCGTGGTATTTATCGACGACATCCTGATATACTCGAAGACGCCAGAGGAGCATGCAGAGCACTTACGGATAGTTTTGGAGATTCTGAGGCAGGAGAGGTTGTTTGCCAAATTGCCGAAGTACGAGTTCTTTTTAGACCGAGTGGAGTTTTTCGGCCATGTAGTCACTGGAGGTGGAATCTCGGTGGATCCCAGGAAGATTGCTGCCGTTGAGACGTGGAAGGCTCCGACGTCAGTTTCAGAGATCAGGAGCTTTCTGGGTTTAGCAGGCTATTACAGAAAGTTCGTCCAGGACTTTGCTAGGATAGCTGAACCCATGACGAAGCTGACGCGGAAGGACGCAGAGTACATCTGGTCAGAGGATTGCCAGGCGGCATTTGAGGAGCTGAAGAGGAGGCTGACGACCGCTCCAGTTCTGACTTTACCTTCAGGTTCTGGAGGTTTCACCATATACAGTGATGCTTCTGGGAAGGGGCTAGGATGTGTTCTACAGCAGCATAGGAAAGTAATTGCTTATGCATCTAGGCAGTTGCGGACTCACGAGAGGAATTATCCTACCCATGACCTAGAGTTAGCTGCGGTGATCTTTGCACTCAAGTTATAGAAACATTACTTATACGGAGAGCGTGTGGAAATCTTTACTGACCACAAAAGCTTGAAGTATGTGTTCACGCAGAAAGAGCTGAACATGAGGCAAAGACGATGGTTGGAGTTGATGAAGGACTTCGACATCGATTTACAATATCACCCCGGGAAGGCAAATGTGGTGGCGGATGCGCTGAGCAGGCATCCGATGGCATGGTACCTGATGATTGATCGACATTTACGGGAGGATCTGGAGAAGCTCGGTATCGAGCTAGTTCGGCCAGGATCAGTGATACAGATGATGGCGCTTGACATTCAGTCAGGATTGATGGAGCAGATCCGGGAGGCACAGTCTACAGATGAGAGCCTTCGCAGACTTCAACCCCAGGTATTAGCTGGATTGCTGGATGACTTCACTATAGCAGAAGATGGATCCTTGAGGCATGGCAGCCGATTGTGCATGCCGAAGGGAGATCTAGTAGAGGCAGTCTTGCAGGAGGTGCACCGATCGAGATATTCTATTCACCCTGGTGCTAACAAGATGTACCGTGACTTACGGGAACATCTTTGGTGGCACGGGATGAAGAGGGATGTATCGCGTTTCATCTCGAGATGCCTAGTTTGCCAGCAGGTCAAGGCGGAGCGCCAGAGGCCAGCTGGGTTGTTACAGCCGTTACCCATTCCCGAGTGGAAGTGGGAACATATTACGATGGACTTCGTTTCAGGGCTTCCTCGTTCCCAAGGAGGGAAGGATGCCATCTGGGTCATCGTAGACAGGCTGACGAAGTGTGCGCACTTCATACCCTTCAAGGTGGGGCTTTTCACCGAGAAGTTGACGGAGCTATACATGCAGCAGATAGTTCGCCTACACGGAGTGCCGGTGAGCATCGTGTCAGACAGAGACAGTAGATTCACATCCCACTACTGGAGGAGCTTGCAGGAGGAGTTGGGCAGTAGGCTCAAGTTCAGTACGGCGTACCACCCGCAGACAGACGGGCAGTCCGAGAGGACGATACAGACACTGGAGGATATGCTGAGGACTTGCGTGCTGGACTTCGGAGGATCATGGGAGAGCCATCTGCACTTGGTAGAGTTTTCATACAACAACAGCTACCAGGCCAGTATTGGTATGTCTCCTTTCGAGGCGCTTTATGGACAACGGTGCCGGACACCGCTCTTTTGGGATGATGTCGGAGACAGAGTTATGCTCGGACCAGAGATGATCACGGATGCAGCAGAGAAAGTCGGGATGATCAGAGATAGGCTCAGAGTAGCTCAGGACAGGCAGAAACACTCGGCTGATGCTAGTCGCAGGCCGATGGAGTTCGCAGACGGTGATATGGTACTAGTGAAGATATCACCTACTCGAGGGACGATCCGGTTCGGACGAGGAGGGAAGCTGAGCCCCAGATACATCGGGCCATTCGAGGTACTTGGCAGGATCGGAGAGGTAGCTTACAGGGTTGCACTTCCACCCAATCTAGCAGGAGTTCACGACGTCTTTCACGTATCTCAGCTGAGGAGATATGTTCCAGACCCCAGTCATGTGCTAGATCATTCAGAGTTGGAGGTCAGACCGAGCCTTACAGTTTCTGAGCAGCCAGTGGAGATATTAGACCGGAGAGAGAAGAGGTTGAGGAACAAGGTTATACCCCTAGTGCGAGTAGCTTGGAGCCGTCACTCCCCAGGTGAATCTACTTGGGAGAGGGAGTCGGACATGAGGGAGAGATACCCTTACTTGTTCGATCCAACCGCTGCGAGGGAACCACCCGTTCCCGCTTGATACCTTAGAGGTTAGTTTCGATCGCAGCCTTAGTCATTTTGTTGCATTGCTTGCTATGTTAGAATATTGTAGGTCTTCAATCCTTGTGAATTTCGAGGACGAAATTTTTCAAGGAGGGAAGATTTGTCAACCCCTGATTTTTCAAAAATTGTTAAACTAGTGTTAATTAATTATTAAATGTCATTATTGGTTTTAAAATTATTTAATATGATTTTTAGGAATTTTCTATAATTTTAAATGAGTTTTTTTATATAAAAATATCACTTTACAAATTATTTGAAATTTATTAAATAGGTTTTGCAATTTTTAAAATGTTATTTATATCAGTTTGTAATAAATTATTTGTTCTTAATTGAGGAATGCAAATAATATTTTGCACTTTAATACTGAAAAACCCCTTTTGTAATTTCTTAATCTCTAGGGGCCCTAGTGCAAATTACCAAACCCCCTCCCGACCAACTCTCTCTCTCCTCCAGCTCACTCACCCACCCCCGTTGACCCAGCGGGCTGACCCGACCGACTCACCGCCCTGCCCCCGCCGAATCTGGCTGTCCGACCGCCTCGAAAACCACCTATAAATATCCCCCTCTCTCCCCCGACCTAAACCCTAACCCTAAATTTCCCCCACGACCGCCAGCGCCGCCCCATCACCCCCTCTCACCCTACCGGAACCCTAGCTCCGGCTAGACCCGAGCGCCGCCCCTACGACGTACGCCACCACCTACCTCCACCGTCACAAGGTTCGCCGCAGTGAGGCGAACACGTCGCCACCGGAGCGCCCTGACCCCGACGTCTCCTCCGCCCGTCAGCACCATCGAACCCCCCTACGACGGCCGGACACGTAAGTTGCAAGTGTCACGACGTTTCGTGCGTGTCTCGTGTTGGGTCGAAAGTGTTCGCCGTGTCCTGGCGAACACGAACGCAGACGAGGACACACGAAACTCGTGTCGTACGTGTCGTGCCAAGCGAAGGCACGTTGATACCTGTGTCCTTAACTGTCAGGACACAGGATGGTTTTTATATTTTTTTTTTATGTTAATTCACTTGTTACTAAATATAACTAACCTAAAACCTATTCCTAACACAGCGGGCCGCTGGCCCACTGGCCAGCGCGCAGTGATCAAAACACCCCCCCTTCCTGAGGACAGGGTTCGAGCCCCCCCTCCTTTCTGTCTTCTTTTCTTTTCTGTTTCTTTTCTTTTTCTTTTTCTTTTTCAGTTTTATATATATATTTATATATATTTATATATATGTATATATATATATATATTAGTATATATATATATATATATATGTGTATATACTGCTTTTGACAGTATTTTATATATATGTATATATTTTATAGTTAGTAAATTTTATATAAATATGTTTGTATTTATATATATATATTCATATATGTATGTATTATGTATATATGTATATATTTTCATGTATATATATATTAATATATATATACACTTTATTGTTAAGTATTTTCCTATATATGTATATATATTTATACATATATATATATATATATATATATATATATATATATATATATATATATATATATATATATATATATATATATATATATATATATATATATATACCTTATAAATTAAGTATTTTTCCTTACATATATATATATATACTTTTAAAACATATGTAGGTATATTTTCTATATGCATAACTTTACCTTATTAAGATAATAATATTTATTTTGTCTATTACCAAATTATATTTTTATTGTATTTAAATTACTGCAACCATTTGGTGTCCAAGCCTAGCATGGGTATTTGGGCCCAAATGTATTTTCACATATTCAAGACCTGTACAAGTCATATTGGACTTGATTCATGGCCTTGGGTCCTGTATTTGAACTTTGATTCAAATTATATACGTGGACAAAATACGCAGATAATTAATTATTGTGTGCATTGCTGTTTTTGATTTTCTAAAATACTTAGAGTATTGCTAAAATTATGAAAAAATAGTTTTTAGATACTATGTTAAGTTAGCTAATTTAGTATAAATTTCGTAGTATTTAATTTACTGTTTTGCTACTAGTTTGGCATGTGAAACCAAAACCCACTTTCTGTATACTTAGGAAAACTGATTTTTATAAAATACTTGTACTGGTTAATAAATTTCAGAAAAATTATAATAAATTTCTATGATTAACAAGGATCACTTTAGTACTTTACTTTAAGCAAAACTAAGCTTTTTGTCTATCTCTAAAATTGTTAGAACACAATGATCTTTTGATTTATTTATTGATTAATTACGACTTGTAGCTTTTTATGTTATTTGGAGTTTTAGTCGTGTTAAACCCCATCCCTCACTAGTGTAAAGACCCTAGAAAGTTAGTTAATATAGTGTGTCACCCCACATTGGTCTCCTATACCAAGTCATCATTTTGGCTAGGTGCCCAGTCACAAGTCGTGTTTCACCAATTAGTGTCCTAGTGTTTTAGCTTAGTGTAAAACTAAGTTATTATATTTTACTTCTATAGTGACGAGCTACCAGACATCCATAGCATTGTTATCGCAGCTTGTTTTGTTTTGCTTTGCTAGAGGCAAGTACTTTCTACGAACTTTACATACTGCTATAAACCATAAAACTGTGAATCACCAACCATGTTAAATGATGATCCTTGGGGTAGCAAGTTAGAACTTCACATGTTGTATTACTTTCAGTCTCTACCATGTTTATACCATATCTCATAATATCTCTCACATGCTTAAATAACGGGTTAAGGGGAAACTGCTAGTAGTGTACGTGATCATGACCCCCTTCTCCGTATGTATTTACCGAGCACCGTTACATTCTATATGTATCTGTATCGTATGTCTGGTCCCGCGTTTGTGTATGGATATACACCAATGCCGTTATGTGTACGTATGTGCACATCAGAAAATTGATATGTACCGCTGTACATCCTGATTACCTATTGACTGATCACTCACCTACTACAGTTTTAAACTTTAAAGTGTATATCTATCGCCATGCTAAAACATACCTAAAAACTGAACCAATATTATATGTTATTTCCTTTTTATCACATGATCAGTATTATATGTTTGTTAGATTTAGTACTTGCTCCCGTCCTGACAGGATAACGTTGTAGGTATCCTTACTGAGGAGGAGTTACTCTGTGACACATACTATGGAGATACTGCCGAGGACCCGGCTCTGCTTTACGAGGATGTTCCTGCGGAGAACCTCGCCTAGTTGTCTTTTGTTTACTTAGACTTTTGAGAGTAGACATGTATTAGACTATATCATTTTGTAACTGGACATGTATCCAGTTTTATATTTCAGTTTACTTGTACTTGGACATTTTACTATATACGATAACTTTTGTGTTTGGAGCATTTATGATTCTTCTTTACTTATAGAACTGTTAGCACATTTAGTCTTATCCTGTTGTCTTTAGAACAGCTTACTACGTTTTATCTCAACGTAGGCTGGGCATGACTCGGCCTGGCCCAACAATTTGGGTAGCGGGTCGTGACATAAGTCTAATACTCTGTGATGATTTTCATGTGTGAATGAAATCATCACAGAGTTTCAAAGTTAGGACTGCCACACCCATGGTAGTCCTACACTGAAGTAGGACTACCAGGGTGGTGGCAGTCCTAACTAAAACTTGTTGTTACAGCAAGTTTTAGTTAGGACTGCCACCATCCTGGCAGTCCTACTTCAGTGTAGGACTGCCATGGGTGTGGCAGTACTAAGTCTAATACTCTGTGATGATTTCATGTGTGAATGAAATCATCATAGAGTTTCAAAGTTAGGACTGCCACACCCATGGCAGTCCTACACTAAAGTAGGACTGCCAGGATGGTGGCAGTCCTAACTAAAACTTGCTGTTACAGCAAGTTTTAGTTAGGAGTGCCACCACCCTGGCAGTCCTACTTCAGTGTAGGACTGTCATGGGTGTGGCAGTCCTAAGTCTAATACTCTGTGATGATTTCATGTGTGAATAAAATCATCACAGAGTTTCAAAGTTAGGACTACCACACCCATGGCAGTCCTACACTAAAGTAGGACTGCCAGGATAGTGGCAGTCCTAACTAAAACTTGCTGTTACAGCAAGTTTTAGTTAGGACTGACACCATCCTGGCAGTCCTACTTCAGTGTAGGACTGCCATGGGTGTGGCAGTCCTAAGTCTAATACTCTGTGATGATTTCATGTGTGAATGAAATCATCACAGAGTTTCAAAGTTGGGACTGCCACACCCATGGCAGTCCTACACAGAAGTAGGACTGCCAGGATGGTGGCAGTCCTGATACAGATACTCTGTACATTAAAAAGAACAATTTATCACAAGTACATAATGTCCAATAAATCTTCACAACTTAAGATTCATCACAAAAACTCAATAATCCAACTACAATAAATTCATCACAACTACAATAATTCATCACAACTACTTAGTCCCGAACATTCCACATCCAAATTAAGTTTTAAACAACCAAAATATCCACAATAATTCATCACAAGTACGTAACTATTCTACATCTAACTTAAGTTTGAAACATGAAAAATATCGAAATCTTTCTACATATCATGCCGGACCTTTGAACGAGACTCCCTATTATTCATGAAGGGGAAGTCGACCACGTCGTCGATGCGATCAAGCTCGTTGGCGACCGCGACACAACTGTCACTTTGGCAACCTCTCCGGAGGGTCTGCGCCAATTCCTTCACCCTTTGAGACTGAAAATGAAAGGAAGAATAAATTAAGTCTACAAACATGAAAATCTCAGTCTTATTACAAATACGAAACTCACCATCCTCACCAACCCAGCATACAAGACGTTTTTGGAAGGAAGAGCTCCAATTGCTCCGACGGCCACGGGACCCGGGTTGGTAGGGTTCGACAACTTATGATGTCCGACCCCCAGGAAGTACTGCATGTAGTCCTCGCTGCAGTCGGCCATCTGGGTGACCGGTCGTCTTTCAGATTTCTGAAGTACATGTCGTTGCCACTCCGAGTAAAAGTCGGTCACCCAGTCGAATTCTGCCGGTTTGTAACTTAAAGGTTGGGTTCCGCGCGGAGGCTCCAACAGCCATAGTGTGCGCTTCGGCATAGTTTGCACGAAGCCAAACTGACGAAGTACTCTATCGGGCATGTACGTCTCCGTGATTTCATAGCATGTGATCATGCCATGAAATAAAAAAACTGGTTGGACCTCACGATTCAGCTCACGTAAATCCCGGTATGGATTCCAAAAAATCTGTAGGAAAACATTTAACAACAAAACAAAATCAACATAAAAAAGTTAGTCAAAAATTAGTACCTCTTCTGGCACCAAACTGTCTAATACTTCACGAATGGAAGCCAGTGTTTGCCAATTTTTGGTTTTCAGCTGGGAGGCCTCCATCGACACACTCTAGGAAGGTGTTCAAGATACTCTGGGTTTTCGTCAACCCGTCTAAGCATCGGAAAGTGCTCGTATATTCATGCCTATTCAATTTATAAATGAATAGTAAAAATTAAAACAACAAATTGAAGTATACAAGATTAAATTATTACAAGTTTTCTTACATGTAGCAGAGTCTGACAGCCGGCATTATCTTAGTCCCGGCACGGGATGCGATGTCGAGCTCGCAGTAAAGATTGGCCAGGATACCGCTTCCCCAGGATATATCAATGAAGTCATCCACTTCAGATAAGTTGAGCATGTATCGAGCATGTATCAACGTTCTGGACTTCTCCAGAATGCCGACCGTTCCTAGGACGAACAACATATACGCACGGGCCACCGCGTCGACCGTATCATCGTCATCATCATCCACCTCCATATCCATGAACTGGTCCACCAGAAATGATAGAGGAATTCCGTACGACTTCTTGAAGCCTGGTAGAGTTGTAAAACTCGTAGCCGGAACTCCAAGGTGAGTTGAGACGAACTTGACAATCTTCTCATACCATTTCACGAATTTCTCATTCGTGTAATGTTCTTTGGTCATTACGTGCCCGGTCACTGTCAGCTCCAATATCTGGTAGACGTCGTCAAGTGTAATGGTCATCTCCCCTGCTGGAAGATGAAATGTGTTGGCCTCCGGGTGCCATCTCTCCACAAAGGCGGATATGAGGGCACTATCAATTGTCCGGTAGGCGTTTTGTGCCAAATTGTGCAAGCCGCTCGGTATGATTTTGCTCTGGACGGCCTCCGATAAGCTTACAAACTGTCAGGACACGGTTTTCTTCCCGTGACTCACAGCCCTAAGGATACGATATGTCCTCTGTATATCGAACAAAAAAAACATATCAATTATAAAATACATATATATATATATATTATACTAAACTGGTAGCTTACAAATGTCATGTACATACCGCGTTCTTCCATATTTTGTACGCAATATAGTTCTCAAAAGAAATCAACATTGAGCAACCGGGCGGACGGACATGCGGCTCAGAAGGACCGGCCTCCTCAGAAGGACCGGCCTCCTCAAATGGAGCAGAACCGTCTTGACGTGATAGGAGTCGGGCAATTGGCATGTCGTCGTCGTCGTCGTCGTCGGAAGGAGGCGCAGGAGTAGGAGCTCGTTGCTTCGACCGAGCTTGACGTGCCGGTGGCGATGTCCGAGGCCGAGCTTCGGGCGCCGGTTCGGTAATTGTTATCGGACGCTCGAGAGGACGTCCCGCACGTTCCTTCCGCTTTGACGCGGTGGGCCGTATTCTTTTGTTAGCGGCCGGTGGACTGCATGACAATATACACTTATTAAATAATAGAAACAGCATGCAGTCACCCAACAATCACATGCACACACATTAGGACTGCCAAGCATGTGGCAGTCCTACTGTTGTGAACCCGAACTGCCACAACGACATCCTAGTTTGTCGTGTTCTAGGGTTAGGGTTTCAACATAAAATTAGGGTTTCTTGTGTTCGAAAATTAGGGAAGAGAACATGCAAGAGATTATAAACCTATTTTATCAAAACTTTTTCTAGAATTAAACAAATTCTAGGGTTTCGAATATACAAAAATCTCGAAGAAATTAGGAAAGAACGTACCTGGATTCCGGTTGCTTTGACTTGCGTGTCATCTCTTCGAGAATCTTCGTGGAGGGATTGAGAATGGAGTGGTGGAGAAGAAGAAATTAGGGTTTAGGAGAGGGAGAGGGAGAGAGCTTTCTTTCTTTTCTTCTTGAGGAGAGAGAGTCAAGAATGGAAATGAGAGTGAATTTTTTGGTTTGGGGGGGTTGGGCTGCCCCTAGCAATTTTTGGGTGCCCCCTAGTAATTTTTCCACATTCATGGGCTGCCCCCAAGTAAGGGCTACCCCCTGGTGGTGCCCATAGAAAAAACCTATATGTTGGGCATGTCATTATTTTCAAATTGTGGAGTAGGACGAGTTCTAAGTTATTACTTATAAGGCTTCGTTTGGTATTGCTTGTGCATTTCAAAAGTCACAAATCTCTAATATTATAAAGTGGCTTCAAGACGGCAAAAAAAATGAACCGTCTTGTATGTATATACTTAATTAATTAAAAAAATATAAAAGAAAATTATTCAAAAACTAACTTTTAATTGTAATTAAAAATTAGTCTATATGAACGGTCACAATTAAAAATTAAGAAAAGAAAAAAATCCTAATTAATAGCTTAACTACCTACATATATCTATAACAAATTTTAATTAAATATAAACATATATATAATAAATCTTAATTAAAATATAAACATATATAAAACAAAGTTAAATTCAAATATTTAAATTATTTTTCAACATTAGCATGAAAGAACTATTTTATGTGCGTGCACGTGAATTTATTAGTACTTATGAAAGCGGTGTTCCACTTCTTTGACGATCTACTTTTCCAAATAGTAAGTAACAACAACCCAAATTACGGGCCAATGTTCGGTTTATTTGGTTTCAACCGAACTGAAATAGTTAAAATCGAATAAACCGAAATTATAATATCTAAAATCGAAGCCGAAATCGAATCGAACCAATATAATCAGATTTGATTTGTTTGGTTGGGCTATTTATATTGTTTGGAGCACTTAGCCCTAGCTCTTGCTCTTGGCTTGAGCCCACTCATTCCTTGCCACTCCCGCTTCGATGGGCCCAAAGTCTGGATTGTAGTTAAATTATATTAAAAATATAATTTTAATAATACATTTGTTATATTTTAAAGTTGGACTAGTTGTTCAATTTCAATTATCAAAGTTGGACTTCAAAACACATATCTAAAATTATTGTCTTAAAACTATATACAAAAATACACACCTTTTTAGTTATAAAATATACATAGAATTTGGGGTATTTACATAATTACATAAGTCTTATTTAATTTTGGACCGAAACCGAAATCCAAAATCAAACCCAATAATTTTTTTTTTGCACGAAACTGAGCTAATTTTTTTCCACCGTATCTTTTATTTTGTTCGATTCAAGAAAATCGAATAATGCTCACCCTAGCCCAAATAGCTTAAATGGTCTTATTTATTTATTTATTTAAAAACAACATCAAAAGCTTGTTGGTTATAGCAGCATTTGCTTCTATTTAAAAAAAAAAAAAAACCAGTTTATCTTTTAGATAGCTTTTGAAAGCAAGATAGGAGGATGTTTTGCTTGCATGTGTTTTTTTATGAAATAAATATGCTAACCCCTTATCTTTCATGGGTATTACAAAAAATATTTATATTTCGAAACTAATTATACAGACTATTCCTCTCCTTTATAAATTTTTTTAAACATATAAATGGTTAGTATTGTAACTTTTTAGTCCTTTGTAATTAGTTTGAGTGTGATAAGTATAAAATACATGAGTTTTTTTTTTTAATTTTTCCTAAGAATTACCAATACTATGTTCTTATTCTTGGTAAATTCTAAGGGCACTCCAACTTTTACTTGGGAACAACCCTTATTTCAGGACAACCCAGTTTGGTAGAACTTTTACTCAGGACAACCCAAAATTTTCTATAGGGCTGCCCAACCCCCAAGTTTACTGTGGACAGTTCCAAACTCTCCATCAGCGGACGACGGCGGGGGTGCGGACGCTGGCGGGGCACGGGTGCGAGGACTCCCGCGGGAGTGCGGGAGAGCGGACGCAGGTGGGGGTAGGGGCGTGGGCATCCGCGGGGGCGCGGGGGCGCGGGGGCGAGGACGCCCGCGAGGACGTGGGAGCGTGGGGACGCGGATGCCGACGGGGGCATGGACACCGGCGGGGGCGCGGACGACGAGCGGATAGACTGCCAATAAAGTTGACAGTCCTATCTAAACTCTCTTTTTGACATAGCACTGTCAACTTTGTTGGCCGTCCTACTTGGTGTTAGGCTTGTCAACTTCACTGGCAGTCATGAAGAAAATTGGGCTAGCCGCAAGTAACAACTAAGAGTGACAAACTTGTAAATATTTTGAATTTTTTTGGCTATTTTCG
The DNA here is from genome assembly GCA_029216955.1 of Iris pallida. Lineage (NCBI taxonomy): Eukaryota > Viridiplantae > Streptophyta > Magnoliopsida > Asparagales > Iridaceae > Iris > Iris pallida. The sequence goes on from JANAVB010029620.1 coordinate 6,477,073, forward strand.
AGTAAAACTTGGAGTGCCCTTAGAATTTACCTTATTATTTGGCTAATTCTAAGGGCACCCAACTTTTGCTTGGGGCTAGCCCAACTTCTTACAAAATTATTTACAAGTTTGCCATCCAACTTTTGCTTGGGGCTAGTCCAATTTTTTCAGAACTGTCAAATAATTTGACAGTCCGTCCAATAGAAAGAACTATCAAAAATATGACAGTCCTTCCTATTGGAAGGACTGTCAAAAATTTGACAGTCCTAATTTTTAGGATTGTCAAAAAATTTGACAGTTCTTCTCCTCCGGATCCATAGCCGCCTCCTCCTCCCCTTCCTCCTCCTCCCTCCATCCTCGTCCTCGTCCTCCTCCTCCGCCTTCTCCACCTCCTCCTCCTCCGCCTCGTCCTCCTCCGCCTCCTCCACCTCCTCCTTTTCTGCCTTCACCTCTTCCTTCTCCTCCTTCCCCTCCCCCCCAGAGCTCGACCGCGTCCCGACAGCGTCTGCTCCCCCGCACCCCCGCGCCCCCGTGCGTCTGCATCTAGAGAAACCCTAATTCTTTGGAGGTTGGGCTAACCCCAAGTAAAATTGACGCTGTCCCCAGTAAAAGTTATATAAAATTGGGCTGTCCCGTAGTAAGGGTTAGCCCTAAGCAAAAGTTGGGGTGTCCTTAGAATTAGCCTATTATTTTGGGTTGACAGAGGCTACAATCGACATATTGCACATATTATTAGATTATTTATAATGGCACATCAAAAGTTGATCAGGGCTAGCCCAGCTTTGAGGAAAAATTATTCAGGACATCCCATTTTTTACTCATTGGGCTGTCCCAACCCAACACCCCCTAAACCCAAATTTTGAGCTTCATTTCAATATTTCACTCTCTCTCTTCCAAAATCTTAGCCTTCTTCTTCTTCTTCTTCTCCTCCTCCACCATTTTCTCCTCACCAAGCTACATCTTTTTCTTCATTTTAACCCCTTCCCCAAGCTCTCGTTCCCAATTTCGTTGACACACAAAGGCACTCTTCCCAAAACCCTAGTTTTTCTCTCATATTTTTCTTGTAATGTTTATTCCCAAAATCCAAGTATAAATTATCATGATGGAAAACATATAATGTAATGTTTATTTCAATTATTTATAACCAATTTCATGATTGAAGTAAACCCTAATAACATTTGGCCAAGTCAACTTTATAACTGACATAGTTTCTGGCAGTCCTAAATACTGATAGGACTACCAGAATTTGTGGCAGTCCTGATGTACAACAAGTGCATTCCAGGACTGTCACAATTTTTGGCAGTCCTATAAGTATTATGGACTGTCAGAAATTGTAGCATTCCTGATGTACAGCAAGTACATTTTAGGACTGTCATAATTTCTGGCAGTCCTAGAAGTATTGAGGACTGCCAAAAATTGTGGCAGTCCTTAAATAAATTTAAAATTTTGAGTGTTTTTAAAATAGATTTTAAATAGATAGATAAATTTGAGTTTTTTTAAATATATTTTAAATTGAGAGACTTATCTCTAAAATAGGACGGCCAAAATTAGATTTATCTATAACATAGATTTAAAATTGATAGATTTATCTATGAATATTTATTAATGAAGAAAATTGAGAGATTTATCTATAAGATAGATTTAAATTTAGATTTTTTTTTAAACCGAATAGATAATTGAGAGGCTCTAAAATAGATTTAAAATTGAGAGACTTATCTCTAAAGTATGTTTATTTTGAAATGAACAAAATTGAGAGACTTATCTCTAAAATATATTTATACCTAAAATAATTTTTTTGGACGGTCAGGACTGACAAAATTTTTGGCAGTTCTATCCACTACCAGGACTGCCAGAAATTTGGACAGTCCTAAAATGGACTTGCTGTCCAGCAAGTCTATTTTATAGCTGTCCAAATTTTTGGCAATCCTAAAATTATTTTAGACTGCCAGAAATTGTAGCAGTTCTAAAGTCGACTTGGTCGATCTTAGGACTGCAAAAATAAGGTTTTGTCAGCCAGGAGTTAACCGAGATTGCTTTACAAAGAATGTCGGTTTTGATGGAGATGGTAAGGATTAAAATGATGGAGAAGAAGAAGATGAGAAGAAAACTCATTCCACATTCTTGTTCTTGTTCTTCTTGTGTTGAGGAATGAGACAAAAGAAAAAAAGAAAATACCTAGAGTTGGACATGAATAATTTTTTCAATGACAAACTTATAAACAAATCGAAATCAATTTAGGCTAGCTTTCATCAACTTTTGATGCGCGTATATTTGGTTAAGAAATCAACCTTATTTAGGGTTTACTTTCTTCCTCCTACAATCGACATTTACTTTTTTACTCCCATTTCAAAACCAAACCCCGAGCAGCTCGCTCGCTCAGGGTTTACTTTCTTCTTCGTCCTCGTCCTCCTTCCTTGATGCTCCTCTAATGTTAATGGCGGAATCGCTGATCTCGAGATCTCTGAGGGACGGATCTCTCGAAGGAGAGCACGCTGTAGCCCTGACCATCAAAGACTCTCTCCAGAGCCCTCTCGGTCCTCACGCGTTCGACCACTTCCTCTCCCTCCTCGTCTCCGACGTCATCACCACCAAATCCCAATCCCGGTCAGTCGGCTACTTCTCCCCACTCGATCGCATACTTTGATACGACGAACGGACGAGTACTGATTTTGGTGAACTGTTTGAAATCACAGTGGTTTGGTTCTCGTTGCGTTCAGCCGGAGCCCTTCGTTCTACTTGGAACTCCTGAAGAGCAAGGGATTCGACGCTTCCTCGTAAGGAAAAAGTTTGCTATTCGTAGTCTTTGTTATTTGATCGGGCTAGTTGATTTGGGAATTTTGATTGGTGAAAAATTAGGGTTCGGATTTTGGACTGCTACTCGGATCCACTCGGGTGGAAGCGACGTATGAGTGCTGCCGGAAGGGGCTTGGAGGAGAAGGAGTTCGTTAATGTTTTTAGTTACTTGGAGGATTTTCCTAAATTGTTTTCTATGATTCTTGATCTTGGAAGAGGTAAATGGGAGTTTTGTGTGCTTTTATTTTATTTATTTTAAGTTTGATGTTGTGCTTGGTATATTTTTCGATTGATGAGATTGAGACTGCAGGGTTTGTTTTAGAAGGAAAGGCTCGGTTTGCCGTTGCTATAGACTCGGTATGTTGTTGTCGTTTAAGTAAGTTAAATTCTGTTGAATTTCGAAATGTGTATTTTGAAAAATACATAGTTAGCCTCATTTGACAATTGGAAACTTACATGGAAACTTGGAAGCTAGTGGAAAGTCCTCATCATTTCCATTTGAAATGCTGTTTGATTCTTAGAAACAAATTTAGAAACCTTGATACATGGTACATCAGCAAAAACTGGAAGTTGGGGCTTATTATTAGTTTACATACAAAAGGTGGAACTAATGGAAGCCTGAGGGCCCAGAATTTCTTATTGCCTTTTATTTGAGAAGGCGACGGAATATTTTAGAAGGTGACGGAAACTAGGAATCTGGTTCACAACTAGATTTGTTTAACAGTGACATTCCCATGATATTGTTAGCCTCATTTGACAATTGGAAACTAACATGGAAACTTGGAAGCTAGTGGGAAGTCCTCATCATTTCCGTTCGAAATGCTGTTTGATGAAACAAAGTTAGAAACCTTGCTACACCAGCAAAAACTGGAAGTAGGGGCTTATTATCAGGTTACATACAAAAGGATGGAACTAATGGAAGCCTGGGGGTCCGGAATTTCTTATTGCCTTTTATTTAAAAAGGTGACGGAAACTAGGAATATCTGGTTCACAACTAGATTAGTTTAACTGTGACATGCCATCATATTGTCCTACTTTCTTCATTCTAGTTTCTAATTACCAAACATACAACTTTTTTTTTACCAAAAAAAGATAAAGATCCAACTTTCAAATAGTTTCCAATGACCAAACGGGGCCATATAGTGACTATTGAGCCATTAACCAATCTAGGTCGAAATATATATATGTATTAGGCATTCCATTATTTTATTAACGTCACATAATTTTATCTAGTCCTTTGTGCATATTCCTGTTAGTTACTAGTAGGATAGGATTGTTGTTATTTTTGGGTTGGTATGAGTTGATAATTGTGAGATTCTTTATCTGATACATGCGGAGATCCTTAGATATGTTGTATGTGGACTATGCTACCATGAGTGTCTCGGAAATAGTGCTCACGCTTTGTATAACTTTCATAGAGTCGAGTTAGGGGTGGGCTTTTGGTGGGATGGGGTGAGCGAATGGTTTTTACATCAGTATTAATGGCCAATGGCCAATGATATCATCATTTGTGATGACTTGTTGCATCAGTATTTTCTTTCTCGTTATTTGCTCGTATAACCTTGTATTATTAGTATATTACTAGTCGATACTGAGATGCTTTCTACCATGAAGTTTTTTTTATTCTACTAAAATTATGTTGTTTGGTTATCCCTGAAATATATCTGAACTATATCTATTTTCCGTTTTTTGTGCAATTTTAGTATATGAAATTATGAATACTTCCTGAGAGCTGCATTTCATTTTGAAATGACTATTATGATGCTCAACACCAGCTGTCTTTATTTTTTCATGTCTTCTGTAACATGGTTGTTCCATTACTCATTACAGGTTAGTGAAATTTTAAGACATGCATCATTGCAAGCAGTTGCAGGTCTAATTAGTAGCCTTCGTAGCCACGGTATGCTTGTGCTTCTAGTTTTAATCTTTATTTAGCAATTACCTGAAATTTCTGTTCTTAATTTTCTCACCGTCACGAGTGTTGTGTTCATCCATCACCTCTTAACTAACCTGTTAGATCTCAATGCAAATGATGCCTTTTTGCCTCATCAGTTGGTTTAGATATTATAGGATGCAACAGATAGCATGGTAATCTGAAAATTTGATCTTGACAAGTTACATAACCTTACACGTAACTTGTTTTGATGTTTGTGTGAGATATATGATCATTGTTGTGTTATCGGTTATTAGTTGATGCAGAGATGAGCATGAGCAAATCCAGTTTCTTGTGTTTTTATCAGAATAACTATTCCTTAAGCAGTTTGGCATGAGCAAATCCAGTTTCTTGTGTTTTTATCAGAATAACTATTCATTAAGCAGTTTGGTATTCATCCAAATTATCTTTAAAGGTGCAGAAAAGAATACTTTGATGAAAGAAGTAAACATATTACTGCAGTTGAGGCATTTATAGAGACAGTATGTTTTTTTTGTATCTGTTTGGTATTCATCCAAATTATCTTCAACTTTTCTAACAAAATAATTAGACTATAGAACATGTCCCTTCAATTTTTTGCTCTGATTCCCTAGTTTATATTTACAAATTTTTAAGAAGAGAAGTTTATTCTTGTGTCGGTTTATATATTGCAATTATGCAATGGTTTTGCATAATCTGTGTTATTCTTATGTGTTTTATATGTAACGTTATGGAATCCATTTACTATAAGAAATTCAGTGGATTCCAGCTGAGAATTGTCATATCTTGTTATGCCACGTGAGTACATGGGAATGATAAAAATTGTGATACTTCAGGTATGCTGTACGTGTGTTGCGTGTTCGTATGCATATTTGTGTGTACTATGTATAGGTGTACTGTCTATAGGTGTATTTGAAGTGTATAATATATATGCACATAAGTAATATATATGCACATAAGTATGTTTTTTGTGTGCTGCAATGACAGTAATTTAAGGTTACCAGGTAGTTTTGTCTAGCAGGTTGTTTTTTTATTGTAGATAGTTCAGACTACTGACCCGGTGTCTGTTCAAGGGTTTGAAGTAGTTGAAAGGAATATGGGATTACAGAGAAAGTCACTAACTTTACTGATCTAAGCCACTTATTAGAGGTCAAATGACAGCAATTGTTTTACTTATCCAACCTGGCAATATTTTATATATGGCACTGATGTTGCAAATGTGCTTTATTCCCTTATCCTGATCTTAGGCTATGAACTTCTATTTTCTCTTCCCTGTTGCAGGTCAAATTTGCTCCATCTTTTGGTTAATACACTCCGACCTTCATGAACCTAGGGCCTCTGCGGCTCTTGAATATATTTCCACCATGGTTGCAAGTTTAGAGCCAATGATAAAATCTGCTGATGGACATAAAAGTCCAGAGAACTTATTCTGGCTTGAGCAAAATCTTTATAAAGGAAAATTTCATGTACGCATGAAGCGTAGAAATGGAAGGGTGAAAGTTCTAGTAAGATTTTCAAGTCCCCTCTCTCATTTTTCTTCATCAATCAAATTCAAGGTGTTAATAGTAAACATCAAGCTCAATGCAATGTATTTGCCAGTGTGAAGACCTTCATGTGGATCAAGATGGAGTCAAATTTGCTGCTGTATCTTCTGATAACGTTGTCGTCAATCAAAGTCTTGTGCCAAAGGTGGTGTGGTTGTATTATCAGAAACAATGGTCAAATTATTGTCTTATTAATATGCCTTATGCTTCAAGAATTTCTAATGATCTTTTATTCATCACTCATCAGGTGCAATTCAATCTCGATTTGTCAGAAAAGGAGAGGGTTGATAGAGCAAGGGTTGTCCTTCCATTTGAACACCAAGGTATGGCTTTTGATTTTGTATCCAAAGCTTAGCTTCAGCAGGATTAATGACTTATTTTCTTATTTTAAATTTGGTTTGTAGTCAGAAACTTTGGTAGATATTTACCCTTTTTCCTTATCTTAGCCTGAGTAATGGCTGACTTGGAGTTCAATAGTGTTGTATCGTTGTGGCTGAACCTATTAAGCAACAAGATGAACCTGTATATATGTCTTGTATGCTAATATACTTGGAAAGATCAAAAACAACATTTGCTTGCTTTGAGCTTGATGTTTACTGTTGCATTGACCTTCAGATGTACATGCAAATTTTAAACAAGCACATATGAACATATGTTCTTTTTGGTGGCTTCTGAGAAAAGTTTCAAATGTTCTTGAAGCTAGCAGTCTGTCAATTAGCATTGAGAATCCCTCTCCAAATTTGGATAAATGCAACATTCCTATTCACTTTCCTTTTTCTATATATTATCACTCTGTTGGTTCATCAGTGTCATAATAGTGGGGTTATCCTCTTTGGGTCATCAATATCATACTGGCAATTTAGGATGACACACACCATATATATTATAATATGAACGCACTGAAGAATCAATCTGTACTCTCTCTCTCTCTCTCTCTCTCTATATATATATATATATATATATATATATATATATATATCCTCTGTGGGTTCATCAGCGTCATATTGCACCCTTGAAAGTAATATGGTCATGCTCACGAACGAAGGTGTAACTGAAGGATTGAACTGGCAAGATTAGAAGGGCTGAAGAATAAATCATGGAGTAATTTACAAAATGATTGTGTAGAGAGATTAGGTTCGAGCACCAAGTGTTCCTGATATCGGCTGGTACGAGCGGTATACCGTTTTTGAGGAGAAACTGTTATGGTTTGGGTGTCTATATGGCATAAAAACCGCTCTAGAAATATATCGGCCGATCTTATTGATGTACCGATTGATATTTGACCAGTGTACCAGCTAGATTGACCGATGTTCCAACTGGTTTGACCGGTATATAGCTGGTTTGACTCGTATATGTTGGGAATGCGGTGTGACCCGAACCGGAGTTGGTCCATGAGGTGCGATATTGAATTGAACCTATATGCCTTAAAAGAGAATTCTCATGTAAGACCTGAACCAATTCCAATTATTCACATCTCAAGATCCCATCGCCTACCCGATGTGGGACTAAATTACCAACTCCATTGTCACCCCCCTTTTTGAGCATTCAACCGGAAACAAGATACAATCTAACAATCTCTACCTTAGCTCGTTTACGCTAGCGGAATAACCTTAGCACCCTTGCAACATTTGTCCGTTTATGCTAGCCGAACAACCTTAGCACCCATGCTACTTTTTGTTAGTCCCGCCAAGCACGCATGCTACCTTTATTCGTTCCCGCCAGCCGAGCACCCAAGAGATCCAACATATTGCTATCTCGATCCGTTCGACCACAGAATCAAACTGACACGTTCATCCACACCACCATTGTGTGCCAACCACAACGTCTTGCTCCACCTTGGACGCGTTAAATCCACATTTGAAGCCAATCCGTGTAGTTGCATATCTCCTAAGTCCACCTTGAGAAGAGAGCCCGTATATCCGTGTATACGCATGAACGTTCAGCACCATCTGTCTTGAACTAATTAGAGCCACCCAAACCAGTCCCGTAACCATGGGCTCTAATACCACTTGTTGGGAACGCGGTGTGACCCGAACCGGAGTCGGTCCATGAGGTGCGATATTGAATTGGGTCCATATGCCTTAAAAGAGAATTCTCATGTAAGGCATGAACCAATTTCAATTATCTACACCTCATGATCCCATTGCCTACCCGATGTAGGACTAAATTACCAACTCCATTGTTACCCTCTATTGAGCACTCAACCGGAAACGAGATGCAATCCAACAATATAAAGGTTAAGTTTGCGGGTTCAATGCCAGTAGAAAATTATCCATTTTTCCTTATTTGTGGATTCAGAACCCAATAAGAAATATTTTCTTCTTTTTGAACCCTAATAAAATCCATCGTATCTCTCTCTCGAACCCGATAGTAAAAGATGAAGAGAGAGAGAGAGAGTTGAAGGTAGAAGAAGAAGAAATAAAGTTAAAGGAAGAAGACTTGCCTCTCAGAACGAAAATGAATAAACTTAGGTTTGAAGAATAAAGAGATGAAAAATGATATCTTTATTACCTTGCTAGCTGTTTTGTGATTTTCTTTTGGTTATGCTTCTAAATATTATGATTGGTGAATTTTATAATGAAGAATTTTGCTTATTATTTGTTTGAAGGATCATTTTGAATTCTTTATTATGGAATTATTTAAGGACACCAACTAGATTTATATTAATGCGTTAAATTCTGTTATGCATGTCATATCGTCCAATATTGCCTGATATGTCCAGTATATCGTCATGTTTCTTGCATAACAAACCCCCAAAAGATACGGGACCAATATCTGACAGGAATCTTGCCACCAACTAGTTAAAAACTTCATCAAAATCATGCTAGGTGAATGCACATCTAATATTTACTTTCACATGGGTACATCCATCTATCCACCCTGCTCCTCCTGTACTTTAAGGCATGCTTTTGGGTAGTGGTTTGACCACCATCAGGCTACCTATTTATGAAGCTGGTATCTGAACATTTGAATTTCTAGAATGTCCGTTTGTTTGACAGTTTATTTTATGGTTTCTGATGACGTCCTGAGTTATTTCAGGAAATGGTGAGACTATACAAATTTATGATGGACGACAATCCCTTTCTGAGGGAAAGAAGGATATCCCCTTGATGCAGCCTTCATCTATGAAGATGAATGAGTCCAATTGTGGTAAGGGTGAAATACTTTATGTTCGTGATTCTGATGACGAGACACCGGATTCCGATGAGGACCCTGATGATGATTTGGATATATGAAGCTTGCTGATTGTGCGAGTGTAAAAATAGAAGGGATGTTTTTCTTCGTTACCTATGCAATAGGACTTGGAGTTCTTGTGTATCAATAGAGATAATAGGGGCTCTTGCCTTTTTATGTCGGTCATTTTCCAGAAAAGTTAGAAGCTTTCTTGAGCAAATATGGACCTTAGCAAAGGGCTGGAAATTGTAACTTATAATTAAATGGGCAAACCTGTTGATTTTAGCTTCGAACATTTGTATTTTTATTTTAAACTTGCTGTACTGAAAGGTAGTCATTGTATCTTTAAAATTTGTATATCTTAACTAGATTTTCTTGAGCAAATTTATTTACTAGTGCGCACATACCCACCAAACCTATTTCTCTGACATTGTTTTGCAACAGCCCGCAAGCCCGCAAGTGGTGCAAATTTACAGTTCACGATGCCCTCATCATCACGGTCGCTGCATCCATCATGGCTTTGGGAAACGTTTATGTTGCATTTTTTTCTCATTGGTAATATGCATCCTACTAGTACTGCAACCAACATAATCCTTGCAACAAAAACAAGTCAATGAATTGAAAGGATATTTATGATAGGTTCTTGTACCCCAAGATGGGCAAGAATGGTTAATCAATGAGGTATTTAGTTTTTGGGTATCGTATAATTATTATAAATTTGTTCATATTATCCAGGAGAGGATTTGGGTCTCGTACTAACGGTTGACTTGGTCGACTGTCCAAAATGGAGATCTAAACATAAAATTTTAATATTATACGAAATCCTAAAACTAAACCGAAATATGTGAGGGATGTGTGATTTTATTTAAACCAAAATATGAGGGTTGCGTAATTTGGGTTATTTAATTTTTTTTTTCATGACCAATTGAGATTAAGATTTGTGATCTTGTTGTTTGTTTCTATCCACCACAACAACCACACAATTATCCAGAGCTCTTGAGTTGTAATCATTCAACAACGTGCGATCGGGACGAGAGACATTTTGAATTCACACAATCCTTATATATTTTTGTTTAGTTTTATGATCTCATATAATATTCACAATTTATGTTTAGGTTTCTATTTTGGATGGTCAATCAACTTTTAATACGAAACCGAAATTCTATTTTGGACAATATTGAGACATAAATTTTAATAGGCCTCAAACTAAATAACCCTTATCAATTAGTGGTCTATGTTGTAGAAAAATGTTATTTGTCCCTCCAAAATATCCCTCTTAAGTATTCCTCCTTATGTGACAGCTTACATGTCGTCTGACATGGCAGCTGAGAAGACAAATTTTAAAATTAAATAAAAATAAAAATAAAAATAAAAATAAAAATAAAAATTATCATTGGTTAAAATTAAAATTAACATTAATATTAACGTCAACGTTAACATATAAACGAAAACTAAAATTAAAATTAATGTTAAAAAATAATAAAATTAAAATTAACATAAACATTAACGTTAACATTAGTATTAAAATTAACATTAATATTAATATTTTTGTTTTTTTCTTTCTGCTCTCGTACTTAATTTTCTCTCGGGATATATATATATATATATATATATTTTTTTTAATTTCTCTCGGGATATATATATATATATATATATATATATATATATATATATATATATATATATATATATATATATATAAAATGAGGCTTCAAAACGGCTCAAAAGTGAGCCGTCTAAGCCGTCATTATATTACGGTCCATTTTATTTTTAAAAAATAAATTTTGTAAAAATTGTTGAAAAAAGTTTAAATTTGTCAACATGGAGAATTGAACTCAACCAAACAAGAAAAATACCTCACACCTTAACCTCATGAGTTAGAAAAAATATTTGATTATAGTTGAATACTATTCTTATTATCAGTTATTACACGTATAAAGCACGTACATTTACTAGCATATATAAAACGAGAGTGATGCTATTAGATAGATGGCAAGTACCTTGCTGTCCTATAGTCCTCCTACTAACTCCGCTTTGATATAGCTCCTATGGCCTTGAAAGAAGCCTTCCAACCGTAAAAAAGCCTTCCCACCGTACCAGAATGCCTATGTTATGCTGAGCGCCAGAAGCAAAGTTTTGTGGATTCCCTATCCCGCCATCAGATCCGCTTGTTTTTGAAGCGTTCCTTATCGGCTATGTTGAAGCTCTTCAAGAAGGACGATCGCCTCATCTGTTCGCAATAAGAAATAAGAATGTAGATGCGCTCTCGGCAACTGCTTCGATTAGGAGTCGATTGCCATACAAAACCTGCTCGAACCACCAAACAAACTGAAGCAAAGCTGCAAAAGGAAGCTTGAATGAGTTCAAGTGACAAGTATCAAATAATTTTGTAATAGACCACCAATCAATCTCTGGTTCAACTCCAGGTCCTGCTCACACAATCTGCAAACACACAAGATTGAGCATAGCATGTTAAAAGAGAGTATAGATGTTATTAACATAGGACCAACATCAGAAGACCAAGCATTTATATTGTTATTATCTGTTGAAAATTAAAGGTATAGAGATCCAAAAGGCTGCCTATTAACGCAAGAAAATTCCACTACCATGCACGTATGTGGATTCTGGAGTGTCCAAGTTTCCATTTCCATTTTCCCCCAACATATATATCAATTAGGGTGCGGTAGAACATATGTGGAAAATGAATTAATTCCACGGAATTATTGTACTAGGAAATTTTTTTTTATGAAAAAAATTCCAAGGAGTTAATTTGGGTGTTTGATTCTCATTGTTTTCCATGAAAAATAGTTATTTTCCATGAAAATTGATATTTCCTATGGGCTGGACCAGTTTGGAGGAAAATATGAAAAATGGTAGATTTTTGGAAAATAATTTCATGGAAAATATACACTATCAAACACTACAATTGGTGGAAAATTTGTGATGGAAATATTTCCATAGAAAAAAAGCTCAATCAAACACGGCCTTAAAGTTCATGGCATCTGCTAACTTATGTTGTTCTTAATTATATCCTAATTTCATTTCTGATGTGTAAATTACCAGATTACAGGTGTGTGTCTCAAGGAGCCAATCAATCAAGTTATTTGGATATATTCATAACCAAATGAAAAAAGGAATCACATTTGCTTATAGGATATATCCATAACCAATCAACCAAGTTAGTTGGACCTCATATTGCTAATCATATTTAAGGATTGAGTTATTTGTATTTACCCTTCCATTTGCTAATCATAACTCTACCCTTCATTTTACATTTTATTAGTAATACACCCACTTAGTATTAAATAATTTGGATTTTTTGGTTGTTGTTTGGGGGGGGGGGGGGGGGGGGGGGGGGGGGGTGGGTGGTTGGGGTAAATACAAAAAACAATTGCTAAATTTCAACAAAAGAATGAGAAAATGTGGAGAGAGAGAGAGAGAGAGAGAGAGAGAGAGAGATTGATTGGAATGTTAAATTTTTTGAGAGTTTACAACTTCTTTGATGGTAATGAATAAAGACTATTGATATTTTTGCCTTTGGACTAGTGTAAAATAGTCCCACATAGGCTACACCACCAAATGGGTATCTCAAGATAATGCTTTGCATGTGTTAAGGTGTGCACATAGGGTGTTGTGGGGGTACATGTGGGGGTGTTTTCCTAGAAAAAAAATGATTAACTCCTCAAAGAAAGCATGTGTGCTTTTTGTCACTCGAACTCGGACTCGGACATGGGGTCAAGGGCGCAAAGTGGCGCGTCACGTATGCATGGGCGTGTGCACGAGTGTATGCATGGACTAGCACACGACTCTGTTGATTGCATGATGATCTAAAATATCAAACTTATTTTTGAGTGTTGGTATTTTAGTCCCACATCGGATAGGAGAAGAGACGGAGTTTCCATCCCCCTCTATAAATGTCACGCCCCGACCTGGAATCACCCGAGTCATCGTCCTTGCAGGGGGCGTGATGCCGCACGAGCCTGGAGTTGCGCTCGTGCAAGGCAAGATGACAAGTTCTCAAATGGTTATCTTTGAATTGATATTAGCAACGAAATAAAAACAGAGTATACGAAATAATTCTCTTTATTGATATTCGAACTGAGATTACAAAGGCTTTCAATAGCCCAACTAAATTTGCCAGGTTGGCTACACACTCAAGTTCTCTCTTGCCCACAAAGAATTTTACCGTTTCGTACATCATGCCTTCTATATCTCGGCCGCATCAATCCTGTTGCAAGTCCGAGCGTCAATGCGATCGCACGCTTCAAACGCTATGGCATTCCATGCCTCTGTGCGATCATACGAAGCTTCGCCGTGAGGAATCCATTCCCTGTACCCTGCATGAAAGCTGTGGGGGATCAGTACGTTCGTCCTCGCATATACAAGACCAACTTTCTAAACCGACATTTTAGTATTTATGTTCAATCATGCAACTTAGCTTATGATCTTGCTATATTCTCCTTAGGGTCGATTTCATGGCATATTCGAAAGCGATAAAGCATGTTATCATGGCAAGCATGTTATTCGAATTGAATAGGCAAGCAGGCAAGCAATCTCTTGTTTGTTTCGTGTCGCAATTTCTTACCAGCATAAACGCACTCGCCCTTGCATTGACGCAAGGTGAATATGCCTCATTCCTTCACTGTCATGTTATAAGTGCATCTCTAAGCAGGATCTATGTATGCAGGATACATACGTGCCTGCACTTTCAATCCATCGTTCCTTAACTATATGAAAAGATCGTTGGCGTATTCGCGCCAAAATGGACTAAAGGTGTTTCTATTTTCTTTTCCTTTCTTTTCTTTCTTTCTTTTCTTTCAATTTCTTTTCTTTCTTTCTTTTCTTTCTCGAATTTGGGTAGCCCGGCGTTTAACGGATTGGGTTGCTATCCCAAACAACCGAAGCTTACCGTGTACATACCATCATTTACGGCTTTTCACATCTTGCAAGCGGTTGCTAATCGTCTTACGGATGTGCGCCTATCAAAGATTATATCCCTCCTAGGCCGAACGGTCCCGGTGCCCCGACGCAGCCCATTCGGAGGGAACGTTCCGTGGACGGAAGATTATCACAATTATCTCAAGTCCATTCGACCATGCAATGTCCTATTTTCAAACAACCAAACATAGTCTTGAGCCCGAGACTCAAACTTTATCAAACAACCAAACATAGTCTTGAGTCCGAGACTCAGACTTTATCATCTCGTATTTCTTCTATTAACTTTCTATATTCTTACATTTTATACTTCGTTTCAATGTTCAATGGCATCATGCCTCAACTCAATGTTCGTCAACCGAACGACCCGAAGGTCCCGAACACCTTTCGAGGCATCATGTCATATCTGACAGTTCCGTCACATTCATGCCACAACTGTATTCTTTCGCAACGAAGCCATCTTTTATGATCTCGTGCACGTAGGCACGTTTTGACACATTTATCATCTTTTTCCCTTGTGTCGTGCACTTGGTTCACGTATCGAAGCCGTATTTTCATGTTCTATGACTTAGTGTTCAATGTTCGTGGCTTGCACGCTAGGGTGCTCGCCTATTGTCTTTCAATGTGCTAGCCTTTCTAACTCGTACGCGAAGGCACGGAAAGGCTCGTGCACGAAGGCACTCGCCGAATACAGTTATCCCATGTTCTTGCGGCTTGCGTACCGAGGCGCTCGCCTTTGCGATATCCAATATTCCATAGCGACTCGTACATTTGATGCACGTTTCATTTTAATTGTTCTAACTAGTATTCGACACACACTATTATTTATCTTCCGATCGGACCACACCCGTGGGATCGATAGGTTAACTTAGCATACAATGATACATTCTGACTTAGGCATGAAGGAGTAAAAAGAAGAGTCAATCCTCCCACCTTGAGCCAATACGCCTTGTCGTTTTGCCAAGCCGATGCGGCTCGATTTCATAACTTCGTTGCACGGCCAACTCTCCCGACTTAGCCATTCGAGCACTTCGTGCTTCATTGAATTATACGTCCGATTTGACTTACCGTGCCAAAGCTTCAGTCCGTCGCAAGGCGACGATTGGTTTTGCGGACCCCTTTCTGAATAAGGTAAAATGCCGACCTCTAATATTTCAGCGTAAACGTATAGTCTGCACACGAAATCAACTAAAATCAATACTTATTCGAATCGGTCAATTGTCTTGCGTCGATTCGATTTCTTAGAATCTTTGAACCGACTCACTGTGTAATGCCTGTGGTTCGTATTATGTATTTCTGGAATATGTGTACGTATTTATTCTTGTATTGCATGATTTCCTTGCTTAATTTCCTTACTGGGCTTGGTTTATTCTTGGTTTGGGTTGGCTTGGTTCGGTTTGGGATTGCTCTTGGTTCATCATGAACCAAGGGGTGAACCCCCTACCTACCACCACCACTAATATTTATTACCTATTCTTCTTCTCTCTCTTAGTTAATCTCTTCTTCCTTCTCCATTAAACCCACCACCAACCAAGAACACCCCTTAGGCAAGTGCAACTTGCTTCCACAAGAGAGCCCATTTTTATTATTCCATTAGCTTCTCCTTATGTTTCTAAGACACATTAGAACTTGTCATTTTCCATTTTGAGGCTTTAATTTTTGTAGATCTAGAAATTAGTTATTTTCGGATTTTGGTGGTTTTGATCTATCAAACTTCTTTGTTTTCAAGTTTTGATAGTTCCATGTTGTAGAGAATTTTATTCTACCCAATTTTGACATTTGAAAAGTTGGATTTGGATTTATTTTGACCAAGTTATGTACTTTTGAAGCTTTGGGTTCAAATCATGGAGTTCTTACTGATTTGGAGAAGACAATGAGCAGTGCGCGAGCTTTTTAGCTTGCGCCACTGAGTTGCGCGTGCTCTTTAGCGCAGCGCAGTCCGACTCATACGCTGCCTTTTGGAGGCGTATGTCTTGCATACGCTGCCTTGATGAGGAGTCGTATGTCTTGTATACGCTGCCTTGATGAGGAGTCGTATGGACCTCATACGCTGCCTTGATGAGAAGTCGTATGGACCTCATACGCTGCCTTGATGAGGAGTCGTATGGAGTACATACGCTGCCTTTTAGAAGCGTATGTCTTGCATACGCTGACTTGAGCGTAGCCTGACCTGAGCGTAGCCTGACTTGAGCGTAGCCTGACCTGAGCGTAGCCTGACTTGAGCGCAGCCTGATTACCCTGGATCTTCTATAGCCCTGTATATTGATATTTTATTAGATATTTAACGTCCATTTTATATCCTTACGCCTTTTGTCCTGAACTTGATAATCACGAATTTACTTGATATGTTTGTAATTGATAATTGAGCATGACGTGATAGTGACCCGTAGTGGTGCACTCCTGACATGATAACCTGACATGACTAGTTAATGGCCCATCATGGCGCACTCCTGACAAGTACACTTGGCATGATAACCTGACATGATTATCTCGAATAGCTGTTGCGACGGCTACCTGACATGACATGACCTGTATAATTAATCTGGACACCGTGGGCGATTGTGTTTGTATAAATAAACCAGTCCTGTCTTGCATCATGTTTAGGACAGGGACTCCTGAGTACCACGGTCAGGAGTACCTACTAAAATGGACTAAGGCTAATAACTAGATTAATACATTAGTCATGACAAGATTTTCCAGCTACAGGCAATCCCGTTACCTGGGCACGCCTTGGAATCTGTAGCATGCCGTCGAGTAGGGCACATTTTCAGCATACTGTCATGTGTTGCACCCTTCAAGCTACCTAAGGGTATATTCATTTCCTGGACGATGTACCCACCTGAATTCAACTCTAATCTTTTAACCCGGATAACCTGGATGGTCTGCAGGGCTTATGGCTGTGGAATAATCTCACTGCATCTTGTTAGTAATTAGGCTTGTGATAACCCTAGTTAGTTAAAGTATCAAGCCGTAATTCTTGCTTGGCCGTGAAGTGATTGGACGGAGTCTAACCAGTCTAGTCTTGCCCTGATCCTGTTCCAGATTATTGAATGACCAGAATGCTTGTATTTATTTTACCGATAAATGGTGAGAATTTCAAGTTCTGTTCAGATGAAGGGTTACAACCCCGGTCCTTGTTTGGTTTACGGGTTGTAACCTGGTTATCTGAATAGTTCCATGGTTATCTCGTCGTATATCATCCTGGTGTATTTTCTTTATTTCCAGTTCTTACTTTTATTTATATCTTGTGCTGATTGCTGGTTTTGGTTCTTAAGTGAAGCCTCCTTTGTGGCACTTGCTCTTTCTGGGGTCTAACCCAGCTGGTTTTGTGTGGCCAGATTTCGGAGCAGCTCCAGAGGATCTACCGACCTTCCAGCCAAATGGTGGCCACTAGACGGAACCCTGGCAACGAGTGGGTTATTTTTGGCTCTCCCACTCTATTGTAAAAATATTCTTTTGAGGCATTTAGCCGACGAGCACCTGTTTAGCTCGATCGCACTTACTTACTGTCTGCCTACGGGCTGTAACATGATTAACAGATCCTAGGGTTGATCATGTATGACTAAACTCTTGCTAGTCCTGATATTTTGTAACGATTAGCTTCATGATCAACTGAATATGTAATGTTTGGGATACCTTACTATTGTATATTTAATGATCATACATCTTGTGACTTTTACTTACTTGCTTGTGATTGAGACACTAGGCTTGTTCATGACCTTAAGAGACCGTTGGCTTGTAGATAAACCCTCATGTATCTAGACAGCCGTGACCGTATAGCGAGATGGATTCCATTTCATATACGTAGCTGGCTATGTCTGCCCCCACTCTCCAGTATTCTGGTTCTGGGGCGTGACACACTGCTTTTCCTCGGGCCAACTTAACACTTGCATCGATCTTACTCGATGCGTTCCTCGGGTCAATGTAACTATCCGACTCGATGCATCCTCTCGGAACAACATAACTCTTTGTATTGATTCGTATCGATACGTGATCGGGTCAACGCAACTCTTTGAGTCAACATCTCAGCGTAATGTGCCGTGCGGAACGGGGCATTACAGAACATACCACTCAAAACAAGGTTCGTCCTCGAACCAAAACCAACACTCCGATTAAGTATTTATAGATCGTTTCACGATCTCGTCCCACCAATGTTGTTCAGTTTCATACTTTCTTGCAAGCTTTTTATTAACATTCCAAAGTCCTTTCTGCAGATCGATTGAATTTTGTATACAACTTGAATTTGATCCGTATATATATTTAGGGCGCCCCGAAGATATATGTATTTCGACCAAGTCCAGTGGCAGCAAATTGGAACAAAGCTGACAGGTAAATTTCAATCCTATGCTTGCCATCTCGTACTCCCGTATCGGATAAAAATCTCTAGCGGTCGTGGTAAATTTTAATCCTATGCTTGCCATCTCGTACTCCCGTATCGGACAAAAATCTCTAGCGGTCGTTCTCAAAATTTCTATTGCATATGCATATTCGATGCGTATGCAATTGTCTAATAAGATCACGGCATGCGATGCGATTCAAAAATCGTATTTCACAATTTTGTAAGTTTCGCACTAACTACTACTTCTATGTGTTGCGTTAAACCGTTGCGCATGCGATCGCAATGATCCTTCGCAACACCTTGCATTTGAATTCGCCACCCATATTTCCGAAGTCTGGCTATGCAACTTATCTTGATACGATCTTCTTTGTTGACTTGCATATGCATTATCATTCAGGGCTACGCCCGCTAGGTTACTTACCTAGACACCGTGCTTAACTTCTCCCGACGTAACTTTAAATTGGCATTGCACAAAGGCCACAATCTATTCGACACAACAATTCACATCGAGGCGACGGTGCTCAAGGCAACAATCGTTTTGACCCAAAGTCTCTACGATGTATCTTACGTTCGATTCCTAACGAGTAGGAATTCACTAGCCAAATTTCCAACTTATCCGTCTCGCAACATCGAATATAAGTTCGATTCATGCAAGCTCAATTGCAAGGTGAATCCAAATCTAATGACATAACTCGTAAGTCATTCCCTTATCGTTCTCTCTCGTGCATAGCACGATTCTCACAATCCTCTATCCGAATTACCAAGTTCGTTGGTGAATTTCTCGTTCGATCGTCGACCAACATAACCATTCAAGCACTCATCCGACGAATACTCAAAATCTAGCTACATCATTCTCAATCGAAAGCTGTTATAAAATTTTTCGATCGCCTAGACTTATCGTCAACATGCATCACACTATATTTGTTACCGATGCAATTTTATATGCGATATCGCATGGGTCACCTTACGGTCTGTAACATTCAATTTGATTTGGCGGTCAAGTCTTCTAGGGTCAGCTGTCCCGAAGCTACGCTTGATAATTGTGGATCATCACCGAAGGACAGTTTACTACGAACCGTTCTATATCTTATTTTAGAGCTAAATCACGTTTCGACGATTTCTATACGACTATCCAATTTCGGACAAAACCATTTCTATCGGCGTAACTCATACGCAACTAGCCTCCGAGTAAAGTCATGCACTGCCGTCGATGATTCTGCTATTCACGAAGCATCTCCTCGCATTGAGTTCGAGTCTATCTTATTTGCGGTCGACACACGAGATACTATACACATCGAATAATCATCGATAACTTATAGTCTCGTCTTGATCAATCACAAGTTCATGATCAACCAGTTCGTTCATTCTCGTATTGTTATTTACCAAAATTTTGATAACGCGAGGTACACACCATTTTGTATTCTCACATCGTGCTTACGTTTCCTTACGTATCGATCACGATACGTCGTATCAATTTCGATAGCGTAAGGGTCAACTTTGATTCTGTTTCAACGTCGACAACTCGCATTGCGTACGTCCAAGTTCTCCACAAATATTTTCATACGTCTCGAATCGTTTCTCGATTCATTGTATTCCGTTATGCTTTGATCGCGTAACTGAGTTACCGATTATCCAACATCGAACCCTCGAGTTATACGATCACGCCCTCTAAGTTTTTGCGTGTTTCAGTCGTACTCAAATGAGTTTTGCCGTAACGTAACCAACTATCTCTTAGGCACTATTTACCCGCATCAACCAACTCTTCACCGAAGTTGCACATTGTGCGATCCGATTATAATTCGCCTTGCCCAATATTTCTATCGAGATCGTAAGTCGTGCGACTCATTTGTAAGTTCGAGTTTTTCCTTTCCCGTCGATCTGATTATTGCTTCAAGGCATAATCGTTCTGCTAGTCTCGGTCTTTCGACCCACTTATAATTTTTGTCTGACGTATCATTCATTGATACGAGTCTCGCCTTATTGTCCCAACCGATTTTCGAAGAACACTTGCATCAACATACCGTCATACAAATTTCCAATCGAGTCTCGGTACTCTTCCATCCGTTGCGGATAAACCTTTCTTAATTCTCACAACGCGTCGATGCAATTCATCGCACAAGTGGTATATTATATACCACTCTGTATCGAGTCATTCATCGCATACATGGTATGGCATATACCACTCGGAAATCAAGTCATTTCCCTCGTATTATACTCACTATGAACCAACAATCTCTTCCGACTCACGATTTTCGCAGTGATCGTGCTTGATCACAACCGTAACTTTGATTAAATCAAATCTGACATAATTCGGCCAATGTTTTCATTTGCCAACACAAGTTCGGTGTGCAACCGAATGATTCATTCTAGCGATTTATGATTTCAGTTCTTTCCGTTGCATCTCGTGCAACGATTTATTTCCAATCTCCTTTGCAATCTGTGCAAAGATTACTTTGATATGCATTGTACCACGTGCAACAATTTACTTCCGATATGCGTTGCACATCGTGCAACGACTTATTTCTGACATTTATTGTACCTCGTGCAACGATTTTATTTTTGACATCTGTTACACCTCGTGCAACGGTTTACTCCCGACATTTAAAGTCAATGCCCAAATTCGTTTAACACATTCGATATTGACTTATCACTTTCATTTTAACGCATATTCACAATCAACTCGTTGCACTTCCTGCAACGCATTATTTAAGTTTCTGTATTGGTGTAACCAATATTCACAACCCATTGCACGTCGTGCATCGTTTTATTTCTCATTCAATATGTTACATTGCAACAACATCATCTCAAATCGCATTTCATAATTTGTTGCACTTGTAACAACTAACATTTTATAGCTCGTACATTCAATGCAATGAAATATTTTATGACTTTCTTCGCAACATCAAGTAAATTCGAAGTACTTGCGACAACGTTACTCGGCTTTGTATTAGACTTATTGAATGGAACATCCAGTGCGGCATCGAGTAGAGTCAAGAGTGATTTCGATTGGTGGTGGACAACTCTTTAGAATTAAAACAAAGCAAACATCCTGAGGAAATTGAGCCTAGAGCTCTGATACCAATCTGTCAGACCCCTACCCGGAATCACCCGAATCATCGTCCTCACAGGAGGCGTGATGCCGTACGAGCCTAGAGTTGCGCTCGTGTAAGGCAAGATGATAGGTTCTCAAATGGTTATATTTGAATTGATATTAGCAACAAAAGGAAAACAAAGTATACGAAACAATTCTCTTTATTGATATTCGAACTGAGGTTACAAAGGCTTTCAATAGCCCAACTAAATTTGCCAGGTTGGCTACATACTCAAGTTCTCTCTTGCCCACAAAGGATTTTACCGTTCCATACATCATGCCTTCTATATCTCAGCCACATCAATCTTGTTGCAAGTCCGAGCGTCAATACGATCGCACGCTTCAAACACTACAGCATTCCATGCCTCTGCACGATCATGCGAAGCTTCGCTGCGAGGAATCTATTCCCTGCACCCTGTATGAAAGCTGGTGGGGGGTCAGTACGTTTGTCCTCGCATGTACTGACGAAAAGACCAACTTTCTAAACCGACATTTTAGTATTTATGTTCAATCATGCAACTTAGCTTATGATCTTGCTATATTCTCCTTAGGGTCGATTTCATGGTATATTCGAAAGCGATAAAGTATGTTATCATGGCAAGCATGTTATTCGAATTGAATAGAGAAGCAGGCAAGCAATCTCGTGTTTGTTTCATGGCGCGACTTCTTACCAGCATAAACGCACTCGCCCTTGCACTGACGCAAGGTGAATATGCCTCATTCCTTCCCTGTCATGTTATAATGCATCTCTAAGCAGGATCTATGTGCGCAGGATACATACATGCCTGTACTTTCAACCCATCGTTCTTTAACTATATGAAAAGGTCGTTGGCGTATTTGTGCCAAAATAGACTAAAGGTGTTTCTCTTTTCTTTTCCTTTCTTTCTTTTCTTTCTTTCTTTTTTATCAATTTTTTTTCTTTTCTTTCCCGAATTTGGGTAGTCCGACGTTTCACGGGTTGGGTTGCTATCTCAAACAACCGAAGCTTACTGCGTGCATACCATCATTTATGGCTTTTCACATTTCCCTAAGCGGTTGCTAATCGTCTTACAGATGTGCGCCTATCAAATATTATATCCCTCCTAGGCCGAACGGTCCCGGTGCCCCGGCGTAGCCCGTTCGGAGGGAATGTTCCGTGCACGGAAGATTATCACAATTATCTCAAGTCCATTTGACCATGCAACGCCCTATTTTCGAACAACCAAACATAGTCTTGAGCCCGAGACTCAGACTTTATTAAACAACCAAACATAATCTTGAGTCCAAGACTCAGACTTTATCATCTCGTATTTCTTCCATTAACTTTCTATGTTCTTACATTTCATACTTCGTTTCAATGTTCAATGGCATCATGCCTCAACTCAATGTTCGTCAACCGAACGACCCGAAGGTCCCGAACACCTTTCGAGGCATCATGTCTTATTCGACAGTTCCGTCACATTCATGTCACAACCATATTCTTTCGTAACGAAGCCATCTTTTATGATCTCGTGCACGTAGGTATGTTTTGACTTATTTATCATCTTTTTCCGTTGCGTCGTGCACTTGGTGCACGCATCGAAGCAGTATTTCCATATTCTATGACTTAGTATTCAATGTTCGTGGCTTGCACGCTAGGAAGTTCGCCTATTGTCTTTCAATGTGCTAGCCTTTATAACTCGTGCGCAAAGACACGGAATGGGTCGTGCACGAAGGCACTCGCCGAATACAGTTATCCCATGTTCTTGCGGCTTGCGCACCGAGGCGCTCGCCTTTGCGATATCCAATGTTCCATAGTGACTCTTGCATTTGATGCACATTTCATTTCAATTGTTCTAACTAGTGTTCGACATATACTATGATGTATCTTCCGATAGAACCACGCCCATGGCGTCGATAGATTAACTTAGCATACAATGATACATTCTGATTTAGGCATGAAGGAGTACAAAGAAGAGTCAATCCTCCCACATTGAGCCGATACGTCTTGTCGTTTCTCTGAGCCGATGCGGCTCGATTTCATAACTTCGTTGTACGACCAACTCTCCCGACTTAGCCATTCGAGCACTTCGTGCTTCATTGAATTATACGTCCGATTTGGCTTACCGTGCCAACGCCTCAGTCCGTCGCAAGGCGACGATTGGTTTTGCGGACCCCTTTCTGAATAAGGCAAAATGTCGACCTCTAATATTTTAGCATAAATATATAGCCTGCACACGAAACCAACTAAAATTAATACTTATTCGAATCGGTCAATTGCCTTACATCGATTCGATTTCTTAGAATCTTCGAGCTGAGTCACTGCTTTCCCTCGGGCCAACTTAACACTTGCATCGATCTTACTCGATGCGTTCCTTGGGTCAAGGTAATTATCCGACTCGATGCATCCTCTCGGGACAACGTAACTCTTTGTATCGATTCACATCGATACGTAATCGGGTCAATGCAACTCTTTGAGTCAACGTCTCAGCGTAATGTGCCGTGCGGAGTAGGGCATTACAATAAATATAGCCCCCGACCTCCTTTTGGAGGCATACAAAAAATTAATGATAAAGGAAGTCCATTGAGTCCAGAAGCCTGTTCGAGTAAAAAATAAGTTGACTACCAGCATTCCAGATGTTTTTTGTGAACTTGCTGGTTCCTGGGAGCAGTTCGCTGCGGACGAATCTTGCTTTGAGCAACAGTGGTCTTTATCACTCCAACACTTGCTTTGAGCAACGGTGATCTTTATCACTCCAATAATTCTTTTTTTTCTTTCTATTTTCTCTTCATGTCTTCTGTAAGTTGTAATTCGCTCTGTTTATCTGCAATTGTGATAGCAAGGAAGAGGCGTGAGGTTATTCTGTCAAGTTGCAAACAAAGTATCAGTGGTTCCCAAAGAGGCTTCAGGTTCTTCTAGAGAGCAAATTTGTTTGCAAGGATCTTCGAAGTTCTAACACTCAGAACAAGGGCAAACTTGTTTGCGAGAGGTCTTTATTTCTTATCGTTACTCAGAATAGAAAGGAAAGTTGTTTGCGTGAGGTATCTGTTTCTGATAGTTTCTCAGAATAGAGAGCAAACTTGTTTGCGTGAGGTCTCTGTTTCTGACCGTTACTCAGAACATAGCGCAAACTTATTTGTAGGAGGTCTTTATTTTCTGATCGTTCTTCCATCTAGATCTGTTTCAGGAATAATAATCTCAAAGCAAGGTCCGGATCCGATGGAGAACAACCATGCAAAATTTCTCGATACAAGTTTTAATGTATTTGAGAAGTTCGACGAAAAATATTTCAACATATGGAAAAGAAAGGTCAGCCTAAATCTTCAACTTGTAGACGTGGACTATGAGTTGACATATCTAGAGCCTGCTATTCTAGAGGGTAAAAATGCTCGGAGGGTTGCTGAGGCCACTACTTTGCAGACTAAGTGGGAGAGAGACAACAACCCTCTTCCCGAATTTTTAAATTTTTATTTATTATTTATTCTATTTTTTTAAATCGTATTTGGAATAAATTCTCTTTGAAATGTATAAACGTTATTTTGTTATTATTTTTGCATTCAAAAACTAGTTAAAATTTATGGTTTGAAAGTACTATTTGGTTTTAATAAAAATATTTATTTTTGAATTCATTATTTGTATTACAAAGGGTGTTGGTTATTACTTTTTGGACTTCCACATATTGGCTTTGTAAGTGGTTTCGAAAATCATAAATATTTTTTATAGATATTTTGGATTAATAAAAGTATTTTTTAATTATTTTGATCACATCAAATATTATTTTACATCATAGTGATAATCAATTATTTAATTTGATTTGAATTTATATGATAGAAATTATTTGATAATATTAAATATTACTTTAAATTATCATTTACAATTATTTATAGGATTGTGATTAGATTAATTTTGATTTAAAGTTTATTTGATTTAAACTAAAGGGAAGAAGATTTATCCACTAGGCATCCTAATCCTTATCTATTTAGGCCTTTAATCTCCTATTTAAGGAGAGCCTTTTTCTAAAATTTTCTCCAAATTATTTCTATTCTACTAGCCACAACCACCACCATTTAGCCGTAACATCCATCATCATCACCACAACCATTGTGTCGTGCATCGTAGTCGTGTTCATTCCATCTTATTCCACAATATTACAAAGTACAACCCAAATTCTATGTCCGACACATCGGACATAATTCAGCCCACAATTTCTTGTGTCGGACACGTCGACACAACCCCAAACAAAACCCTACTCCTAACCCTAATCGTTGACTGCTCTCGGTGGTCGTCCCCTGTCTGCCACCAATTTCGGCCAGGCGTCTGCTGCCAGCACCATCACCTCCACCACCCCACCTTCATCGTAACCCTATCCTGGTCGGTCGACCCCCACCGTGTCTAACATCCTCCCAACCATCTCCGCGTCCACCGACCTCGACCCCGGCCGCCTGGACTGCCATCTCACCAACTTCCTCCTTCCCCGACTCCCTCAAACGCCTGAACCACCACCACCACCACCATCATCATTACAACGCCACCACGACCACAACACTGTTCCCTATAACCACCACCACACTACAACAAAAAGACCTATTAATGACGCTTGATAAGTGGATTTCATGACGGCTGATAAAAAAGCGTTATGAAAGTTCGAAATGCCTTTTTTCTATGACGGTTTGGGCTAATTTTGGACTTTTTATAACGTTTATAAAACAAAACGTTATTAATATTTTAGAGCGGTGGCAAACTTGTAATATTTTTAAGTTTAATTTTTTGGGCAAAATGCTGAGAACAGCCCGCGCTTCATAAAAATTTTTCCTCTCCCCCATTCTGGTCTTCTCCTTCTCCTCCTCTTCTTCTCCTTCCTTTCCTCCAACTCCAAAACCCTAACCCGAACCACAAATATCTCAGCTCAGACCGCTTCGTACGTAAACCCCTAGTCCACTCCCTCTCTCTACCGGCTCCATTCGCGGCTCCAATGGCACAGAAGAAAGGCGGCGGCGGCCGTGCCAACTCCGATGACCCCGACGAACTCGCCCGAACCACTCTCCAGGCCATCCTCCTCGCGGACAGCTTCGCCCAGAAGTTCCGTCCCATCACTCTCGAGCGCCCAAAAGTACGTCTCACCAAACCCTAACCCTAGAAAACCCCTAAAATCTCTGAACCCTAATTTTGAAATTTCCAGGTGCTCTAGACTTACCACTTTCGAAAGGATACATCAACCTTAATTCACTCTCCTCTCATTCTCTATAATTCTCATTTGGATATCTACTCTCTCAGAGACATATCCTTGGCCTGAGAAACTTGGAGATCCTTGGAAGGTATATGGGTCCTGGGAAATCCCCAGGACCTGCATTTATAAGTTATAATGTCTTTCAGCTCTACTACAGGTAGTTGTTTTAATGGTTGGATTAGTTTTCTTGGCATTATTTTGAAATTAATGATGGATGCAAACTACATCACATGAACGTCTTAGGAACTTGTTCGACTATAATGTTTGTCGTAGGTAATTTTCCTAATCTCTTGTTGGCATAACAATCTCAATGAGTTAAATATCAAGGTTAAGCGAATAAATTGCATTTTCCTTTGTGATTGTATTTTTTCTCTCTCTCCATAATTGCTATGTTCTCTAATAGAATATGCAGTGAGATATATAGTCTACTGGTGGAGTAATTATTTCATAAAATGCTGTATGAACCTTGATTTATGCTAGACACTGCCATATTTGTTCCTAATACGAGATTCGTCATATAGTGTAAATTTATCTCAAGTGCATTTTAACATCTATTATGCCTTCACTTCTACCACGTGTACTAATATTTATAATGGAGGTGGTGGAACTTTGTCTTTTGCAGGAAGCACGGGCATTGCTTGGAAGGTTGGAATACCAAAGAGGAAATGTGGAGGCTGCACTTCGTGTATTTGATGGAATAGAAATAAGTGCAATTGCTTCTAAGATAAAAATCACTATTTCTAAAAAAGCAGGACGACACAAGTTACGCACACACTGGGATTCACCACCCATGTCAATTCTTGCTGTTAGTTTACTTATTGAAGCAATGTTTCTTAAAGCAAAAGCACTCCAAGACCTTGGGAGGTTTAAAGGTATAAATTTGTATCTAATAATTACTTTCTGGTAACTATATATGTTTTACTGATTTTTCCTCTGGGTTTAGTTTCTTTTCGTTAAGTTAGAATAATTGTTACATACATTTAGTAGTCAATAGTTTGATGTTGTTTACTACTTTTGAAATCTGTGTAGAGTTTTATAGTTTTACTCTTTATAGGAATTATTTATGCTTAATTGATATCTTATAAGTTCGACCACGAATACCAGCGATGACGCTTGGTAGGTATGACCCTCATAGTAAAAAAAGAAATTATTTTTGAAGGTGAAGTAGATATTTTTAGGAGGTCATGCGTCGATAAAGGAGATATTCTTAGCTTCTAGTATAAGAGATTGATTTATTCAAGATGCTCTGTTATATGCACATAAAAGGAATCAGCTTACATTGTTCATTGTATGTTTGATTGGGAAGCTGTGCAATAATCGACAGTTAGATGATAAAAAAATATGTCATTTGTTGTATTGTATCTGATAAAATAGTTGGTAATGTTGTTCGGATCAAGGTTTAGTTTCTAGTTTAAGTCCGAAAGGAGGAAAATAATGTGAACATAATGTTTGCTATCGTGCCTGCAAATATTTTCGCACATTTTTTTCTGATACTTGGCACTATATTATATATTTTGTTCGTTTTGGCACATAATGTTGGTATTAGACACATGCTAAGAAAGCTTGACTAATCTGAGTTTGATTGTCATTATGTTACGAATTGATTGTTATCTACTTCTTTGACTGTATTATTGCACTTAATTTTGCAATCAGCCATAAATTTTTATAGTGCATGCATGTTTGCCTGTTTGGTACCAGTTGTCTTGTAATTGTGGATTCTGTACTTCCAATATTATTACTAACTTCCATTATTTTACACACAGATCAAGCCAATAAACTATGTTCAGGAAGAAGAAGCTCAGCTTCGTTCAACAAAAGGTAAACGAAGCTGAACCAATGTAACTCATCTTCATCTTTCTTCTGTGCTCATATTATTAAAATTGTTGTAATAAGTTGTCGTAAATTACTGAGATGTTGTGGCCGAGGGGAGTGGTAAGTCTAGGGCATCTTAAAAGAAAGTTGTTTGTTTTTATTCTTTGTGCTTAAAATAGTTGAACTTTAGTCCATGATTGTTTTGGAGATTTATTTTGTTTTCTTTCCTTAACATTCTGAGCTGAAAGAAATAGGAAGTAACATTCTGAGCCGAAACAAACTAATTAAACCGTCAACCCCCCACCCCCGAAAACTGCCAATTTAGAAGGGTCCTATATCGATTCAGATGCAGCGGTTTCAAAGGTGGCAATTTTATTGGTTATAATTCTGGAGTGCAAACTAAATTCTACTTTTTTGCTTAGCTGATGATTATAATGAAGAGATATATACATCTCTGAGGTAGTAATATTTCAAAAAGCATGGATGAAGCATTGCATTTCTTAAACAATTCAGATTACTCAATATCACATGAATTACCATTGCATCAACCATTTCCGCAAGAAGATATTAACTATTCACTATTCAGGAAAGAAAATGCCCGAGTCCAAGTTCGACATTTTCGTCTTTAGGATCATCCATAAGACCCCAACTATTTAGACCCCCAACAAAATTTAAGGTAAGACCTTTTGTGGTAAATCAGTCACATTTTCTTCTTTATTTGTGCAGGTTTAAGACCCCAACAAACCTGTTATTTTTATTACTACAGGTAGGTATTTTAATGCTTTTTACCCCTTATTTCTTTCATGTCGATTTAATTTTAGATTCAATGTATATGAAAGTATTTTATTACATGATCCTCAATTGCTAATTTCTTGTTGGAAACTTGGTACCAACTCTTAAGACATGAGGTGGTCTTTTGGTAATATTTTTTTTTATCTTTTTCAGGGGTTTGCTACGTGATGCCGACAGTTTTGATGTGTTCAAAGTTGAAGCCAATGTACTAATAGTTTTGAGGGTCTATTTACTAGTAGTAGTTGTAAATATATGTATTTGGATGTCCTATTTTGAAAAAATGTAATGAAGATGGTGATATATTATGTATATATTTGTAAATGGATTAAATGGCACTCTACGACATTTAGATGTTTTCTTGTGAATATGGTTCAAAATGAATGTTTTGAAATTGAATTGAGCAACATTGAGCATTGATCTATAATTTTTTGGAAAGTAATATATAAATATGCAGAATTGAGCGTTATAAATGTGCTGAATTGAGTCTATAGAGATTATCTATTCATAACGCTTTCAAACTACGCTGAAAATAAGTGTAGCAGAAACTCATCATATTCATGACGTTTATTTTATGACGCTTTTAAAAAATATTTATAACACCCGTTTTCATCACGCTTTCTTTGAAAAAAAGCGTCATTGTTGGTCATTAATGACGGTTTTTAGCCGTCATTAAAATGTATTTCTGTTGTAGCGCCAGACCGACTTCCTCCGTGCCTGCCACTGCCACAAATTCCAGCGACTGTAGCTTCCCGATCCTCCATTAATTTTCGGTCCCCGACTCAAGCGTCTCCACCAAGAGCCACCGGTCCATATCCAGAGCCGACGGACACAACCACACCTCCGAACCCTCCAGCGCTGGTGGCCTAGCCTCCAGCACCGGCGGGCTGTGGCCGAGCTAGCCTCCATAGCTTGTGCCGCCCTCGCCGAAGCACCCTGTGTTAGCCCACTCCCCGAATACATGGAATGTGATTGGATCAATCTAAATGATTGTGTAAAGCTTTGAAAATATTTATTCCAAAGTCGTAATCCTACTTATTTAGGAAATCTTCCATCTCCTATATAAATGGAAGCCTTCCTTTGCTTTTTCCCACAAACCCAACATGCTCCTAAACCATAATCAATTGCCACTATCATCAAAACCATCTCCATCGTCGTGTCCGCGTATCCCCGTGTCTCAACCACCGTCCCGCCGTTATCCCCCATGACCAATCGTGTTCGTGTCCATCTCTGTTCTCTTCCACTATTTTTATATTACAACTACATTTTTTTCGCCGTGTTCGACAAACCCGGACACCCAACCAGTTCCTGTGTCCGACACAGTGGACACAACCACACAGTAAACCAATCCCTAACCCTAAACTGGCAACAGTCTCAGTTCTATAACGCCCCAGTCCTAAAATACGTAGGGCCAGAAATATGATACATGCCAGCAACTCTTCACCAATGAGCCAAACCTCATAACAAGCCCATTAGTAAAATGCTTAAGCTTTAAATCATGATAATAACCCAGAATAATAACACAAGTCACAGGTACACAACCAATCTCATCCATAAAGAAATGATAAGTCACAAGATATTCAAGTCAAATAAAATAGTAATGATGAAAAAGATCTGTCCAACAGAAAATAAAAATAATAACTGTGTGAAAAAGACGTCCCGAAACTACAGTAAGAGTAATGAGAAAAAAAGTAAAATACAAGTCTGATGAACTAAAATAAAGTAAAGTAGCAAGTCTAAGTAAAGTGGTGACATGGTCACGAGAAATCCTTTGAAACTATCTCGTCGTCCTGCGAAGGTATAACTCCAGTCTCGACTCCAGAACCGTAAACCTCTGGGTAGTCCTCTTCTCTAACTAAGCCTGGAGAGATCACTACGTCCTTAGGGGACTAGCAAGATACATATAAATATGCCAAAATGTAACAGTACAAATATGTAGAGAAGTAAGAAATAATCAAGGAAAATCAACTAAGGCACAATGGACTAAGATACCAAGATCTAAGACAAAAGGAACCTAAGACACTGGCATGCCATACTAGTCATGGCTAACTGGTCCAATCTATAGACTATAGTCAAGACAATCACTCCCAATCTATAGTTTCTCAATCATAGTCATGGGAAGCACTCCCAATCGCGATAGTATCCATTCCTAGTATTAAAGTCGAATAATCCTATAGACCGTACTCAAGGTAAGCACTCATAATATATAGAATATCACAAGTCAAGTCCTACTCATGTCAAGTCATGTTAGGTCAAGTCAAGTCATACTCAAGTCAAAGGAACAATGGTGTAGGACTAGACAACTTTATCAAGGGACACATATGAAACTAAAGCAATATAACAAATAAGGAACTCATAAGAGAAACAAAAATGTGCAGGTAAACTAGAAATATGTAAAAGTAAGACTATAAAGAGGATAAATGAAACTAGACATGGGATAAAGCAATCATGTATATGAGGAAAAGAACAACAGAGAAGTAATAAACATACATATAAAATAAACTATACAAGTTGGCAATGTATACTTGCCTGGTGGTAGCACATAGAACCAATAATGTCAAATCACTCAGTGAGCCACAAAAGTTAAACTCCCGCAAATGTCTTCGGATGCTGAAACAGACATCACCAACATGTTTGGCATAAAAAAAATCTAGGTTTGACTATCCATAATCCAATTATGGACACAGGGGCAAAACAATAATTTTGAACTAACAGTGTCCGCTGTTGGACCCATTTTGCATCAAAAAATGTGCTAGAATCTATGGTCTCTAAAGTTGACAAATTATATATCTATGACTCTAGTTTTTAGATAGGAACTCAACAGTATGTCCAGATTTGGATTCCGATGAACCGTGCACAAAATCGTCCGTTGAGTCGGATCGTAGGCCCGCCAAAATAGTGTTCCGGTCAACCTTATCAGAAATGAACCAAACTTGGCTCACAGGACCAAAAAAATAACACGAGTCCAGTGGCACAAGTTTCATCGTTAGATGATGAACGTACACAAAGTAATTGAGATTTTTGCAAAGGGGCCGATACGGAGTACCTTGATCGATACGTTTCGAATACGTCGAGCACATGCAAGCAATTTGAGTTCTGTCAAAGTCCATACGTCCGTAACATCCGTACACACCTTTTGATGCCTTCGGGTTGTGATAAGTCGTCCGGTTTGTCGGGATGGACTCCGTATCGGGAAAATTCTATGTTTTTTCAAAACATATTTTCTAATTTTTTCATGATTTTTAAATCAATTTTAACCAGGAAATAACCAACTAGAATTAAAACTAAAAATATTCAATCTTGGTTAAGTTGTCTACAAGGCTGTTCAAGCAGTTTTTTAATATTCACGATATCCTGAAAGCAAATTGGCTTTCAACTTGGGGCTTCGAGAAATCCAGAAAACCGAGTTCTCGATTTTAGAACTCGATTTTTGTCACACATGATGCAAATTAAAAGATTATAATTGAAGGGAATTAACGGTGTATAGGTTGTCTTCGTACATGCAAAATTGGTTCGACAAACGACGAACCGAGGTGTCAAAAAATTGGCCACGAACGGGGCTATACATGGTGCTGCTGATGTGACTTCTGCTGTTATTATTGTGCGCGACCGGCGACTGGGCTGCGCTCCGGCAAAGCATATGTGGTCAGGCGGCCGCTGGGCGTCGGGGGGTCGTGAGGGAGGTGCTAGGTTCTAGGTTAGGTAGGGTTTTGTTGAGATTTATCTCTCTCCCTCTCGGTTTATATATATATAAGGGAATAAGGTTTTGTTCTGTGGCTTCCCTGTTTTGGGCTCGGGTTATGCAAATTTTCCTTTCTCGTGAGAAATTTGATGAATTTCTCGCAAGAAATTCTCTTATGTTTTTTTTTTCTATCTTTCTATGTTTTTTCCTATCTTTCTATGTGTAACTATGTACCCTTATATATATATATATATACATATACATATATATATATATATATATATATATATATATATATATATATATATATATAGTTGGAACCAGGTAAATTGTTTCTGGAATCGCTCCCACTGGGATTCGAACTCCTGACCACTCGGACTGCATGCATCTCTCTTAACCACTAGGCTAGAGGTCATCTGCTATATATATATATATATATATATATATATATATATATATATATATATATATATATATATATATATATATATATGGGAGCGGATCAAAAGCCCCCCTTAGAAAACCCCCTAAAAACCCCCTCACTCTCAGCCGTCCATTTAATGTTAATATTAATGTTAATGTTAATATTAATATTAATATTAATGTTATTGTTAATATTAATATTAATATTAATATTAATATTAATATTTATTTTTATGTTAATGTTAATGTTAATATTAATATTAATATTAATATTAATATTAATATTAATATTAATATTAATGTTAATGTTAATATTAATTTTAATGTTAAGTTTAATGTTAATTTTATTATTTAATATTAATATTAAAATTAATATTAACATTAACATTAATATTAAAATTAATATTAACATTAAATGAACGGCTGAGAGTGAGAGAGTTTTTAGGGGATTTTCTAATGGGGACTTTTGATCCGCTTCATATATATATATATATATATATATATATATATATATATATATATATATATATATTTTTTTTTTTATATATATATATATTCATTGATATATTAGTTATTTGTTAATTCATTGATATAATATCAATGAATTAACAAATAACTAATATATCAATGAATATATATATATATATATATATATATATATATATATATATATATATATATATATATATCAATGAATTAACAAATAACTAATAATAAATGATATTATTTAACAACAACAACAACAACAACAACAACAACAACAACAATAACGACAACAACAACAACAACAACAACAACAACAACAATAATAATAATAATAATAATAATAATAATAAAAAGCTAAAATAAACCTTAATAGGTATTGTATTGGGTGACACGTTAAACTCCTAATTTAATTGGTCCACCGAAATTCGTGCAAAGATTCTAAAATGCCATATAAATATTAATAATACCTATATTATAAGTATAACAAATATTTTGAAAATATTTGTTAATCCCTAAAATAGAATACGAAATATATGCATATACATAAAATATGTCTACATGGACATCATTGCACTCATAGCATCTCTACATGGGTTTAGATTGGGTTCGGGTCAAGTCCGGGCTAAATTGGTACAACCGGGTCCCCTAAAAGTCATAATCTTAATAAATAAATAATTACATTATTATAGGGATCAAGTCACAACTTTGACTGGTTTTCCTAATTAGAACACACATATGGCTCGGCCTTCCCTACCATGGCTAAAATAATAGTCAAAGCACACGACTACACTATCCATGCCTGTGAGCCCCTTATTCTTAAATATATTATACTAACAATTATTTGATGATAATTTAAAATTTTACAATTACTTACTTGTGGTTATAATTTGTCACGCCCCGATCCCGCTAGGGTCGTCTGCCTTGCCTGGATCCCTGCGGATCGATCGTCCTCGCTAAAGCGTGATGCCGTTCAAGCCTAAGTTGCACTTGCACAAGGCCATGTACCTGCACAAAATAACTAGTCAAGCAAAAACACACATACGCACCCATTCATTGCAGAAAACCAAATATTGGACACAGAGATTTGAAATGGAAATACTTTTTTTATTGATAAACTTGATAGGGATACAAGTACAAAGCTTTGCAAACTCAGATTTGTCTTATCTTGGCTACATAATTATTTTTGAAACTCTCTTTCGAAAATAGTCGCAATGTCCATACATGATATCCCTTTATTACATGCTGGAAAGTAAAGATACCTTCAAATGAAAAGAAAACTTGAAACTTGACTTGAATTGAAAGGAAGCTTCGAGGCAGTTCACAGCTCTACTGGGCTAGACGAGCTTCAGTACCTCACTTGAAATCCCCCTGTCTCCTTTGCTTTCTGAAAAGGATGCCCACAACGTGGGTCAGCACACATCATGTACTGCCGAGCGGCTCTTCGTCGAAACTCACAAATATCTGCACTAATTCAACATGTGAAGCTACATATTTACTAGTGCTCTTTCTACTTGTCTAGGTTCTTTTTAACAATTCATAAGAAATAATAACAGTAGAATAATTCATAAGCAACTTACCCTTGCCGACAGTCATCCCTGCACAAAATAGGTTAGCACAATTTACATTTGATATAAAGACATACTGTTTAACACCGCATCTCTTGTTAGGTTGCAATGCACTCTGATTTCATAAATGCAACTAACTATATGTTGGTCCACGGGTCGTTTCCTGTGATTAGCCGCTGTGACACATGGGTTCAGCTCGTCGCTATTTGGACATTGATTCATCACTCGAGGTTTCTTGTACCTCGAAATGTCTAGACAATCTCCCCCAGGCCGAGCGATTCTAGGTGCCCCCAGACCCGCTCGAGAGATCTAGTTTCCTTGTATACAAGTTGTCCAGGACCTATGCATACTCTGTAAGGCGACTGTTAGGCAACACCTGTATTTAGGCTTTGCTTTGGTTTATGACAGAGCTTGTAGCTCCTAGCTTTGGGACAATTCTCTTACTGTGGCAATGTATACAAGTTCGTCTGTACACATCTAAATATTTGAAGCATATTCATAGGCAACAGATGAAGTGGCAACATATAATCCAGTATATGATTTAATTCATTATCTTCTTTTTATCTTTTGTTATTGGTATCGTTGATCGTAGGAATAAGGCAACAAAGTGGACTAAGATCATTTTTATTAGGGCGTACAAATAAATGCAAGTCCGGTTAGAGCAACTCACCAAGATGAATCTTAGTTGAGAGAAGGAGGGACTTCACGTGCCGTTCACGAACAGTTCACACGTCCTATATTGGCACCAACAGTTGATTAGCATACTTCGGTCTCTTTCTCTCAAGATTCGGAATGAATGCGAAATACGATGAAAGCGAACAATGAAAACCAATCATCGAAAACCAACACGAAAACGCATTCATCAAAACCAAGCAGCGAATGAAAACATCCAACAAAACTCTTGGATTCATTTCAATAGAAGCCAATCCATCAATTAGAATGGTTCATTGCATTTCATCCGTGATCAATCGATACCGGCAAAGGTTTTCCCAAAGACTGAGTCAGTAAGCCGTAGGTATTACATAGTGGACCGCGAGGAGCGGGGCACTACATAATTATAGATAGTTAAAGTGACCCTAATATTATTTGGTTATTTTCAAAAATATATTTGTTATATTTACATGATACCTAGTGATACTTAGGGTTAGATGGAATTCTAACAATTTGTTAACCTAATTTTTGAAGATAAATTTTACATTTTCTTTTTGATCTAGGCTTAGTATGCATAAGCCATAAGGGTTTAATTCTTTTACTCCTATCCAGCCCATTATAGATCCCCTACACCCTTGTTAATGTGCTATTAGCTTGGTCCAAATATGGGCCAGTTTTACCATGTGTTGGATGCGGGCGGGCAGGGCCAAACCCGTACCCATAATCGATAACTCAATTAACTGTGTGGACCGGGCAGACGAATCTGTCTAACCCGCCGACCCAGACTAATATGATAGCAAGCTATTGTACTTCTTCCCCAACAGGAAGGGCGCTGTACTGCTAGCTGCAGACACTGCAGGCCGACAATGCATGTCAGTACGGAGGGGAGGAAGCTATCTCGAAAATCCTAACCCCTTTCTCTACATATATTCATCCTCTCATAATTCTCTTCTTCTTCTATGAGAAACCTAGCCGCCGCCTCTATTTTTCTCCCTTCTCGCAAAACACCCGGTTACAGCGGAGGTTGAGACGCAGTTCTAGGCGACCGACAGATCGTTTCCGTCGAGGTATTTGGCGAGGAAGCCAAGCTCTGCTCGTCGATTTCTGACACGTGGAAGTCTTGGGCGAATGATGAGGATATAAAGGGCCCACCCCGTAAACAGGAGAGTTGCCAATAATACAATCAAACTTTTTTCCACGTGCCTAATAATTGTACCTCTCTAATATCCATATCTCGCAATCATGTAAACATGGTCACGATGACGATCACGATAACAATAAGAAAACATGAACATTTAATCAATCAATCGAATCTTATGTGTGTAAACAGTCAAGACACAAAAAATAGCATGTACAAGTGATATACAACAATATAAAGTAAATACACATAGCATAAACAAGTACTTGCCTCAGTTAGTTTGGAGTCGATGTGTGCGATATGATCTTATTGGCAAAAATAGTCTCAGATGTCAAAACTAAGCAAGATGATCTTAGATGATGGAACAGACCATGTCATTGAATCCATAATAGTCAAATTAGCTAGGGACAATATAAGGAAGTCTGAATTCGCAAAGTATATGAAATATGATTAGTCCTGATCAAGATTTGATAATCGAAGGGAGAATTCGTAGAAATATTTATAACTACTTTGGAAATTAATTATAAATTTTAGAACTATTTTTTATTATTATTCAAAAATATTTTAACTAAATACTTAAAAATCTAGAAAATCGTTTCGAGGGCTAAACCTAATTTAAAATCACATGTAGGGTCGAGGTTCAAAACAATTTTTTTGTAAATTTTTTTAAAACATATGATAATAATATATTTAGAAAAAATATTTAGAACTTGTTAGAACCTTTACTTGGAACCCAAAAATTAATTGTATTTGTAAAAGGCCAAAATATTATAAGCCCAAAGTATTTATTCTATTTTTTTTTTCTTTTCTTTTTTTGAATGGTCTTTAATCCCAAGTCCTCAACTTTAGTGAGCCCTCAACCTATCCATAACTCAAAATAAAATAAAGAAAAGAAGAAAGAGAAGTTAAGAAAAGAAGAGAGAGAGAGAGAGAGAGAGAGAGAGAGAGAAAGAGAGAGAGAGTCAAACTCGAGTAGAATG
The DNA here is from genome assembly GCA_029216955.1 of Iris pallida. Lineage (NCBI taxonomy): Eukaryota > Viridiplantae > Streptophyta > Magnoliopsida > Asparagales > Iridaceae > Iris > Iris pallida. The sequence continues at coordinate 6,515,552 of JANAVB010029620.1, forward strand.
AGAGGAAGAGAGCAGAGGAAGGGAGAGTCATAAGAGATGATCGAGTAGGAGGGGAGTGGAGAAGTGGGGCTCACCGACGGTGTGCGCTGCTCCAGCGCAGGCGCAGCAGGGCACGAAGGTGCGGTGGAGACGAGATCACCACTAGGATCTGAGCGTCAGAGCGCTCAAGATGATCTCCCAGTTGTGTGCGACTCAGGAAAGGCCGAAGGAGGCTCGACACGACGTGCGCAGCGGTCCAAGAGAAGCTGGCTCACCGTGGGGAGTTGTGGAGGCGAGCTCCAGTCGAGGCGTAGCGATGGAGACTCAACGCTGTAATGACACTTGATTTCTGGCACTGGCGCTGGGTCGGCTCGCGGTAGAGGAAGTCCGCCATAGGGAGAGGTTGAACACCAGATGGGGGATCGACGCGCTCGGTCAGGTAGATGGCGGATGACTATGTGGGGTGGTGGCATTTGGTGATGGTGGGCTTCATCGTCAGCAGTGGCTCGACCATGGCATCGAGCGGCGACTACGGGGGTGCTCACAGGGGCAGTGGTGTTCGTGGAAGTGGTGGTGGGATGTGCGGCAGGTCGGCTTGGCTGAATTTGGTGGCGGACAGGGGGGAGCGTCGGGTGGCGATGGTGGTTCAGAAGATAGTGTAGGGCTGTAGGTGGTGGTAAGAAGCACAGAGCTGCCGAGGTTGTGCTTACAACGGCGATCGGGCATGGCCGCGGTGAGGAGAAAGCAGGGATGGTTGGCTGGAACAGTGGCAGATCTGGGACAGAGGAGGAACAGAAAAAGTTAGGGTTAGGGCTTTAATTAGAGATTCGTGTCGGGGCTGTTTCCGATAAGAGAAAAGGATTAGGCTGAGAAATTGGTGTCAGGGGTGTCAAACATGGAAGAGAAATATAATTGTAATAGAAAATTAATGGAATGAATTGGGTGGACACGAACATGATGCACGACATGATTGAATGGTTGCAATGGTGGCTAGATAGTGATTATGGTGAATTTGTGAAGAAGACAAAGGGAAGGCTCCCTTAAATAGAGATATAGGATTCCTAAATAGTTAAGGAGTAGAATCAATGATTAAATCTTTTCATAGATTTAAATCATAAATTAGATTTGACCAATCTAAATCATTAAATATCCAATATCATCAAATAATTTTAAAAATAGATTTTTATATACAAATTTTGTTTAAAATAAAATAAAATATATTTTATTGGTCAAAGTTTGTAATCACTAATCTAAAAACTAAATCAAACCTAATTATAATGTTTGATCACGATAATAATAATTTAAAACAATATCCAATATTATCAAATAAATTTTAAAGAATAATTTTTAATTTCAAATTTTAAAATAATTTGGCAGATCTTTGTCATTCAAATATACTTACAAATTTCTTCTCTATAAACCAAAAGAAAATTTTATTTTCTAACACTATATATTTAAAGATTAAAATAAAATAAATAATTTTTAAAAAATTTGAAAACATGGCTTGCTTCAGGATCGTCTCTGTCGCATGGGTTACTGTTGGCCCACGATGATCGCAGATACTGTAGATTACGCTAAGAAGTGCGAGATGTGTCAGGTTCATGCCAAATTCATCCACAGACCATCAGATTTCCTGTACCCGACACTCGCCTCCTGGGCCTTTGAAGCCTGGAGCATGGACATGATCGGTCCAATCAGCCACCATCAACATGAAGGATTTATTCTAGCCATAACCGACTATTTTTGTAAAGGGGCGGAAGCAGTACCATTTGCAGAAGTGAATGCTTCTAACGTAATTGTTTTTGTCAAGCATTACGTGATCTACCGGTTCGGCTTGCCTCGGTGAATTATTAACGATAACGGCCCGCAGTTCGCATGTTACACCTTCTATCGGTTTGCGATAGAAATTAAATTCAAAATGTGGCCTCTACGACATACAATCCAGCGGCGAACGGTTTAGTGGAAGCCTTTAACATGACAATCATTAAGTTGCTCAAAATTTTTGTTTTGACTAACAAACATGACTAGGACGAAAAGCTCGACGAGTGTCTTTGGGCGTACCGTACCACAGTCCAAACTCCTACTGGTAACACACCATTTTCATTAATATATGGGAGTGAAGCAGTTTTCCCTTGGAGATCCAGAATCCTTCACTTCGGATGGCCCTTTCAAGTCAGTTGAGGGCTGAAGACAACCATCTCTTGTGGCTAGAGGAGTTGGAAGCGTTGGACAAAAAATGGCTCTTGCCTCAGCAGCGTATCAAGCTATACTAGGTGCGCATCTCCGAAACCTTTAACAAGAAGGTTAAAGAGAGGACGTTCCAAGTCGGCAACCTCGTTTTGGCAGTCCGAAGACTGATGATCACCAGTCACAAGACGACAGCCCAAGTGGGAAGGTCCCTTCATAATAGAGTTCGTGTACTCCAACAGTGCTTACATGCTTGCGAAGCCTAACGGAGACATGATGATGATGCCCACCAATGACAAGTTCTTAAAGAAGTACTATGCCTAAGCCATGACCAGACATGCAATATCGATCATTTGCTGTCATCTCCTTGAGGTACATAATGCCAATATTCAAAGTATGACATTTGTACTCTATAAATCCCCATTCTGAATAATATTGTATTATGTCCATATTATTTCCTTGAGTATGTTCATATCAGTTGACTGGCAAAAACCTTCTTTTGTCACAACCCTACTATGAAAGTCTTCCCACTACATGTGGCAAAAATTGTATGTACCACAAAAAAAGTCTGTCTATAAACACTATTCCATGGCCCAGTTGCCTCAAGGGTATCTTGCTTTTGACTCCCACTTGGGTTAAAGGTATCCCCTATTTAAAGATTGCTCTCAACCATGGGATAACAGAACACCGAAATTGGTAGCTCAAGTCCATATTACCTCTTTTCTACCTCCTAGAAAATAACCATGTCCATATCACCTCTGGATTATTTTTCAAACTAAAGATAATATATTCGCCACAGCCATATCACCTCTAAGCGGATACCTATCTTACCTCATTGTTTATTTCGAACAACGACACACCAGATACACTTGTCATGTCCATATACCTCTGAGCAAGATATTCTCTCCTTTACATTATCATACCCACGTGGTCCTTGGCAGCATGTCTTACTGTTCCTTGTTATCCATACCCAATCTCAGGTACGCTACTGTTAACAAGTCTGTCATGATCTACGCCCACATGTTCGGGTACAAGTGCGTGGAGACGTCCAGCCTACGCTGTAGAATCAGCGATAGTGAGCTGTCTAAACCTTGATAATCATCAAATGCTCTTAATTATCCATATTTGCTCATCACAACTACTAATCACGCATCCAATAGCAAATCATCACATCATCACACATTCTAGTATTTTTTATTACATATTTACAAATAATATCCGAAAAAATCGGGTAAATTCGTAAAGACAACATCCGACAGTTCATCGTCGAGTACAACATCAAGCTGAAATTAAATCTATACATCAACAGTCCTAAATCATCACTGATATCCACATAGCCTCCAAGCTAGCTAAAATATCATCTTGTCCTGTAAGCCATAAATGCTAAGGTAGGAATCATCGTTATCTACAACAAATTCAGTCAGAAAAGGAGCAAAGTACAACACTACGAAATAAACATGTACAATGTAAAACTATAATGTAACAATAATACATAGCTTACCTATAATGCTGAACAATATCACAACAACTGAAATAATGAAAAACATAATCATCCAATAGTGATTTAAAATACTTACTAAATATGTGACCAGCTGAACAAAGAACATGAACATGAATAAAGGCATGACTTAACCACATGTGCACACGTGTGCGATTAAGCTATCATTCAATACCAAACTATCGTTTGGCTTTGATCACATATCCGAAAGTATATCCCCTCCATAATGTACAAGATCAAGAATATGAGCACATAAAGTACAAGTTAATACGTGTCCAAGTCGTGTCCAATATGAGATCCATACAATCCAGAAATATAAAGTAAAGTACAAGTCGTGTGTACTTGTCTCGATCAAATTAATGGTGAATATTGAGCTAAGTCCACCTAGAAGACAGTATAGAGGTATTAGAATCCTAAAAAAATAGTCGAAGACTAACTAGTTTATTCTATTTCCTAATATCCTAAATTCTTAATCAATGTCTACATTTAGCTAACAATATATAACTAATTTACTAACTAATTCTTCCACTAACTACTTATTAGCAAACAAATAATTGCTCACTACTGACTAATAATGCTAACTAATAATATTATTAGCCAAAATAATATTAGTTAAAAATATTATTAACTACTAATCAAAATCTTTTCTTTTTCCTTGATCTGTTTCCTTTTTTCCCTACTTCTTCCCTAGCCCAGCCCCACTGGGCTCATTCTTGGCTTGGCCCACTGCTCAGCCTTTTTTTCCCTCTCTTTTGTTCTAAGCTCGACCCGTAGTAGCAGCCTACAACCTGGCCATAATTTACACCTATACCCCTCTACACACACGTCTCTCTCTTACCCACTCCTGAACTTTCTAGAACCCGAAGAAGAAGAAAAAGAAGAAGAAGAAGAAGAAGAAGAAGAAGAAAATAAGATCACCTGGGGATGCGTCACTCAGGATGCTGGGTTCGACGACCCTCGGGTGAGGCAGCGGCCTGGGCGATGGACCGCCGAGAGAGGTGGACGAGTCAGGATCGGCTGAGTGGCGGTCGGCAACTGAAGAACTTGTGACCGGCTTTGGCACGATCAAGACCATGAGTACGACTGCAAGCAGGAGGTCGATGGTGGTTGCACGATCTGGGTGGCAGTGATAACTCCGTCTGTACGACAACGTCTCAAACCTCTAGATCTGAGTCAAATCGATGAGAAGATGGCGCCAACGAGATTATGGCAGAGGCAAGAGTTTGAGAAGGTAGGGCACGGTGCTGGTGACTCAATGGATCCGGGTGACTTGATGGATCCGCGCTCAGGGAGTCAGCGCTGAGTCAAAGCAGTGGTCGGGATGATTATGGCTCGAGGCTAAGGTTCCGACGAGGTTTGGTAGAGACCGGCTGATGGTGGAGGTTGTCCGGTGGTTGGGTGATGACTTAGAAATTGAAAATTCAACACAGAGATTGAGGTGTAGCAGCACCGCTTTGTATCCTGGCTAGACACAACAGCTCCAGGACACAGATGATGCACAGATGTAGCACCAGACACGACGACGACAACAACGATCGAGCGGCAGAGGATCCCGACAGATGATGATGGTGGTCAAGAATTTAGATTAGGGTTTTGAGAATTTGTGTCGGATGTACGTGTCTATAGGGCACAAGAAATGGATCGGGTTTGTTGGGGTAGAGTTTGATGTCCTGTGTCGTATCGGATCAGATACAGAGAATGTATTTGTAAAAGCTAGAAAAATATTAATAAAATATGGATGGACACGTCGACACGACAAGATTCAAAAAGTTGTTGGACACAGACACAATATAGACATGGTCATTAAGATCACGTAGGAAAATTAGGGATGCTAATCCATGCAATAATTAGGTTATTTATAGGGTGATTAGGAAGATCCTAGAATCTTAAGCACATGGCTTATGAGGGAATATTCCAAAGAATATACCAATTTCTAAAGAATATTCCTTGGGATGAATTAACACTAATCTCTAATTAATTAAGGGATTCTAAAATGTTTCTATCAATTCTAGTTGTTAAGCATTCACCATAGACTCCTAACAATTGCTAATAAACCCAACATACTTTCACTACCAAAATTTATCGTTTTAGCGACGGCCACATCCGTCGCTAAACCGATGGTAATCACTATTAGCGATCGATAACCGACGGATTTTGGCCAAAAAATCTGTCGGCAATCAGCTCGTCGCTAATAACGGTCCGTCGCTAAGTTGTCGTCACATGACGGAATAGCGACGGATTTTCGACATCACAATACGAAGCATTAGCGACGCATTTGCGACGAACTGTCGTCCATTTCAACTATTAAGTACTGAACTGTGTAGACAATAGCGACGTAACATTCCGTCGGTAACCCGTCGTAACAGCGTATCAGATTGTATCTTTCCGTCGCTAATCCGTCGGTATACGTGTAACTAACGACGGATTGGCGACGGCGTTCTGACAGACTATCCGTCGATCAGGTTCTGGAAATGCTTGGCATTTCCAGCACCATGGCGACGGAAGAGTAGTCGCTAATCCGTCGATATATGTCGACCGAATAGCGACGGATTAACCGTCGACCTTGTTCTGGAAATTCTTGTTATTTCCAGAACACGGGCGACGGATAGGTCGTCGCTATTCCGTCGAACAATATACCATGCCGACGAATAATCCGTCGATCATCCGTCGCTACCTGGGAAAATTTTTAAATATCCAGTTAGCGATGGAATAACCGTCGAAAAGTAGTCGGAAACTGGTGATGACCGTCGTAAAACGGTCACAAGTCCGTCGCTAACTGAGAATATTTTGAAAAAATTACAGCGCTTTTCCTGTTCGTAAAAAAATTGCATAAACCAAACCAATATATAATGCACACCAATTATCCAACAATCACATAGACCAAATATATTATGCACACCAATTATCCAAGAATCACATAGACCAAATATGCACATACGAATTTAATGCACACCAATTATCCAAGAATCATATAGACCAAACCAAATTAATATAAAATAGACATCAATTATCCGGAAGAGTAACCCAATATCCATCGTTATAATCCGATCATTGCACAAATATTCTAAATTTTTCATAAATATTCCAAAATACATAGGAAAGAGTTGGCCAGTTACAGTAACCTAATATCCATCGCTGGCGACTGATCATAGCACAAATATTCCAAAATTTTCACAAATATTCCAAAATACATAGGAAAATCGACTTTGGCCTCAACAAAGACCACAAGTCAGACGATGAATCCTCACAGCCAGGGATGATAGTTGCGTTGAGGCATGTACCATTCTATCAGCCACTTTGCATACGAAGGCTCAATCTGGTTGAGGTCTTCTGTAGGGACAGGAGGGTCGGTCCCAATGCTACTACTCTCTGACGGTGGCTCCTCCTTAGCTTCAAGCTTGGGAGCAATCTCTTCCCTGATGGTCATCGGTTCTTCCTTGACCTTGACCTTTGGTAACACCTTCTCCTTAACAGTCACCGGCTCTTGTTTGACGACGGAGACTTCCTCCGTGTCGACCTCCAAGGGTTTCTTGCCTCGACCCCTTCCTCGACTAGCAGCACCACCTCGACGAGTCCTAGGAGCCATCTTTCTGACAACAGAAATTTATCGTATAGGGTAAAGAAATTTATCGTTTTATAAAAGTTGTGACGTTGGTTTTTTGTGTTCATCATCATTAGAGGGAGCACATAGGTTTTCTTCATAGTTCTCCTATGCACACCCTCCGGGTCATGCCTCCGACTGTGCTGCTTTCCCCTCCTCTTCCTGCCCACTTCTTCTCCTCCGACTCTACACTTGAGCTGGATGTCATATGTGGCTGAGAGAGTCAAATAAAAAGAAGGAAAGTAGGGAGGAGCAGATTGGTTCAGAGCCATGGTGGAAGAGAGGAGAAGGAAGATGCTTGATCAGAACGGATGGCTCAGAACACAAGCCAAGATTCATTCTAGCATACATTAGTGTGAATCATCTATGTTCTGTACATATGGTGTAGTATATGTTCTTATCGTATCTAGTATCTGAAGAACGTAATAGAATCAAGATTAACTCACTAATGTATTACTAAGACATCATCTACTACTATATAAGATATAGTGATAGGTTGTCGTATCATCATTGCCGAGGGATGAGGGTCGGAGGATAGGCAACTTTATCTACGGCTACATAGTTTCTGCCTCGCCAGTCGAATGGCTGCAGGGACTATGTCCTGATCACCATGTCGTACCGTAGATTAATGCAAATGGAGCTGAAAATATCCGTCGCTAATCGGTCACTAGTCCGTCGGTAACTGAGAATTTTTTAAAAAAAAATTGCAGCACTTTTCCTGTTCACAAAAATATGCATAAACCAAACCAATATATAATGCACACCAATTATCCAAGAATCACATAGACCAAATATGCACATACGAATTTAATGCACGCCAATTATCCAAGAATCATATAGACCAAATCAAATTAATATAAAATAGACATCAATTATCTTGAAGAGTAACCTAATATCTGTCGTTATAATTCGATTTATCTTCAAGTCTGAGAACGGATGGCTCAGAACATAAGCCAAGATTCATTCTAGCATACATTAGTATGAATCATCTATGTTCTGTACATATGGTGTAGTATATGTTCTTATCGTATCTAGTATCTAAAGAACGTAACAGAATCAAGATGAACTCACATAATGTAATACTAAGACATCATCTACTACTATATAAGATATAGTGATAGGTTATCGTATCATCATTGCCGAGGGATGAGGGTCGGAAGACAGTCAACTTTATCTACGGCTACAAAGTTTCTGCCTCGCCAGTCGAATGGCTGCAGGGACTATGTCCTGATCACCATGTCGTACCGTAGATAATGTAAATGGAGCTGGAGCCAAAATACAGAATCAAATCCCTGGGATGGATGGCTCAGAACACAACCAACCGGAGAGGATACTCTGAGAGATCCATCTGAGTAGGACGTATACTCTGAGAGATCACCTTTACAAGAATGATATTAGTAGTGGGATTGAGTGCTGGAGGGGATATTATCAGAGTATACGTCCTACTCAGATGGGTCTCTCACCGTTACTATTTTTTTCTGACAACATGGTGGATGTGCTCCGTCAACAGAATCTGGCTCCGAGCCAAAACTTTGCCCCGGAGCTCAAGTGGACATCCTTCGTGTAGAGCTCAAGTGAGAGGTTCCTGACAGCATGGTGGTCTCCTTTGTCAAAGTATCCGTGCTCGTCCCACAACCAATGTGGGATGAGCACGGATACTTTGACAAAGGAGACCACCATGCTGTCAGGAACCTCTCACTCGAGCTCTACACGAAGGATGTCTAATTGAGCTCCGGGGCAAAGTTTTAGCTCGGAGCAAGAATCTGTTGACGGAGCACATCCACTATGCTGTCAGAAAAAATTAGTAACGGTAGGAGACCCATCTGAGTAGGACGTATACTCTGATAATATCTCCTCCAGCACTCAATCCCACTACTGATATCATTCTTGTAAATGTGATCTCTCAGAGTATACGTCATACTGAGATGGATCTAGTATTCTCTCTTGTTGGTTGTCGTGTCATCATTGCCGAGGGATGAGGGTCGGAGGACAGTACAAATAGTCTAATACAAAAACAACTCAATATGTAGTCCAATACAAATAGTCTAATACAAAAACAACCCAATACAAATAGTCTAATACAAATAAGTACTAATAGCTAATGAGAACCACGCTGCTCACGCAAACGCTCAGTGATACGTTCACGCAACCACCTCGAAAAAGCGAGATTTTTGGCGCGGGGAGAGCTGTCGTCCCTTGCAAGGACTGCATGAAGAGTCCTCTCGGTCTCACTAGCTACCGGTGCTGGATGAATAGAATTCCCGGTCTCACTAGCAACCGGTGCCACTTCCTCCTTAACTGTAGGAGGAGCCACCTCAGCATTCACTGTTTTCCTCAAACGACGTACCGCTCCTCGGGTCATGGGTGCCATCTGGTAAGATCGATAGTCACAAATAATATAATTGTAACATAAGCAAGCTAACTAAAGGAACCATCATATAATTTGAGTACATTTTCGAAAGCCGATAAAGTATAAAAAATTCGATTTTTTGCCAAGTGTGAGAACGGATGGATCAGAAGACAACCCAAGATTCATTCAAGCATACATTAGTATGAATCATCTATGTTCTGTACATATGGTGTAGTATATGTTCTTATCGTATCTAGTATCTGAAGAACGTAACAGAATCAAGATGAACTCACATAATGTAATACTAAGACATCATCTACTACTATATAAGATATAGTGATAGGTTGTCGTATCATCATTGCCGAGGGATGAGGGTCGAAAGACAGTCAACTTTATCTACGGCTACAAAGTTTCTGCCTCGCCAGTCGAATGGCTGCAGGTACTATGTCCTGATCACCATGTCGTACCGTAGATCAAATGGAGCTGGAACTGGAGCCAAAATACAGTACTACTTCACCATGTCGTACCATTTTACTCTTTCTCTCTCCTTCCCCCCCTCCGGTGCTCTCACTCTCTCCGGCGCTCTCACACTACTAATTCCTATGTGTTTTAAGTGTGAAAACGGATGGCTCAGAACACAACCCAAGATTCATTCTAGCATACATTAGTGTGAATCATCTATATTCTGTATACATATCGTGTAGTATATGTTAACTTTATCGTATCTAGTATTTGAAGGACGTACGTAACAGAATCAAGATGAACTCACTAATGTAATACTAAGACATCATCTACTACTATATAAGATATAGTGATAGGTTGTCGTATCATCATTGCCGAGGGATGAGGGTCGGAGGACAGGCAACTTTATCTACGGCAACATAGTTTCTGCCTCGCCAGTCGAATGGCTGCTGATACTATGTTCTGATCACCATATCGTACCGTAGATTAATGCAATTAATGGAGCTGGAAATATCCGTCGCTAACTGGTAACTAGTCTGTCGTTAACTGAGATTGTCACATACACATATATATATCACAGCTAGATGTATAGATATATACATCTATACAGAAGCACACAACTGATAGAACTTGTACTGTCCTTGAGACAGTGAACATATACACCATGAATCCAAACCCCATATATATTCACATTTACTAATCCAAACACTACCAAACTAATGGAACACCCAATATGGATAACACATTATTTAGCCAATATATAAACTCAGATGAATTTGAGAAGCAAAGCCACCCGTCGCCCCCGACCAAAGCCCGTCGCCCCAAGCCCGCCGCCCAGTAGTTCGGTTGTATATATATATATGAAGAGTGCTTATGGGTGTGCGTCGGTTACAAATAGCCCCGACGCACCCGCCCCAAGCCAGCCGCCCAGCCCCCGACGCCGCCGCCCCAAGCCCACCGCCCAGCCCCCGACCCAAACCAGCCGTCCAGCCCCCGACGCCCCCGCCCCAAGCCAGCCGCCCAGCCCCGACGCCGCCGCCCCAAGCCCACCGCCCAGCCCTCGACCCAAGCAAGCCGTCCAACCCCGACGCCCCAACCCCAAGCCCGGCTCCCAGACCCCGACGCCCCCGCCCCAAGCCCACCGCCCAGACCCCGACCCAAGCAAGCCGCCCAGCCCCCGACGCCCCAACCCCAAGCCCGCCTCCCAAACCCCGACGCCCCCGCCCCAAGCCCACCGCCCAGACCCCGACCCAAGCCAGCCGCCCAGCCCCCTACGCCTCAACCCCAAGCCCGCCTCCCAGACCCCGACGCCCCCGCCCAGCAAGCCAGCCGCCAAGCCCCGGACGGCCCAGCCCCAAGCGCGCCGTCCAGTCCCTATACGACACCGCGAGAGAGAAAGAGAGAGAGAGAGAGAGAGATCGAGAGAGAGAGAGAGAGGGGGTTACCTTCGGGAGAGAGAGAGGAGAGGACGCCGACGCCGACGACGACACCGACGCTGATCACCGAAGCCGACACCGACGAGAGAGAGAGAGAGAGAGAGAGAGAGAGAGAGGAGAGATAGTAAATTTGGGGGGAATGCGAAAAGTTCCCCCCGTCGTTTCATTTAAAGTCTGGTACGTTTATATAGCGACGGACTCGCGACTGGTAAAAAATCGTCGCCCAGCAGTCGCCTTTTTTGATAAGTGCCGACTGAATATCCGTCGCTAAGTCGTCGAAAATATGTCCCGCCAATTTTTTACACAATTTCCGCCAAATAATCGATTGTGTAGCGATGACAAAAAATCTGTCGCTATAACACCGACAGTCTAGTGACGGATGTACGACCTTTCCTCCCCCTAAAATTAAAATAAAAATGGGAAAGGCGTGTAGTCGGTAATCCGTCACTGAGCGGCCACGAAACTGTCGCTAATACCGACGGAAAATTTTCGTCGCTAAAAAATCGTCGCTAAATGAGTGTATTTTGGTAGTGTTTCTAATATTTATAATTATCCCATTCTCCTAAATGAAAGATGCTCAATAATTATCACGACCCGCTCCCGAGTCCGACTCGCCTAGCCTACATTATGGACTCAATGTAGAAAGCTGTACTAAGTATCTAAAGACTTCACTAGATAAGACAAAATTTAAATCACAGCATTTATTATGTTCCAGAGTTCAACAGAATACAATGTTACAAAGTCCAAAAAGTAAAGTCTACTATACAAAAATAAAACTAGCTCTAATGTCAGTAGCAACTCCTAGGTCTTGAATCATAGTGTCGTCCTGCTCAACTAAGGTTCCGAGCTCCTGCCCATAGAAGTTAGAACATCAGTCCCAAGTTTACCTGCAACATATCCAGTCAGGAGCAAAGCAAAGTACATTCTACAATAATAAAATAAGTACAACATGTGAACAAGAAAAAGATAATAAAACATGATGAACATGAAACTGTAAATGTATAATCTAAATTGAACATGAAACATGTAGCAAAAGATCCTAACATGTGATTTGAAATAGCTACTAGAATATGTGACCGGGTGAAAAAAGATCATGAACAAATACAAGTAATAGTATGACTTAGAATCCAACGTACACGATGTGAGACCTAAGCAACATGAATCCTAGGTTGAACTTTGGTCACATATCTGTAGTATTTCTCCTCCCCTAGATACAAGTAAAGATCATGAACCAGAATGTAGATCAAGTCATGTAACAATATGTCCAATATGAAAGACCATGACATGAAGTAAATGAATTAAAATCATAGAAGTACTTGTCTTTGTCCTTGCAAAATCAAATCTATCTATATGTTCACCTAAAATAGGGCAAAAATATATTATATTCTAAAATAACAATCTAACCAATATCGCTAACTAAACTAACCAATTTCACTATATATAATAGCTAACTACACATATTCTAGCTATCAAGGAAAATAATTTAGTAAATTATTATTTTAATAAATTATCATCTATTTTTGAAATATAAACATACTAGAATATTTGCTACCAAAATATGATATAATAGTATAACAACTATATTCTAGTTTTAGTCAATATAAGTACCAGTAAAATACCTCAAACTATACTTTAGTAAAATTATTTATTATTTAGAAAAATACTTGTAAGTAAAATATTTATAAAACTTGATATTAAGAAGAAGGAGGAGGACATCATCCTTCACAATTCTATAGGCATCACCTCTCTCCTTCATAATTCTACTAGAATATTTGCTAACATACAATCACCTCTCTCCTTCACAATTCTACAGCTGACACCACACAGTCACTGCTCTTTCTTATCACATACGCATCCTAAATCTGCAGGCATCATCTTTTCCAAAACCTAGCTATAGAAGAAGAGAACACGAAGGAGATGAAGAAGATCGAGAAGAAGGAGGAGGACATGGGAAAGAAGGAAAGAGTTGAGTGCTCACCTCTACTCGGTGTTCGTGCCGAGATGCGGTGGCAAGCCGGACTGTGGCTGCAGACACGAAGTATCAGGCATAGAAGAAGATGGTGTTCCACAAACACGGCGGCGGATCGGCCAACCCGGTAGCTACCGGCGACTAGGCGACATAGTTCTCGACAGTGGTGGCTCTCCAGAGGCGGCGTCAACCACTCATGGCAATACGGTAAGGCGGTGACGAAGCATAGGTGACTCTGATCGGCGGTGAGGAGGCCCAGTAGATCAAGAGGCGGCACCGGAGTCAGGTGAGTGGGGTCTTTTAATTTGGTGATGGCAGTGTTTGTATTCTGTGGATGGTTTTGATGTGGAGATAAGATTGGTTGGGTCGGGTAAGAGGAGGCAAGGTGGGTGTAGATCCGGTGGCTATTGGTTTTGTATAGTAGTTGGCTGGAGTACCGGGGTGATGCCATAGCGGATGCACGGTAGTGGAGCTGGCGTTTTGTTGAGGTAACGTTGATGGTTTGAGAAAGTCGAGGAGGGACAGGTGGTGGCGAGATTCGCTGGAGGTGGTTGTTGGTGGTGTGATGGTAAGATGTGGTGGGACTTGCTGGAGTCAGGGACAGTGGAGTGGTGGTGGTGAGGCCTGATGTTAGGCGGGTTGGATCGAGGAGTTGGTGCTCATTGGTGGTGCTAGGCTGTGGAGGGGTGTTCACTGGTGATGGGGAAATTAGGGGGATCGCCGACGAGGTAGCGCGGAGGTGGTCAGGGGCAGAGCAGTGAGGAGCTAGGATCTGCGATGGCGAGGTTCGTCGGAGCTTGGTCGGGCATAGCGGCTGGCGACTGGCTGATTGAACATGCGAGAGAAATAGTTGCAAGAGAGAGAGAAAGAAATATTATGTTATAAAATATTGGAGAGTCCCAAAATTTTAGTAGAAATAGTTGGAGTGTTCTCCAAGCCTTAGTGCCATACAATATAAATTGTACTAGATTTAAGGACAATTAGTAAAGGATACTAACTAACTAATTACTAACACTAACTAATCCATAACTAATCAGGTAATTAGTAGCTAATTCTTAATTAGAAATAACTAACACTCAGTTAAGCTAACTAACCCATTAGTTAGCAACTAATCTATTAATTAATAATTAATCAATAAGTAGGACTTAAACAATCAATTTAGCTAACTAAATAATTAATTACCTCTAGCCCAAATCCATAGGCTCATAATCCAAGCCAAGGCTAGGTAGGTAATTATAATAGCTAGCCCATATTCCAAGTCCAAACTTGGTAGGCTAACAATAATTAAATAATAAAATAATTCTAAAATGAAAACAATTAATAAAATATATATTATCAGGATTATGAATAAATTTAAAATAATCCAAAAATAATTTATAAATTCCCAAAATTCATAATATTGTTTTTTTCCAAAAATAAAATTTCAAATCCAAGAAAAGGATTTTACAATTCTAAATTTTAAAAAGTAGAAATTCAAAATCTAGGTAGTTATAATAATAATCAAATTGCCAAAATGATTATGAAAATAATGGCTTCTAAATAATTACCAATGATAATAATTCTCAAAATAATAATTAGATTAATTACGATTTTGGAAATATAAAAATAATCAAGATTTTGAAATCATGGGGTTACAAAGTCCATCAAATCCAAGTATGTTCTGCTGCAGAAGTTTCTCAAGCACAGAAAGCACAAGACAAATAATGGCAATTTGTGGATGGCACAATAGTTAGCCCTAAATGATCTACCAAGCAAGATGGGCTAAAAAGAAACTTTTATTATAGAGGAAGGAGAGGGGCTAAAAATAGGGCCATAAAGACCCAATAAAACAAAAAGAGCCCCTAGGAAGAGGAGTCTTAGAATCGTCAATGGCATCCGCAATATCCTAGATTGATCGGATGCCACCGATATAGAAAAGACAGTAAAACGTATCCCTACCTTCCTGCAAATCCCTCTCTCTCTCCTGGAGGAAGAGAACATGAGTCTGGAGAGATGCCTAGGGACTTGCCATGGTCACCCACATACATGCGGTCTAGTTCAGAAGTTGCATTGTCCTCAACAACTTCTTCTTCTCCTGCCACTTTCCGTTCCCGGAATACGTATTCTAAATACATGTACTGCTGGAATGTATTTATTTAATATTTATTATGTATTATTCTGTATTTAAATCTCTTTAATTTTATGTTAATTTATTTCCTGCAATTATTTTTCTGTATTTTACTTTCTGCATTTTTATTCTCTATTTTTACTTTGCTTTTTGGGTTCGGCCTAGATTGGTTTGTTTTCGGTTTTAGTTGGTTCATCATGAACCGAACCCACCTACCACCACTCCTTCATTTAAAGCCCATCCCCTTTCTCTCTCTTCATTACTTTTTTTCATTTCTCTTCTTCTTCCTCATAACTCCCCCACCAACCTAGGAGGGCTAGGCAAGTGCCAACTTGCTTCTTGATGGATTTTTATTTTTTGTTGTTCCATTGTGTTCCTCTCAAGATTCTTAGACACTTTAGTACTTAGCATTTTCTATTCCCATGGCTCATTTTGTGTAGATCTAAGTTTAATATATTTTCGAATTTTTTTGGTTTTGATCTAGTAACTTTGTTATTTTTCAAGTTTTGATGGTTCTATGTTGTAGAAAATTTTATTCTACCCAATTTTGACTATTGGAAGTCCTGACTTCGACTTATTTTGTGTAATTTATGGTCTTTTTGGTTCATGGGTTTTCATGGCCATAAGAGGCTGTTTGGAGAAGATGAGCAGTACATGCTGTTTCTGGCGCATGCTGTTTTCTGGCGCATGCTGTTTCTGGCGCATGCTGTTTTCTGGCGCATGCTGTTTCTGGCACATGCTCTTTTCTGGCGCATGCTATTTCTGGCGTATGCTGTTTCTGGCGCATGCTGTTTCTGGTGCATGCTGTTTTCTGGCGCTTGCTGTTTTCTGGCGCATGCTGTTTCTGGCGCATGCTGTTTCCTGGCGCATGTTGTTTTCTGGCGCATGCTATTTTCTGGCACATGCTATTTTTCGTGGCCGCATGACACGTCCTGGACGCATAAGATCCTGACCACATATGCATTCTCAGCCACATGAACTTCTATAATTTTCCGGCCGTATGACTCTAACCCATGATGCCTTTTTACTGATTCTTGTCCCAAATTAACATTGATTGATATTGATTATGACCTTGACTAATAATTGATCATGCGTTCCTAGTTGGAACTAAGAGACTGGCTAGTCGTCTTATTGAATTGAATGAATGAGACACGTTCATATTAATTATGAACTATTGTAATCGATTGGCCGATCCCGAATATTGGCATACAAGCATATGCAGGCTTCAATTTATTTATTTCTCTACAAAAGTAGCATGTGTACTTTATGGCCAAGGCATGATTATTCCGTGGCTAGTTTTGATTGTTGCATTACGCTATGCAAGACCTAAAACCTAACCGCACGGGTATCGTTGTAGAGATGTGCATATCGTACCCCGTACGAAAGTACTCATTCTGAATGACCATGATCTACGACATGAGATTTCACTCAACATAGAGGCTATTAAGTTAAATAAAATAATGATTGCATAGAGAGAACGGATTCCCGAGTTCTTACATGACAGCCCTCTTTGGGACTATTAAGTGACCGACAGGCCGGCTGGTTCTCACAGATACTGCAAACCTGCCACACGGGCAGGGAGTGTTATCTGCTTATATTATTTATTGTACATTGTATATTAACGACGGGCGTCCCACTGTGACTCGTCTAAATATATGATTGGCGCAATTGATTGATTGGGTAAACTAGCCTTGCTTGCATATAGTAAGAACTGAGGAATCCTTTATTGCATAATTCCAGGATAACTTGGAACTCACAGTAGCAAGCCGTAGTAGTTGCATGTCCGTTTAAATTGATTTGTTTGTGTACTGTATCTACTATGTTAACTAACTGAGATGATCAGAATGTCAGGGCATGACGGGCCAACTTCTGTCCTTGTTTGGTTAGAAGGTTGGTTCGAAGTGTCGTGATGTTGTGCGAATTCCAGTGGCAAGCAGAGATCTACTTATCATATTCTCTTATTACTGGTTTTAATTCCTCATATCGTGCTTCCTTGCGGTACTTACTATTAGAGGTCTAACCTCTCTGGTTTTGTATGGCCAGATCTAGAGCCGGTTCCCGAGGACTCAGCTTACTTCCACCTCCAAGATGGTTAATACTAGAGGAATGATCGCAGGAGGACTCGAGTGGGTTCCTTACTTCTCTGCTTGTTTTGTTATTTACTTAATACCTTGCCGTTTGGCACCGATATGTTAGTCGGATTATCTTGTACTTACTTTTACATAATTGTAACTAAGTCAGGCTGCAGCTGATAACAATTGTGTATACTTTGCTACATCATCTGGCTATGTTTTGTAAAGCCAGATATCAAAAATATTTTGACTGAGCGTTTGGGACGCCTTACTGTTTTATCTTACATATTCTCTATTTCTGTTTCGTGTTTGAATGATTGAGACAATAGATGTGAAGTGACCATAGTGTGACTTTTATGTAGTATGCACCCCCTCGTCTTATTAGACAACATTGATCGTATTATATGGTATTCCTCTACCCGTAATATGTAGCTGGCTGAGTCATTCTCCCGCTCTCCAGTATTCTGGTTCTGGGGCGTGACAAGGTTTTAGTGGTGGCCCATGCAGGTCTGATTTCAGACTTGTGGGGTGTTTTGATTTATAGGATGTCTCAATCATATATGTTCCCCCTTGATCTTATGATTCGTTGTTCTCAATCCTAGCTTGACATTCCCGTATCCTTCGGCTTCATTGATCCTTCATGTCCGGTCGTTTGATTGCTCTCTTGTCCCTTTCCTTAGGGGCACTTCGTCTTCATCTGTCAGAACTGGACAACAACAACAAGGGCAACATGGACAACATGACCAGGTTGGTCAGCAACAAGGACCAGTACTACCCTAAGAGGCTATTCAAGAAGAAGTGATAGTGGAAGCAGCAGCTGGATCACAGTATCCGGAGGTTCCACCACCAACAACAGTTCCACCTACCCCTGTGGAAGTAGACACACCAGCCCTTCTGGAGATCATGAGAGGGATGATGGCTACTCAGCAATACCAGATGTTAGTCCAGCAGTGCATGCACACTCAGTTGCAAGAGCAGAACGTACTACTCAACCAAGGGTTGCAGACAGCATTGGAAAGAGGGGCAAGGACAGATTCACGAGCATTAGCCAAGTTTTGCAAGTACAAACCCTACCGTTTCGAGGGCACGGAAGATGCCATCTCAGCAGATGCATGGCTTAAGGATATTGAGGCAATTTTAACAGCAGCTAAGGTGCCGGCGGAAGAACGTGTGGATCAAGTGAAGTTGTTACTTCAAGATCTCGTACGTGATTGGTGGGAATCAGAAGAAGTAGGCATCAGACGTCCTGTTGCTTGGGACGATTTTACTGCAAGGTTCAAGACGAAGTACTATGGAGTTGTGGCACAATTTGAGCTACAACAGAAGTTTATCAACCTCAAGCAGGCCGGCAAGACGGTAGATGCTTATGCAGCAAAGTTCTGCAGATTGAGTAGGTTCGCCCCGGAGATGGTAGCAACAGAGAGCCAGAGGGCTATGAGGTTCCAGCAAGGGTTTCATCTTGAGCTCTTGCAATTGATAGAGGGGCACAATTACCAGACTTTTGACGAAGTATTGACGGCAATCCGAAGGCATGAGATCACCGTTCAGAGGATCACGACAAGGACTGGAGGTCAGAAGAGATCCCACAGTCAGATTGAAGGAGAAGGGGGAGCAGCGCCCCGAACAACAGCACCATCCCTTGGTATTCGCATTCACGATGTGGCAATACGAGGGCCAGTACCACCACCAAGGCAACAATAACAGCAACAGAGGAAGAACCAACAACCCCCAGCTGGCTGCACTTATTGTGGAAAGTTAGGGCACACTAGAGATGTGTGTCGGACATTGAACGGACAGTGTTTGATATATGAAAATCCAGATCATCGGGTTACCACATGTCCTATAAATTTGAGGTCAGGAGGACCAGTGCAACAATTTCCTGCTCTAGCAGCACCAGGGACAGGACAACATCGAGAACCAGCGGTAGAAGTGAGACCGTTGGCACAACGCCCGTTCATGACACATGCTCAGATGTTTCGGCAGCAGGGACCGCCGATGCAGCAACACCAGCATAGACCACCCCAGCATCATCAAGAAAGGGGCCAGCAGCAGCACCAGGCTAGGCCGCAATATGGAAACCAACAAGAAGGTCGAGGGCAGGCATTCACTCTGTCCTTGGAGGAGGCATTACCATCGGAAGATGTTGTGGCAGGTAACATTCTCGTTGCCTCATATCCCGCAGTAGCATTATTTGATTCGGGAGCATCACACTCATTTATATCTGCACAATTTGTAACACGGCTAGGAATAGAATTCGAGGCATTGCCAGGGAGGTAAAATATACTCAATGGTAATGGGCTCGTAGGAGTTAGTAGAGTTATTCTAGCATGTAGCGTTGTAGTTTTGCGGGCATTCCTTACCCGCCCGGTTGATAGAATTTTCTGTTGGAAATTTTGACGTTATCTTAGGCATGGACTGGCTGAAAGACAGTCATACGACAATAGATTGTCGTAGAGGGAGTATATCTTTTGATATTTCAGGCATGAAGCGGTTCACCTTAGTCAGATCAGTGGCAACTCAACAAGAATAGGGAGTAGTGACGGCAATGGAAGAAATTCAAGTTCCGAAGGTAGTTGAAGAGTTTCTGGACGTATTTCCCGAAGAACTTCCAGGTCTACCACCGGTTAGGGATATTGAGTTCAGCATAGAATTGGTACCTGGAACTAAACCGATATCAGATCGAGTTTACAGAATGACGAATTCAGAATAGGCCAAGGTATATCAGCACATAGAGGAACTGAAGGAGAAGAAGTTCATCCAAGCTAGCATATCACCATGGGCAGCACCAGTAGTACTTGTGGGAAAGAAGGATGGGTCATCGAGATTATGTATCGATTACAGTAAGCTTAACGTGGCAACAGTAAAGAACAAGTACCCACTACCCAGGATCGACGACTTGTTTGATCAGTTGAGTAGAGCTAGAGTTTTCTCCAAGATAGATCTTCGTTCAGGGTATCATCAAGTGAGGGTTCGGAAGGAGGATATTCCCAAGACAGCATTCAGGTCGAAGTATGGGCATTATGAATTCTTGGTAATGCCGTTTGGTTTGACCAATGCTCCAGCAATATTTGTGGATTTGATGAATCGCATCTTTATGCCATACTTTGATCAATTTGTCATTGTATTTCTTGACGACATTCTCGTCTACTCTGCTAGTGAAGAGGAGCATGAGGACCACCTCAGAAAAGTGTTACAGGTTCTGAGAGAGAACCAGTTGTATGCCAAGCTCAGCAAGTGTGAGTTTTGGTCGGACCATATTTCATTTTTAGGCACATCGTATCAGGAGCTGGGGTAGCAGTGGATCCCAAGAAGGTAGAAGCAGTAGAGAGTTGGCCAGCACCCAAGACCGTAGCTGATGTGCGGAGTTTCTTGGGATTGGCAGGATATTATAGAAGATTCGTAGCAGACTTTGCAAGACTTTCAGCATCCATGACCCGCTTGACACGGAAGGATGTACCATTCGTCTGGTCGACAGAATGTCAGGCGTCATTTGAGAACTTGAAGCAGAAGTTGATATCAGCACCTATTCTTACATTGCCAGTTGGGCCCGGAGGTTTCACTGTATATTGTGATGCGTCAGGTAAAGGACTTCGATGTGTCCTCATGCAACATGGAAAGGTGATAGCATATGCATCTAGGTAACTTCGAGACCACGGGAAGAATTACCCAACTTATGACTTGGAGTTGGCGGCAGTAGTATTTGCTTTGAAGCTATGAAGGCATTACTTATATGGTGATCGAGTGGATATGTACACAGACCACAAAAGTCTGAAGTACATCTTTACTCAGAAGGAGCTGAACATGAGGCAGAGAAGATGGTTGGAGTTGATCAAGGATTACGATGTAGAGCTTCAGTATCATCCAGGCAAGGCTAATGTGGTAGCAGACGCTCTCGGCAGGAGAGGCGGCACATTTATGTTGACAACACAGAGGCATATCTTAGAAGACCTTCAGGAGATGGGCATCGAAGTTATACTTCCTAGTAATGTAGGAGTTCTAACAAGTCTACAAGTTCAATCCGACTTGGTAGACAGGATCAAGGCAGCTCAGGCACAGGACCCAAGGATTCAGAAGCTTAGAGCAGAATGTGAGTCAGAACTTAGAAAGGAGATGCAAATTCATGAAGATGGTACACTTAGGTTTAGGTCACGTCTATGTATTTCCAGTGGAGATATCAGACATGAGATTATGACAGAAGCTCACAGTTCCCAGTATTCTGTACATCCTGGAGGGACCAAGATGTACCAAGATATCAAGCAGCACTTCTGGTGGAACGGAATGAAGAGGGAGATAGCTAGATTTGTTTTCCGTTGCTTGGTATGTCAGCAAGTAAAGGCAGAACAGTAGAGGCCAGCTGGGTTATTGCAATCGCTTTCTATTCCGGAATGGAAATGGAAACATATTACAATGAACTTTGTGACCGGTTTACCGAGATCACTAAGTGGTAAAGATGCTATTTGGGTGATAGTAGAACGACTTACAAAGGTGGCACACTTTCTTTCTTTCAGAGTAGGGCAATCTACAGAAAAGTTGGCAGAGTTGTATATGCAACAGATAGTCAGGCAGCATGGAGTCCCTGTCAGTATTGTGTCAGACAGAGATACCCGTTTTACATCATATTTTTGGAAGAGCTTATATCATAGCCTGGGTACCAAGTTAAGATTTAGCACGACTTACCATCCACAGATGGACGGGCAATCAGAAAGAATAATTCAGACTTTAGAGGATATGTTGTGAGCTTACACTCTGGATTTTGGAGGATCTTGGGAGAGCCACCTGCACTTAGTCGAATTCTCATACAACAACAGTTATCAAGCCGGTATCCAGATGGCGCCATTTGAAGCATTATAGGGTAAGAAGTGTAGGTCGCCACTGGCATGGAATGATATCGGGGAGAGGAAGATGTTAGGCCCGGAAATGATTGTCCAGACAGTTGAAGTTGTCAAAGGAATTAGAGAGCGACTTCGAGTTGCGCAGGATCGGCATCGTCATTGGGCGGACCAGTATCGTAGGCCGCTAGAGTTTTCCGTTGGGGACCACGTGTTCTTACGGATCTCACCTACCCGTAGGGTCATTAGATTTGGCGTTCGTGGGAAGTTGAGCCCGCGATACGTGGGCCCGTTTCTTATCCTTGATCGGATAGGCGATGTTGCTTATCGTTTATCCCTTCCACCTTCGTTACGAGAGGTGCATGACGTGTTTCATGTATCTCAGTTGCGGAGGTATGTATCGGACCCAAGCCATATCCTTGATCATTCTGAGCTGGTTGTTGGTACCAACCCGTCTTACGAGGAACAGCCTGTGTCCATTTTGGACCGAAGAGAGAAGATACTCAAGAACCGAACAATTAGCCTTGTCCGGGTTGCTTGGGGTCATCACTCTCTAGGGGAGTCAATGTGGGAACGTGAGGATGATATCCGATCACGGTATCCGTACCTGTTTGACTCACAAGGTATATCTCTTTCTGTATACCTTGATTGTCTTAACTCCTCATGCTTGTCACCTTATGAGTAGAATTGCTTGGTGTCGTCGATAGTTAAACATATATATGTTACTTGCTATTGGCATTGTAGAATGATTGCTTACTCAAATTGCTTATACTTAGAATTAGTTTAGCTCCGATGTTCTATCAAGCTTGGATTTGAAATTCCGAGGACGGAATTTTTCTAAGGAGGGTAGAGATGTCACTTTCCGTTTCCGAAATACGTATTCTAAATACATGTACTGCTGGAACGTATTTATTTAATATTTATTATGTATTATTCTATATTTAAATCTCTTTAATTTTATGTTAATTTATTTCCTGCAATTATTTTTCTGTATTTTACTTTCTGTATTTTTATTCTCTATTTTTACTTTGCTTTTTGGGTTCGGCCTAGATTGGTTTGTTTTCGGTTTTAGTTGGTTCATCATGAACCGAATCCACCTACCACCACTCCTTCATTTAAAGCCCATCCCTTTTCTCTCTCTTCATTACTTTTTCTCATTTCTCTTTTTCTTCCTCATAACTCCCCCACCAACCTAGGAGGGCTAGGCAAGTGCCAACTTGCTTCTTGATGGATTTTCATTTTTTGTTGTTCCATTGTGTTCCTCTCAAGATTCTTAGACACTTTAGTACTTAGCATTTTCTATTCCCATGGCTCATTTCGTGTAGATCTAAGTTTAATATATTTTCGAAATTTTTTGGTTTGATCTAGTAACTTTGTTATTTTTCAAGTTTTGATGGTTCCATGTTGTAAAAAATTTTATTCTACCCAATTTTGACTATTGGAAGTCCTGACTTCGACTTATTTTGTGTGATTTATGGTCTTTTTGGTTCATGGGTTTTTATGGCCATAAGAGGCTGTTTGGAGAAGATGAGCAGTACATGCTGTTTCTGGCGCATGCTGTTTTCTGGCGCATGCTATTTCTGGCGCATGCTGTTTTCTGGCGCATGCTGTTTTTGGCGCATGCTGTTTTCTGGCGCATGCTATTTCTGGCGCATGCTGTTTCTGGCGCATGCTGTTTCTGGTGCATGCTGTTTTCTGGCGCTTGCTGTTTTCTGGCGCATGCTGTTTCTGGCGCATGCTGTTTCCTGGCACATGTTGTTTTTGGCGTATGCTATTTTCTGGCACATGCTATTTTCCGTGGCCGCATGACACGTCCTGGACGCATAAGATCCTGACCACATATGCATTCTCAGCCGCATGAACTTCTATAATTTTTCGGCCGCATGACTCTAACCCATGATGCCTTTTTACTGATTCTTGTCCCAAATTAACATTGATTGATATTGATTATGACCTTGACTAATAATTGATCATGCGTTTCTAGTTGGAACTAAGAGACTGGCTAGTCGTCTTATTGAATTGAATGAATGAGACACGTTCATATTAATTATGAACTATTGTAATCGATTGGCCGATCCCGAATATTGGCATACAAGCATATGCAGGCTTCAATTTCTTATTTCTCTACAAAAGCAGCATATGTACTTTATGGTCAAGGCATGATTATTCCGCGGCTAGTTTTGATTGTTGCATTACGCTATGTAAGACCTACAACCTAACCGCACGGGTATCGTTGTAGAGATGTGCATATCGTACCCCGTACGAAAGTACTCATTCTGAATGACCATGTGTCACCCCCAATTTTCAGGAATAGGGGTATTTTTGTCATTTTGTACTTTTGAATATTTTTGAAATTTATTTTATTATTTATGATATTGTTTTGGGGTTATTTGAGTCGGGTTCGAATTTCAGCTCATTCCGACTTGTATCGGGGACCCGGGGTAGCTTAGACTCTGGTCGGGACCCAACTGGAACCGACCAACTTGTCATGACCAAACCCAGATATTTATATTTGACTAATCCCATTTGATTTTAGTGGGATTAGGAATTAGAATTAGATTTAGAGCTTGAAATTAGGAGTTTTCAAGTTACCATTTGACCCCAACTAAAACCACTTATTTCTTTGACTTGGAGGGCATTTTGGTAAATTGCTAAATGCCCCCAACCCTCTAAAATGTTGCCGGCTATGTATGGAGCACCCCCTCTCCTTTGCTTCACTCCAAAGCAATCTCTCTCTCCATTTATTTCTATCTACAACTTTCTCTCTCTTGTTCTTCCCAAATTTCTAGAGAGCAACTCTATTGATTTCATCTCCAAATCCACCATTTCTTCCACCAAATATTCTTCTTTTCTCTTCTACTCCATGAAAGGAAGGAGCTAGCCAAGTTTGGAAGGATTCGGAGCTCGTTCGTGTCCTTTTGGAATCTCTACGTGTCGGTGTCGAATCGAAAGCTTTTTTATTTGAATCTCTCTCCCGGAAGGTATATTCTCTCTTCTAAATCACCCCAACATGCATATAGGAATATTTTGAACCCGTAGGAATGACCCCATGGTTGTATCTGCATTTGTGTCCATTTCGTGTCTATTTGGAGGTCATAGTGTCCTTTGTGTCTATGTGGAAAACCCCCAATTTGGACACACCATGTGGTTAATATTGTGTGATTGATTATTCTTATTTTAATTTCAGATTTAGATGTTTTCTTGTGTGTCCCTATATATATATATAATATATATATATATATATATATAGATATAATATATATCTATATATAATTTTGTGTCCCTATGTATATTTTCATGTGTTGTGTGTTTGAGTGTGTATGTGCCATGTATGTATGTGATTAATTATATATATATATATATATATATATATTATATATTATAGACATGTGTGTGTGTATGTATTTATATATAGATATGTGAATGTATATATATATATATATAT